>OX387306.1:3298101-3898101 GCA_947562105.1 Shargacucullia verbasci
TACAAATCTTCAGAATGGTGATACGTACATCCTAACTTGTGATATTATAGCGAAAGTAAGTTTGTTTGTTTGTTACCTTTTCACGCCTAAACCCCTGAACCGATCAGCATGAAATTTTGCATATACGTTGTCAGGGGTACAGAAAAAGACCTTTCATCTAGCAAAAAAGTACTGTTCCCGAGGGAAAGAACAATAACTTTCGACGGTCACAATTGCTTTAGGACGTTAGATGGCGCTACGTGTGACCCGAAAATATGCACGAGTTCGTAATCAATGCGGGCGAAGCCGCAGGCGGAAGCTAGTATGTAATAAATTTAGGATTCCGTAGAAACATTATATTTTTCGTTCTTAATTTTTTTATTATTATTATTTATAGATTTTCCTTCCATTACTGATTTGAGAGCAGGGCAATGACAATCTTATCCCGATCTTTTCTACGATATCATTCAGATACATCGCAATCGTGACTGCTGAGCGTGAGGCACTGGGTTCGATTCCTGGATCGGGCAAAGTGTTATTGGGTTTTGCTTTATAAAAATTGTCAGTTGCAGCACGGAATTTGGAACTATAGCCGGTTGGTTGATTGCAATAAGCTCCTGTTACATGGGACTTCTAATATTTTATCTACGAGTAATTACTATCAATAAACAAAAAATTCTAAAATATCAGAAAATAAAACAAGATAATAAATATTTATCTGAGTTATGTAGGGTAGGCAGTGTCTTTTTGTCATTATGGACTGCACGCCACTGCATGTATGGATGTAAAAATCACAATGAGACTGTTTGATGACAACCTTATGAAATGAAATGAAATGAAATGAAATTATTTATTTTGCAATTAGGATTTTTCAATCACTTTTATACGTCTTTTTTAAACTAGATGGCGTCGGCATTTCCTATGACTATCCCTGAGAAGAAACGCCGAAACAAACTCAGGGGTCAAAGTCTATTTTAAAGTCCAGACAGATTGTATTGATGTAAAGGTTTATGTGAGACAAATATAGGGTGGAATAGCCTTTTGAAGAAAGTGCCATAACTATTTGAGCTAACCTGTCGCAACAGAGTGCAAGCATGCATCAGTTATCGTGAGAATTAATGAAATGAAGAGCGCTCAGCCTAGATCTCACTCACATTTACAATGTATAGCGGTTATATATAAGAAATAATTTCAATTTAAACGACATTACAATAACAAAATAATGAAGTAAATAATATAATAATTAATGGCAAAATTTGTATTTAAAAAAAAAAGGAAAGGCTAAAGAGCGGCTCAATCCCAAGCGTTTTTGTCATCTAAATAGTCCGAAATTTTATAGTATCCTTTTTTACAAAGTTTAGATTTAATTACAATTTTGAACTTCTTTAATGTTAAATTACGTATATCATTGGGAAGCTTATTGTAAAAGCGTATACATTGTCCCATGAACGAGTTGCTTATTCTGTGGAGGCGCGTAGCATGTACAGCAAGGTTGTGTTTATTCCTAGTGTTCAAAGAATGAGTATCAGACAGTTTGACAAAGTTCGAAATATTTAACATCTACAATTCGGCCGGATCCCTATCTGTCAACCCTAGCAGTAACCTGATATGTTTTGTACCATTTTTGGTACGTACCATATATGGGACAGATTGAATGGCAGTTTGTTGAGTAACCATATATTTTACTATAAGCTTTTATAATCGTGTTTAATGAAAAGGGGATCAAAGTATTGGATTACTAAAACAACGCTGTAAGTACGGTATAACATTAACATAGCATCACGCCTGTATTCCCCGAAGGGTTAGGCAGAGGTGTACTATTGTGAAATAGAGGGCGAGCCTATTGCCATCTACCGAACACAGTTTCAGACTCCGTAGTGTTCCTGAGAATTTAATTTTACTGACCGACCCGGGAATCAAACCTAGGACCTCGCAATCAGCAGTCGTGCTTGCGACCACTACAAGAAATTTACAATAAAGACAGACTTTTAGCGAAAAAACGTTGCAAATTTTCATGATAGGTGTATAATTTCATACGTATTGTACAAAATACGTTCTAACTAAATCATTATAAAGAATTCGTTAGGATGCGGACGTGACGTAGGCGGGACTTGCTCATCGGAATTGTACCATTGTTTTTTTAATAGACACGTCAAACATCAAACTAATTTAGATGGAACGAGGAAACAGACAAGACTTCTAAAAGCTTTTTCTGAAGATAAAAGGAAGACGCATTTACGGCTTCCGCATACAACAAAATTGTGTACTGACGTGTACACACTGATTTAAATTAAACCTAATGCCCTACAGGAGATGCGCGATGCGATGCGTAAATATAAAACACTAGCTTCAGCCCGCGACTTTGTCTGCGTGATCTACATATATGATTTGTAGACTATAGCACTCGGAGATAATGTAGCTATCGGTGAAAGAATTTTCGGACTCGTATCAATAGTTCCAGAGATTATAATAAATAAATTCAACCCATTACTGTCCCACTGCTGGGCAAGGGTCTCTTCTCCGAACGAGAAGGGTTATGCCTTAGTCCACCACGATGGCCCGGTGCGGGTTGGCGGACTACACACACCGTCAAGAACTTTATGGAGCCCTTTCAGGTGTGCAGGTTTCCTCACGATGTTTTCTTTCACCGTAAACGCAAATGATAATCAAATTCTGATCCGCACATGATTCCGAAAAGTCAGAGGTGCGGGCCGGGTTCGAACTCAGACCCTCCTGCATCAAAGGCAAACGTTCAACCGCTAGGCTACCAGAGATTAAACAAATAAAATTTTGCCTCTTTATATGTAATATTAGTACCTATAGATTAGCTGTTTATGCTTGTTGTTTGTTAATACGATAAAACGGAATGAGAAAATAATTTTATGAGTTATATTACTTAAATAAGAACCAGTAAAACTAATAACAGTGGTTAGTTTATGATGAATTCTTGAACGTCAATTGTCTCACTTTAGTATCGCGTAGCATAGCATTCAGCACTGACTTAGGACACGAGTACAAAATTACTACTGAGAAAAGTCTTTTAAACAAAAATCAATCATGTCTCTCAGGTCAAAATGTTGATAATTGCTTGAGAATTAAACAGGTCGGTGTTTCTCAGACTACAGTAGGATCTGAAGACGGCTTTAAATTAGAATGTCCATTAATCCTACTATCCTACTAATATAATAAATGTGAAAGTTTGTGAGGATGGCTGGATATTTGTTACTCAATCACGCCAGAACGGCTGAACGGATCAGGTTGAAATTTAGCACAGAGATAGATTATAGTCTGGATTATAGGCTTTTCATCTCAGAAAAATGTACGGGTTCGTAACCACGCGAGCGAAGCCGCGGGCCGGAGCTAGTAATGCATTTATTTTTTAAATTTATAAGTAAATTTCACCCCATTCTACGAGTGAATGTGAAACTGAAAATTGAACTAGTGTTCTGGTGGTCGGAAGCTGCGCAGCGTGAGGTTCTGGATTTGATTCCAGAGAAAGGAAAACTGTTATACGGGTTTTTGGTACGAAAATTCTCAGTACACCCTTTGTGAAATATAAGTGTGATGGTAACGTGTTAAAAATGGATAAAAACGTAAAAAGAAAATAGAAATAAAAAAAAGTGTAACTCAAGGTATAACAACATTACATAATGGAGAAATTATAGAGTCAAAGTCAGTTTTTTTTTTAATGAACTAGACCTTTTCAGGTACTTTCAAAAAGTCGAGTCGCGCACGATTCCAAATGGGGTAGGTCCTATGGAGAAGAGACCGGCAAGAAACTCCATAAAATATAAAGAAATTCAAACTGCTACCGAAACCGAAAACAACTGTGTTCAACAACGGAAACGGATCTCCAAAATTGTATAAAAAAAGCATGATCTTCAATTCCCACGATAAGCCCTTAAAAAAAACTTTAAAAAACCCACATTTGACAAGCGTCTCAATAGTGCATTTGCATTGTAAATATCGCAATAAAAACTTAAAACAACAAAGATGTAAAGTCCTGAGAAAATGCAAAGTTATACTGCAGTTGTAACAATAAAGTTGCAGCTTTATTACACAGAGAATAAAGCTGTAAATGTGTGTAATGGAAAGTTTGCACATCTCAAAGTCAGTCAGTTGTCTCGAAATTTATGTGGGTAGTAAAATAATGCGAATGATACCCGCTTCTATGGCACAGTAGCGCCACGAGACCGGAAATGAGCGTAAACATACAAAATGGCCGTAAAAAGACCCAGTTAGAGTGGTTCGAGCTCGCTACGCAAGACAGTTATACCGCCAAATGGTCCCTAGCTGAATGGCCTACACCACATGTTCTAGAGGATATCTACGCACCTTTGAATGACGTTAAATCGACGCATACCTACTCAGAAAATATATGAATATTTTTTTAAACATTGTCTCGCACTAGGAATAATTCCTGTATCGTGGGTGCTTTTACAAACACAAATATTCACATGCACGTACACCCATATACCCAGAACTTGGAACAATTATCTGCAGATCATACAAATATTTGATTCGTACCGGAATCGAACCCGCAGTACTTAGCGTAGCAGTCGATCGCTCAACCACTGCGCCAACAGCTTCGTCACATATCGTTTTAAACAGCTCGTTGCAATGATCAGCAATAGTAGGTATATCGAAGAGCTCATTTGTAATGGGAAAATAGTGATGCAGATAAATTATACTCTAATACGAGGGATCAGGGTGTCTTTTAAAAATCGTCACACTAGATTTTATCCTACACCCGAGGACTGCAGACCCGGAATGGTACTTCCATTCCGGGTCTCTACGTACTCTCTTTTATATAATGCAATAAACGATGATCTGATTTGAAACAAAAAAAGCCAATATAAATTAAACTTAATTCTGTACAAATGCGTATGTGTATCATATTTTAAAATGCGTAACTACGGCATTTTGTTGTACTGGAATACTTATAATTTGCTCAAACACGGCGACAAGATCACACGCTATTACCAGCGGCGTGCACAGAGCTTTTACACAGGGTAGGCAGAAATTTTTAAAAGCTTACTTATCAATAATACCTACTGCATGTTGGTATTGGTTCGTCGTCTTGTCGATGGAATTATGACGTTTGTGATTTGCCACCTCTAATATCTTATAGTAAATATTTATCTGTGTCATGTTGGGTAGGCAGTGTCTTTTCGTCTTTATGAACCACACGCCACTAGCTATTACAACTTTTAACGAGTTATTTTTAGTCTACAGTGAGTAGCAATCTCAATCAAAAAGACAATGCTCTCAATCAAAAAAATAAAAAATAAAAAATAAAAAAAATAAATGCCAATCTCAAACTGAACCAATTACAATCGCCATCTTAAACAGACTCACTGAAATCCTATCAGTCCCAAAGCTGTCACAATCATTTGCCTTTTATCAAAATACCTCCGAGGTAATTCTTGTTATCAAAGGGTTGGACAAACCAGATCTCATCCCTTACATAGCAATGCTAATATTGACTCAGGAGGGTCAACCGACCCCGTTAAGGGTCCTATTCTAAAAATATTCCGTAATGAGAGAAAGGACAAGGTTCCAAGGTCGAGAGTGTTGGTTTAAGATTTTTTTTTATATAATAATGAGGTTCGTGTTTGCTGTTTTGATATATGATTGTTCTTTTTATCGTTGTGGAGTGTATGAGATAATTCGCTGGTGTAAGATAATTCACATGTTTAGGTCAATTGGGCAGCTGAATCAAAATTATGTGTATACTAATATTCCTTCGTAATGTAGTCGCTACGAAGTTCAACAATAATTCTGAACAGAAACGCAACACTATAAAATATTTATAGTAAGCCTTGAAAGAAAGAATTACATGATCAAAATGATTTTACAATTTCAAAAAAAAAAAAAAACGCATTAGGAGATAAGTTTTTTTTAAGCGTTGTCTCACAATCAACATTAATCTCACATGCACACACAGTAGCTCTTTTAACCTTCAGCCACATTCAAAATTCCTTCACATACTCGAAAACGAATTGAATACCAACCAATTAACTAATATCAATTGTCTAAATTAAGTTATTAAGCTCGTTGTAATGAACACGACAGCGAGCTTTATAAACATGAAACAAATAAAGCCTTAACAAGGCGTGGTTTACATAATAGGACCCCATGAACAAGCGGTTGGATTGACGGAATTCAAAACGAACTAGTCGACTTGGGTCAGGCTACTGGGATTAAGTTTGGACCGAAATTATGGAGCGTATGTATAGTATAGCTTTATATGGCTCTTGTGGTTTTCAGTGATGAATAAAGCAGAATTTTGTTATGTTCTTTTTATTTTTGGTGTACAATTAAATCGTTGCAAGGGTTTTTACAGTAACCGCGTACCAATCATCATCATCGTCTCAGCCAAATGATGTCCACTGCTGAACATAGGACTCTCCCAAGCATACCACATCGTCCGGTATTGTGCTGCTCACACCAAGCGAATTCCTGCGAGGTCGTCCCACGTTGCGCCTTCAATAAATGCCATAAAAATGCCTTTACCTATCTCTACTGAAATTGTTCTACGATGCAAATAGATAATGCAGGCAAAAACTGGATACTAAAATTCTATAAGTACCTACGTTTTTTGAATATACCAATGTTCATATTTGTACGTAGTTAGTAGTTAAAACGACACAAGACAAATGACCCGGGTACGTCTTAAAACAGGCGCCAGACACCGGAGGACGGGCAGCAGAGTCCTCTCACTAATCGGTGAGCCACTGCGATTCCCAAGCCGCCTGCCAAGCGTGGGGATTATGGCAACCCCCCTCCACCCTTGGGGGAGGCCTTCGTTCAGTAGTGGACGTCTTTTGGCTGATGATGATGATGATGAGTAGTTAAAAATATTGTCTTTAATTTCTCTTTTTTCTTAGAAAAGTGTACTAAATTTAGACATCATAATTTGATGGTAAATAAGTCATACCAAAAACAAGTCATATCTTCTAAGTCTATGAAATAGAGGTTGCTTATTTATTCGCTAACGAGTACCAAACAAAGGACATGTGGACCGTTTTTGTGACCATCAGTGAAATGTCCCATTATATACCAAAGTAGGTCATAATTATGTCAGGTCTATGCGCAGTCAGGGCAAAATCTATTTAATATAAACACGAGTCCTGTCGCCCAGTTAACGGGAAACTCGAGTGCAAATTAATTTCTAAACTAATGGCTTAGACATACGAACATGCAGTTCGGAAATTGAACTAGTTTATCGTGGAATGGATGTTTTTTTTTTTTTAATGAAGCGTTCATAGTGACTTATTGTTTTAAATGTGTAGACGCATAAGTCGAGAAGATCTGAAGGTTCCTAATTCAGAAAGACTGTTCCCCAGACCACAAATCGCTTATATCTGGCTTATATAAATAACTATTAATATCTGACTGCCTCATTGCACCACAGCATCACGCCTGTATTCCCTGAAGGGTTAGGCAGAGGTCTAATGGAGACCCACATTTCGCCAATGATTATTGACTCTCATGTAATAGGGAGCGAAGCTGTTGCCATCTACCGGTCACAGTCCCAGATTCTGCCCGACCCGGAAATCGAAACCAGTACTTCACGTTCAACAGTTGCGCTTGCAACCATAAAACCAATGGGGCAGTCAAATTACTTTCTCAAAGCTAAACTTTTAACTGGAACATTTTAAGATGAAAAAGATCTCAAAAATCCCTAGGTTTTATCCTACATTTAAACCTGAGGGGATTATATTCGCGAAGGCAGTATGTGTAATATATTCCTTTTCAAACAAATAGATTTTTAGTTCCCCTTAGACTTTTGAGGTTACATTAGCCAACGAGATACATAGGTTTATAGATCTGTCACAAATGTGTTGCTTAAAAAAAAAAATGTTAGAAAAACATATCATAACATAGCATAACGACTGCATTCTCCGAAGAGTTAGGCAGAGGTGTACTATTCTACAACCACATTTCGGCGACGCCGTTATTGAGTCCCATGTAATAGGGGGCGAGTCTATTAGCATCTACACACACGAGCACAGTTCCAGACTCCGTGCTGCTACTGAGAATTTCCATACAGAAAAACCTAATAAAACTTAGCCTGTCCCAGAAATCGAAGCCAGGATCTTTTCGACCACTAGACCAATGAGGTAGTAGAAAAACATGAAAGAAAATAAATTTGTGTACAAATTGCGAAACGAACTTGAAACTCAAAAATATACCATAAAAATGCGTTTCAGAATCATTAAGCTCTGACTAGTTCGATTAGTTCTCCCATAGAGAAGAACCGACAAGAAACTCTATGGTTATGGTCACTCTATTTACATTCGAATTACGTTAGCTGCTATCGGAGTATGGAAAAAAAAAACCGAAATGATTTTAAATAAGTTTAATTAATAAAGAAAATTACAAAATTAATCCTAATGAACAATCATTCCACTTCAAAATAGGAATATGGAATATTTGTTCTTACAAATTATTTTACTTATAATACCTCGCAACATCAATTGACGTCATAGGTGCATCAGCAATTTGATATAATCATTGAGTAATTGGTGAATGTGCAACATCAGCGATCCTCATAGAATATCAGTATGTAATTTTCGCGTTACAATATTATTCAAAGGTATAAGAACGATGTAGGTCAACGTTTGAACTGGCCTTTGGTCAGTGCAGTGACAGTGATTTGAGTGGACCTGTCCTCAAAGACCATCCATTAAAAGACCACTCTATGTAATCACCACTTCTTTGTGTCACAAAGATCGTTAAGATGGGCAACAGCGATGGGCATCACTAATCACCCTGTTCCTCTATTATGAGTTTTTCACTATTTACTTCCATAGTAAATGTAAATGTTTATGCAAGCGATTTTAGTTCTTAATTTGGTTACATTAGGGATTAGAGTCGCTAACATGACATCTTTATAATATCGTAAATAGTAAATCAAAACTTAACTATGACACATATGTCACAAAAGCGACTCTAATCCCTAATGTAAACAAATTAAGAACTAAAATCGTTATAATGAAAATTTACTTTACTATGATAGTAAATAGTTAGAAAACTCGTGATAGAGGTACTGTTTGCCAAACAGATTGATAATCAACGTTTTAACAGAGGAAAATTTCGGGCTATTTCACTTTTTCAGTTCAAACTGATATTTATAATTGCGTTATAATTTAATTATATAAATGTACCTTTCTACTTGTGCAAACGTACACTAATATATTACTAAATTATTATATAAATGCTGGCAAAACCGACAAACGTAAGCCTACCAGAACGTTGCAAATAAAAAAAGTAATAATAAAAAATCCTAGAACTTGATCGCCGTGCCACCTACCGGCCAATTGTGAATGTCAGAACACACAAAAAATTTCATCAAAGTTGGTCCAGCCGTTTAGGAGGAGTTTAGTGATATAAACACGGACAGTTTCTCATGCATGTAAAGGCAGTAAAAACTATCCTATCTCTCAAGTTTGGCTAAACAATACACATTTACAAAATTTCATCAAAATCGGTTTAGCTGTTTCGGAGATTAGCGTAAACGAACATCGTGACACGTAATTTTTAAATATAAAGAGAAATGATTCCTAATTATCTAAGATGGACTCGGAGCTACATAGCTACTTCGCAGATTAGTCGATATGCGAGGTTAAGCAGCGCTTGCTGCGGTCAATCCTTGGATGTGCATTCTTCACACATCAAGACCCCCTCATATCTCGGAAAACAAGTTAAGTAGTTGGTCCCAGGCACCATACGAATACCTATGACAGTCGACACGGGTGTCAGCGGCCACAATAAATCTGACAACCGGTCAAACCTTATAGTATCAGTGTCTCCCAGTGATTGGGTGGCAGAGTTCAGATGGCAGTCGCTCCATATAAAATACTGATATTCAGTTGCATATTTAGACTGTTAGCCGACGCCAATATAGGAAAAGGCTAGGCAGGTATCATATTGACTACACGGTTGCCGCAGTGGCTAAGTGATTAGCTTTCTGCGCTAGATGCCGCGGGTTCGATTCCCGAACGGAACAAATATTTGTATGATCTACAGATAGTTGTTTCGGGTCTGGTTGTGTGTGCATGTAACATGTATGTTTGTAAACTGTAACCACGACACAGGTGAAATCCAAGGGGAGGGAAACCTTTAAAAAAATATATGTATATGTTGCTACATTTAGACATCATAATAAATGGTGCTGTAATTACTTTGAGTACTAGACCTAAGTTAGATGAATAGATCACTTAGTTTGCTTAAACTATTTGCTTAGGAGTGTCCAAAATGAGTTAAAGGAACGCCCCACTATCCCTTCAAATTACTCATTACAAAGGGTTCTGAAGGGTAAAGCGAGGAGAAACACATACGAGACGTATCAGATTTTGTATTGAATTGTTTTGATTTTGGGTCGACGTATTAAACTAGCTATAGATGCATGTATAGCATCACACCTGTATTCCCCGAAGGTTTAGGCAGAGGTGTACTTATTGTATGTACATCCACATTGCGCCGATGCCGTTATTGAGTCTGAATCTGCCACATTGGTCTAGTGGTTGCAAGCGCGACTGCTGAGCATGAAGTCCTGGGTTCGATTCCCGGGTCGGGTAAAGAGTTATTGGGTTTTTCTGTATGGAAATTCTCAGTAGCAGTACGGAGTCTGAAACTGTGTCCGATAGATGGCAATAGGCTTGCCCCCTATTACACGGGACTTAATAACAGCGAAATCTGGATGCACAGTGGTACACATGCCTAGCCCTTTGGGGATACGGGCGTGATGCTATGTTATATGATGTCAATTTTAAGAACAAAGGACTAGGTACAGTCAACAACAAAAGTGGATGATGAACAGTCAGATATCAATACTAGTAAATATTACTTTAGGTAACTAATCCTACTTTCTATCCTATCCTACTAATATTTCCTTTTCCTACTAATATTTCCTTTTCCTACTAATATTATAAATGCGAAAGTTTGTGAGGATAGATGGATGGATGGATGGATGGATGAATGGATGAATGGATCTTTGTTACTCTTTCAGGCCAGAACGGCTGAATAGATCTGGATGAAATTTGGCGCAAAGATAGATTATATCCCTTAGATATATACTTTTTATCCCGGGAAAATGCACGGATTCGTAATCCACGCGGGCGAAGTCGCGAGCGGAAGCTAGTAGTTATATAATTTAGAAATTCATTTCAAGAATTGGTCGCCAAGCAGTCACATATAACCTCGCAGAATAATATTTCTGCGCAGAACCCATTTTACTACAAAAAAATAATTTTATCTATTCATATAATAAAATTATAATAGGCCGATGTCTGTAAATTATATGTAGATATTGGAGAAAAACTTATACAATAACTTTTAGCGATTCATATGTATGGCTTAGCAATGTGGTAGAGACTTACAGTGGTATTGCTAATTTCTATACATATAATAAAATTATAACTGGCCGCTGTACATTATAGGTAAATATTGAAGAAAAACTAATATGGGGGTCTTTATTAGAGCAACAGAAGCCAAAACAACAGTTTTTAGAAATTTTGTCTGTCTGTCTGTATTTTTGTACACGCATCACGTAAAAACTACTGCATGGAATTGAATGCAGTTTTCACCGATGTATTGCTAGAGGTCTAACTTAAAATATAGGCTCCATTTTACCGCAGGCAAATATCAGATTCTAAATTCCACACGTACGAAGTCGCGGGCAAAAGCCAGTAAAAAATATAAAAAAGTAGGTCTTCCATACAAATTAGATTTAGGTCAATTCCCTCTGGTATTCTCGCAAAATTAGCGGTGACATAGAATAAAATATACGACATTTCTTTATACTAAGATAGGTTATATGGAATGAAATGATTTTGAAACCCTTTGATACACAAAAATAAATTGTATTTCATTCAAGTCACGTAAGATATAAGATATTTCGGCTTTTCCAATACTTTTCTAAGATAAGATGAGACAGAGGAATGGTGTTGTAGGTTTTTGGTATGTTTGAAGTATAGAATAACATGTTTTCATTTGTTCTTTTTTTTAGGAACAGTAGTGAAGATATTGGCGCAGTAAGTGAGTAGCGTTCTGCGCTAGGCGTCGCGGGTTAATAACCGTACGGAACAAATATTTGTATGATCTACAGATAGTTGTTTCGGGTCTGGTTGTGTGTGCATGTGACATGTATGTTTGTAAACTGTACCCACGAGACACAGGAGAAATCATAGTGTGGGGAAACTAAAAAAAAAACGAATAAATAGGTTTCAGTTTATAATTGTTCATCCACACTGCAAAACGGTACAGGAATAAAAAAACATGACTTTATTCATTGTCCTGCCCTTTTCCTATTTTATTCAGTGAGAGAAATATGTGTTCTTACATTGCAAATTCTTCTCATTTCAAAGCACGGTTGGCGCAATGGTTTAGCGATCGATTGCTGCACTAAATGTCGCGGGTTCGATTCCCGTACGGAACAAATACTTGTATAATTTACAGATAGTTGTTTCGGGTCTGGTTGTGTGTGCATGTGACATGTATGTCTGTAAACTGTACCGATACACGAGAAATCCGAGATATAAAAATGTTTTAGTTTTCTATTTTGGTGTTTTTCGGATTTCACTTTTACTTCTTTGTACGGAACCCTAATGGTAGCCCCAGCAGCTGATTTTCGCCTATTCTCAGAATACGGAAATCCATATAAACCACATTTTAATAATTCCCCCAATGATTTACTGTTTCTTGCCCACTTTCGGTTAATATATGGCGTTACTTCTTCGTGTGCGGGTTAGTGGTTCATAAATCAGATATACGACTTTCCGGTCGCAGTGTATGCCTTAGCCCTTATATGATACAGCAACGTAAAGATTGTTGCGACAGTAAAATATCAAAAGTGATGTAAAATTTTAAGGGCTGAGTTGTGACAGTCTTATGTGTCTTTGAGTCGCAAGCGCAGCTTGAAGTCTTGGGTTCGCTTTCTGAGCAAAGAATTAGGTTGTTTCTGTAAGAAAAAAATCTCACGTTCTCATTGATGGCAATCGGTTCGCTAGCTATTACATGGGACTTAATAACGGCATCGTCGAAATGTGTGTATATAATAGTACACCTCTGCTTACCCTTCGGGGAATATAGGCGTGATGCTAAGTTATATTACGCCTGTCGTGTTGGTCTCCTATAAGAATTATTCAAGCCGTAGCGAAAATATTAGTAAAGATAGGTTCCGAAAAGGTGACACTGACACACACATTCCCAGTAGGTGAGTGCCATAGGTCTATCGCTTGATTGTGAAAACATCACGCCTGTATTCCCCGAAAGGTTAGCAGAGATGTATTATTGTACACGCACATTTAACCAATGCCGTTGTTAAATCCGTAGGGGGCGAAAAGATTACGAAAAGCTGATTTAATTAAAGTAAAACGGTAATTCTTAAATAAATATTTACTATCCACGTTTGAAATATAGGTTAACAATGCACTGACGGGTTAAAAGAGAACATGTCTTTTTTCCATGCACGGGCTTCTATAGTTCTTTTTAGTACTTTTAAGCGCCACAGCGGTATAGTCTGCGACAAAAGTAGCTTAATATTGTACAAAGATATTTATAAGATTTTTTAAGAGTAATTTTTTTCAAATCTTATTACTTTTATATAATAACGTAACTTTATCAATGATTATATTTATCTTTTTTGATAAATTTACGAAAGGTTTATCTACTTATGTCGCTGATTGTACCACATTTGGACACCATAATTATAAAGTTACAAAAAGTTCAGTCCTAACAACACTCGATTTGCGTAAAGCAGAACAATCAATTTCGTCCCCGCCGTTGTTTTTAGGTTTCAAGTAATGATAACCTAATTTGTCCCTGTCAAATAAATGGTGGCGTATGTTCCCACTTTATTTTATGTTCAAATCATTATACCTACATATATTAATAGAACATGTGACGACAGACGATGTAGCAACGATTTGCTACAAATCGCGTAGATCGCGCGATAACTACTGTTAAACATCATTTTTCTATCATACAATGAATGGGCTGACAGTGAGATTGCTGTCGAGTGGCTGTCGCGTTGCTGTCGCTATTTTTACGTAATTCGGCTGCCGGTCGCTCGTGCTAGTCCAGTGACACTTAGCGAATTTTAATAAAATGATGAATTTAAGGTTTTGTACGCGATTTACACTACATTTATACGTGTTATTATTTTATTTATATTTTTATTCGTTACACACGAGAATGAATCACCATGTCCTATGTCCAATGTTCAACCAGCTATGCTGTTATATTGATATGTTGTAATCAAAAAAATTACGAGCCCGATTTCGTTTGCATACGGCTAGCGTGTGAGGTTTATGATAATTGCCCATTGTCTGAAGCTTCTGCAACTCCCTGCCATGTGACTGGATATAAAAATTTAAGTGCACCACCGCGGCTGCTCTGTCAGACGTCAGACAATGAGGTTAATGCACCAATTACCGGCGACCGTCCGTAATTATAGAAACTTTTCATTGGTGAGTTAAATTTTTTAATAGTTCCGCCGATTGGTGGTAAAATTATTTTCCTTTAGAAAGAATTCGTGTAAATTTAATCAGTTTTAAATGAAGGACCGCCTTTTTAACCGAAAGGTTTCACTTCACTTAAACTTGCTCTAAGCAGTGTCTTCCGGGTAAAACTAAGAGTATCTCAGTTATTTTAGTTTTGACGTGGAGTAGCGATTAATATTTCATAAATATAATTTCAGTCCAATACATTTCAGGTCTTTATTTTTCAGAAATTCCAAAAATGTACGATCTGGTCGACTAATTTATCCATATTCAATCGATTACGAAATTGTCATAAATATTGAATTGGATGAAATCTACGAACAGCGAACAGACGATTATAAAATGACAAACGCCTTACTTCGCATTAAGTAGGCGTACATAAAAATGGGCCAAGTTAAGTGAAAATTGTGAATTCAATTAAAACTTTGGCCGAACTAAAGGGAAACTATATAAGTTTAATCAAACTTAGCCAAGCAAAGTTCACGTTCTGTACAAAAATACTTTACGCACGCCTTTTTATACAAGCATCAATATCTTCTATTAAGACATGTGAAATATCTGCTACTAATATGTGGTGTTTTTATATTAATATGCAAGCGAGTAGGAGAGGTACAACTTGGAACTCATATGGCACCCTGGCTTTTTCAAATTCATGTGCGGATCAGCATTCGATTATAGGATAACACCATGAGGAAACCTGCACACCCGAGATGGCTCCATAAACTTCTCAATGGTGTGTAGACTATCGTGGTGAATTAAGACTCAAACGCTTCTCATTCTGAGAAGAGGCCCGTGATGATGAGGTTCCAACAATAGGACAGTAATGGCCTGGATTTAAAGAGGAGCATCAAACATGCTGCAATCGTCGATCCATTTGCCAAGTGCAGTAATTATGGCAATATTCCATCAGTATTGTCCATTATAGCCATGTTTGGAGAGCTCGTTTAGAGGCTTATAATAATGATTTATTTTAAAAACCCGGTCACCCTGTCAGAAAGCATAATCATAACTTCATTAGCTTGTTACCATCTTCATCAGGATACAAGCCAACTGTCCCTCTTAAAGAAATAAATATAACTGAGCAGTTGTTAAGAGTATTAAAGGTCTGTGGAGGAGCGAGACATCGTGTTCCTCCATTGAAAAGGGAGAATCCTCCAACTAGGCAAGGTGGTTAACCTGACGAGCCTAAGCCCGACGGTTGATGTCGGACATTCGTGATGTAAACTCTCATCTTCAGGGTTTGTTGTTGTCTCTTCACTCCGATAGATGGCGCTTTACTTTTAGCCATGTTGCAAGTAGTAGTCGCTAGAGCTCATTCATATTTAACACACAGTAGACAAAAGTAGACGAAAAAGGCACGAATATTTTTTGAACCATTTCTTCAAGTAGACTCTCAGTTCATCTTGATTGACCTTTAAGGTTTGTGAAAGCATTATACTGTGATAAATTCCTGCTATAAGCAAACATGTTGTTTATTTCTATACATTTTCTTGCTAAAATGAGCTTTATTTGTCTATTGTTATGATAAATAGAATATAACTTTATTCTAGAGTAGTTTTAAGGAATTATCGAAATAAATGTTACTCTGCTTAATCCAATACGAACACGCGAAAGTTTACAGACAGGAATCTATTTTCAAAGCCATAGTTTCAGTAAATAGGGCACGCCGATTTAGTAAATTTATTTAAAATTCGCTCCACTAACGAACAACGCGAACTTTTTTAACAAAAAACACTTAACTATTGTGGTGAAGCCGTAGTTTGCCTGACAGTCGAAAGGACATTTCTATTGGCGGGCATTGTCGCTGAATATATTCGGGGTATTGTTCGGGCCTGTTGAATTTCACCGAAAAAAAATAAGATTATTTTTAAATTTATTGGGTCTACACAAATAAGAGGTGCACAACTGGTGCTTCTCCCGTGAAAGCGTCACTGGAATAATGTATAGATATTTTTCGTAAATTATCTTTTTTTTTATAAATGTAGTTTTTGGCTTTTGTGTTTTTCGTTTTTATCGCTGAAAATGAAAAAAGTTTAAAGGTGTTTTTATGACAAATAAGATGTTAAGATTAGAGAATTCTTAATTTTCATGTTACTACATATAGGTATAATTTATAATTTTGTTACAAAAAGCAATTAGAAGCCATGTCGAAAACCAGATAAAAAAACATGGATTTCGTTCACCTACCTTTTTTGAATTCTCTTCGACATGGAGATAATTTGCTTTAAACATAGGAAGGGACTATCTTTAATAGAGATTTATGTCGTAACACACGCGCTTCATGTAAACAGTAAAATAATTAATAAAAAAATAGGTTTCGTTCATGTAGACCAGTTAATGAATAGTCAGACTCTAGTTACCACGTTCCAAAGTGTAATTTTCCTATGGAAAAGATGAGGCAAGAAACTCAAGCTATCCATATTATAGATGAAGAAGCTTGTTATGTCTGCTTCAAACAAACCTTCAGCTTAGATTTTATACAGCATGATGAAATTGTGTACTAGTAAAACATTCGCTTTAATATCAACACACGAGCAAAATAAACCAACATACAGACCGTGTCCAAATTAAATTGCGAAATTCCCAATTTTACCGAAGGAACGGAATTATAGGAATTGGGTACCAAATTGATTTGACATTTTTCACGGAATAATTATGTTTTTGACCGGTTCGGAAGAGCTGAGTGTTTTTGTTCAATTCATACAGATTTTCGACTGCGTACTCGAATTTTTTGGACCTTTCGATTGCTTTATTTGAGGGCATTGAGCCGAGGCTATTAATTTATCGATACAAAGACTCAACAAGTTCCTTTTATCTTTACTTAGCAATTGAATTCAATTGGACGGGAATTTTGCCTGGTATTTTTACGATTTTATTCCGTTGGTGGAATGGAAAATAATTTATTTTGATGCCGGCCATGAAAAGCGACGGGGCCTGATGGGTATGGCATTGACAGCCTAAAAGGACGTGGGTTCAAATACAGAACAATTCTATCAGTAGTGTGACCCCTATATTTTATGTTAAAACACCCAGTCACCTTTGCTTTTTATCGTATCGCATAGTTTACATAGCTCAAGATAAAGTCTAGTTCATCTTAAATTACCTTGATTAAATGTACCATAATTTTTAAGCTAGGATATATGTTATTACACAAAGAAAATCTCATAAAATCTGGACAGCCGTTTTCACGTGATGTGGTAACAAATAGAGAGAAAATCTAAAAAAAAAATCTTTAATATATTTCCGAACTAACGCACAGACGGCATTATAAAGATGTCTCAACTAATACCTATTGCGAACAAAATTCACGAGGAGTCACTGTAATTCCTTAGTAACGACTGCGCGCATGTCTATTAGCAAGTGAAAAATAAATACACGTGATATCTTACTACACCCCCCTCCCCCTTGTGATATTTCGTGATTTTTGCCAAACCCCCTCCCCCCCTTTTGAGCCTCACGTGATTAATGGACGGCCCCTTACGTAAAGACATATTTATATAAAAAAAGTTTGGTATCCATCAATCCGATTTGTAACTTTAATATTAGAATATTTTATACAAATTGCTGTCTAGGTGAAATTATAGAAGTTTTTCGATTCAAAATTACAAGAAAATAAGTCTTATGTTTAGAATATAAGGGCTATAAGAGTCGTAAATTACTTCGTAATATTGTAATACCTTGGATTGCCGCCAGAGGCCGCTTTGCCAAAACGGTGGATTATTATTCATTGGCTTGATTGTGTCATCATGCAAATAGCTAAGTTTCTAGTATTAGATTTTAGGTCCAATTACGAAACCTAAATGGCGAGTTATGAATAAAATATTTCATAATTAGGCAATACGAATTTCAAGAATTTAAATTCGAAATGAAAATTACACAGCCTGTAGATACTCATTTAATAGAAGAGTCATGATATATGTCTCTAGACAGTTTTAATATTTTTTGTATCATTATAAGGTTTTCTTTTTGTTTTTATTAAATCGTGTTTCAATAAAACATACATAGCATCACGCCTGTATGCCCCGAAGGGTTAGGCAGAGATGTATGATTCGAGGTATGATGACATTACGCTGATGCCGTTATTAAGTCCCATGAAATAAGGGGCGAGCTTGTTCCCATCTCATCATCATCTGCCTAGCCTTTTCCCAACTACATTGGGGTCGGCTTCCAATCTAACCGGTTGCGGCTGAAATACTGATAAGTATTTTACACGCAGCGACTGCCTTCTGACCTCCGCTACCTAGTAACTGGGAGACACTGATCTAAGGTTAGACTAGTTGTCACAGTTTTTGGGCTACTGACACCCGTAACGACTGTCATAGGTCTTCGTATGACACCCGGGGCCAACTGTTTAATGTGCTTTCGAGGCACGGAGGGGTCTCGATATGTGAAAAATGGTCACCCATCCTAGGATTGACCGCGGCTCGCAACTATGTAGCTACAAGCCCCTCAATCTGTTTCCACTCCGGGCTGCTGCTACTGAGAATTCCAGAAAATCTCACTAACATTTTCCAACCTCGGAATCGAAACCACACGCTAAGCAGCCGCGCTTACACCCACTAGACCAATGAGGTAATTGTTTCATTAATTAGTTAATAACTATTATCTATTATTTCATTAACAATTAAGTTTATAATCCTGTCATCGCTAAATTGTAGCTGCAGGATAGTGGGTAGATAACTAATTAAATTACGAATTAATTAACGAATGGAGTGATAATATGCGAGTGTACTTAATGTTCTTACACTCCTGTTTTTCGGCACTGCGAGAAAATACAGTGCGTCTGCTGCAGTCAATTACGGTAGTCAACGGGTACCTACATACATTAAAATTGTATATGAACTAAAAATACAGTGTGATTTACGAGTTTTACATGGGAACAGATTTTTATACTAAAAAAGACCTTTAATTTCGACGCACGACACGTACGAAGTATAACTTTGATGACACAGTTGTGGCAGTGGCTGAACGATCGAATGCTTCGCTAATTGTCGAGGGTTTGAATCCAAATATTTGTAGGACCAACAAATAGTTGTTTCGGGCCTGGGTAGGTATATGTGCGTGTATATTTGTGTTTGTGAACGCACCCGCGATACAGGAATAATTTCTAGTGTACCCACACAATCTTTTCTTTTTTTTAATTACAGAAGTTAATTGCAAAACATACTATGTTGACATACATAGTGACATAATCAGAAAATGTCACGTGATTTACTATTGACAGAAACGGGCATATTTCTATATCTAATAATAATATAAAAATATTTCTATATTCTACTAAAAAACTGCCTTTTTGAACACATACATATATGCGTTAAACGAAACCAACACTCCATTAATTCATTACTCTTCGTTCAAATTAATATAAATTGTATTCTACGACTGACTCGCACTGAGAATCAATTACCGGGAATTGGGTCATTGTTGTACAGAGTATATATAAAACGTTTTGGGACCATTCACTTGCCAAATGAACAAAAACCCTTTAGTGACTGAAATACCATAAAATGCGTATTCTACGAACATGGGCTTTGAATATAGCCAGTGAGTTTTTGTTGGCGAATTTATTTAGGCCTTTGAAATATGGTTGGAGTGGTCATGTGGTGCTGGTATAAATTGCAGGATTCGATTCCCGCATGAAACAAATAAATATTGTACAAATAGTTTATTATGACTGTCTCATTAGTCTAGTGATCGCAAGTGGAACTGCTGAGAGTGAGATCCTGGGTTCGATTCCCGGGTCGGGCAAAGTGATATTGTGTATTTGTTTTGTGTATTGTGTTTTTTTTTAATAGGAATTTTCTGTAGCTGCACGGAGTCTGGAACTGTGCTCGATAGATGGCAATTGGCTCGCACCCATCTCCCATCCCATGGGACTCAATAAGGGCAAAATGTAGACACATCTGCCTAACCGTTTGGAGAATATAGGCGTGATGCTATGTTATGTTACAAATAGTTTCTGGGATTTGTGCAAGTAAATGACACAGGAGAAATCCTAGAGTGTTAAAAAAAATATCTACAAATTCAATATTCGAAATAAGTAAAAATGAACGGTTACAAAATACATGTGAGTGACCCGGGTACGTCCTAAAACTGCGTCCAGACACCGGAGGATGGGCAGCAGCGTCCTCTCACTAATCGGTGACCCACTGCGATCCCCAATCCGCCTGCCAAGCGTGGGGATTATGGCAAATCACTCCCTTGGAGGAGGCCTTCGTTCAGCAGTGGACGTCTTCTGGCTGATGATGATGATGATGACAAAATATATAAAATTGCAAACAACATGCACTATGAATTTCCTACAACATTGCCCGTTTATCCAAAACTGTACTACAAATATTTGCACAAAACCCGCAATGTATGTAACGTTATTCGAAGTTACCGTTGGTAGATCGCTTTACATCATAATGCATAATTTGCTATTACTAGCCAACCGGGCTTATGATTCGATATCCATAAAGGATAGTTTACATTGCATTTTTTTTTCAGTCGTTATTACGAAAGAAAATACGTTTACTTGGCCCAAACTAAAGGTACACAATAATAATATGTAAAACAGAACAAAGAAAAATAGATGCCTGACCAAAAATAAATTCTGAAATCTTGTTTGGTAAATAGTTTTCCTAATAAAAACTCAGTAAAACTAATCTCTTGCTTATCTTTAGCGTTTTCAATGTTAAATTAAAAAAAATCACACAATAAGTATGTCAATATCAATGAAAAACTATGACGTCACGCTTTTGTATTCCAAACACTTTTAGAACAAAATGTCGTTTTTGACAGTTAATAAAAAGTAAATCAGATGACTAGTAGTCATCTATCGTGTTGCGTTGTTATCAGACGGTTTTAGTTTTACAGTAATGGATTTTTTAATGTCTTCTTTGCTTAACTGATCGAGGTTCTGTGCGTGAGATCCTGGATTCCATTCCCGGTTCGGGCAGTGTTATTGAGTTTTTCTGTATGAAAATTTTCAGTAGCAGCACGGAGTTTGGAACTGTGCCGGTTGCCTGGCCTTTATTACATGCAATTTAATAACGGTATCGACGACATTTGGGTGTACAGTCACCATCAATAAAATGTATATACTTAATGAAATTCAAAAGCGATTTTTAGAGGAAATAGTGATTAAAATCTTGACCAATTTTACACATAGTATCTGCGGATACATAATCATTTAAATTTTATTATTTTAACACATAGTTTTCCTATAATAAGCATTTGAATTTCGCTACGTGTATACATATTTTTGATGGTGACTGACACTGTGTCTATCCTTTCAGGGAATACAAACTTGAACCTATGACGCAATATTACTATTTCTCCTGTATTGTGGGAGATATTCAAGTTTTATCAACATGATTCTCCTACCGTTTATTCTGGCGTCATATCCCAGTCCAACCAGATGCAGGGCAATATCAATTTCCAGAGAGCGACTGCCAGATCACAACCGTAACCCAATTACTGGAGAATACCGAGATCCAATGTCCACACTGGTTAGAACGGCCGTCCGAGTACAGATAACGACTGTCATAAGCAATGAAATCAATCTACCTTACAGATTTGTACACTATGATTTGACAATGTATTCTGAAGTTATACTTCTTTTGGTGCACTTGATGAGATTGAATTCTTACGATGCGCGCGCAAACCGACAGATAAAAGCGACACCATGAAGTTGGCTGGTAAATGTCTCTTAAATTTTCTTGGGAATTGATAGCTATATTCAAGGTAGTTATTGAAATATTGTGCATCTGTAACACGTGATTCATATCAGTGGAAAAAAAAATAAGAAGTATAACTTGTTACGTGCATACAAACATAAGTATACACACATATTTTTTTTATAATTTTGTCCTATGCCGTTTGTGACATCACTGTTGTTGAAATACAATGAAATGAAATGAAATTATTTATTTTGCAATTAGGATTTTTCAATCACTTTTACACGTCTTTTTTAAACTAGATGGCGTCGGCATTTCGTATGACTATCCTTGAGAAGAAACACCGAAACAAACGTTGAAACATAGATATTTTATTTTGAATTTCAAATGATTTGTAATTGTAACGTATTTTTTTTGTCTTTGATTTTAAAAGCAACGACAGTGAACACACTCCCTTACAAATCGAAATTCAAAATAGCTTCTATAGGTCCGTCGCACTTTAACGTACACTGGTGAATTACTTAGCACTATGAGCAACTCTTCTGCACGAATGACGCAATCTACGTTGAAAGTTTACCATTGTATACGAAAATCTTTAAGGGGTGGAAGTACACAATAGGCTACAAAATGAATTATAAATAAATTTATGAAAGCAAAATCCTGTTACGTGTATTTTTATTTTCCTTTTATCGTTTAATCATAATTTTGTTTGTCTACTTTGATTTTTATGTTGTTTAATTTTCTTATGGCTTTGGTTGAGTGGTCTCAAGCGTGACTGCAGAATCTGAGGTCCACAGTTCAATTTCTCGGATCTGGCAAAGCGTATTTTTTTTTATGGATTTGTTTCCAGTTTGTCTCCTTTTTATAAGTTGTACAATATAATAAACCTCAGTCTTACCCTTCGGGGAATACAGGCAGTGACTCAATGAATAAATTTATGTCATCATAAGGCTTTGCTTCGTCTATCTAGTTGACACAAGTTATAACATGTGAATTACTCCTACCGTAAGGCCGACGAAATAAGTTTAACCCTCTATAGCGAACCCTCTGTCTCAGCAGCGGAGACACTCAAACGGCGCAAATATAATAACCTCATAGGTAGTTATTTATTTGAGTCTTTTGGCGTCGAAACGCTCGGGTTATATAAAGCATGTCTATTATTTAGAGACCTTGCTAAACGTTTGGTCAACAGTACACATGACCAGAGGGCTGGCCTGCTCTTTGGTCAAAGAATAAGCATTGCCATTCAACGTGGTAATGCTGCCAGTCTTCTGGGCACGCTACCAGTTGACATGTGGAGGAGTACTTTGACGCATAAGTATTCGTTTAAGATAGATTTTTTTGTTTTTTTATAAGGTTTAATTAATAAATTAGCATAAGTAGTTAGTAAAATGTATATATTAATGTGTATTAACTTCATAGAATGGGACTGATCTATCTACTTGCCAGCCCAAAGACTACCCCGTTTAACTCTACAATCCTGTTACAAAACGAAAATATAAATCTCTTTTACACCACGCAGTATGTTGCTTCATCTACAATATTACTGAAGCGTCTATAACCTTAACACCTAATAGACCTCCATGAGTTGTCAGCCGGCGGACTTGGGGCAGTCCATCACCCGAGCAGCAGCAAAGCCCGAGATGACAGCGCGTGTATTCAACGTACGCCTCTCTATAAGGATGTGGGGGCTACAGGTTAGCCGCACAAAAGTACCTGCCGGGGGTGCCCCTGTCTCCTGCACTACAGGTATGGCGTAGGAACACCGTGTGGTTTTAGTCGGTAAAAGTCCGATATCACCCATCGCCTTCCCTAGGGCGGCGGGTGATGTCGGACGGCGGGTATGCATGGGCATTTCCACACGTTAAGGGTATCGTTTAGCTGCCGGCTTCTGACAAAATTGCTTTGAAATACGCGCAAAATAGGTGTTTGGGCGTTAACGTTTTTTACACCGAAATCTTAACGAATTAATTTGATTTTAGTCCTTATCGTTTTGACAGATTGTAAATTAAGGCGACAAGTTGTTTTTTTTTCTTCAAAATTTTGGATTAAAGAAAGAAGAAGACTTTTAGTTCAAAAAACTTATTTTGAGTGTTAATTATTTCTCAATCTATGAACAATATAAAAAAAAAACAAAAACGTGACGACCTAGTTTTTACTTGTGTCTATAGCATATAAAAAAATCGTCAAAATCAGCTCGTGTTTAGTGGGGTAAAAACGTGAACGCATTTTGTATGAAAACTTTTAGTTAAACTATTGTCTTAAAAAAGGCCAACAGATGTCTTAAACATCTCAATGACGCAATATTCGCTTGTAATTACAGAGTTACGTCATAAAGGCTTAAGTAATCTTCAAGAGAGACTTAGTGCGCCCTCTATAGAAAATTCCATGATTAATTTTGAAGCCATGACTTTGCGTAAATAAATATAAGTTTGTTGAATCTGTATTATCTTGGGGTATAGTTATTGAAGAAAATGTAGTGCGGTTTATGATTCCACGGTTTATAGTGGGGGGTACATCAGTACACCTCTGTCTAGCCCCCTGGTAATACAGGCGTGAAGCACGTTCGTTTATAATCAGGATAAAAACGGTTGATTAAAATTACCTAACCATATTGGTGTATTTCCAGTACATTGCCGGCTAATTGTGAGGTCCCCGGTTCGATTACAAGGACGGGAAAATTGCGATTGGATTTAACTTAAATATCTATACAGGAGTACAATAAAACTTATATAAAATAAATTATTCAATGTGTACAATAATAAACTTCTGCCTAACCCTTCGGGGATTACAGGCGTGATGCTATGTTATTTTATGTAAAACAAATAAACTATTTTTCGTGTTTGGAGAACAAAGAAACAATCTAAAATATTACTTTTTTCATTACATCTAGAGATAATTTTCGTAAAACAAGAAGATAATACGTTTTTCTAACTAATATTGGGACAATTCAACATCTCCCTTATATTATGATAGCAAACAAAATTATAAGAAAAACAAAATATTTATACCCAACAGTCCTTTCCCTTAATCTCGGATATTTTTCTCCGGGTCTGGTCACTCTAATTTAATAATTCAATTTCGGCGAACTTCGTGGCAGCGGGAATTGCCGAAGGTTGCCGAGGATGACGTGGCGCATTCCTAGTGGTGCGAGAATCCAAGGCAAGGGAAGCGAAAACAATTCGTTGTTATAGATAGAACGTGTTCAAATTATTTTTATCGAATCTGGATGGTGCGGAAATTCAAAAAGTTCGCATTCGTCTTTGAAGTAATTTCTTTTTTCTCACTCTGTCATAACAAAAGGATTTTGTTAGAGCTAAGCAGTGATAGCCTAGTGGTTGAACGCTTGCCTTCCATGCGAGAGGGTTCGAGTTCAAACCCAGCCCGCACCTCTGACTTTTCGGAATCATGTGTGGATCAGAATTTGATTATCATTTGCATTAACGGTGAAGGAAAACATCGTGAGGAAACCTGCACACCTGAGAGGGCTCCATAAAGTTCTTGATGGTGTGTGTAGTTCGCCAACCCGCACCAGGCTAGCGTGGTGGATTAAGGCCTTACTCTTCTCAATCTGAGAAGAGGCCCTTGCCCAGCAGTGGGACAGTAATGGGCTGAATTTATTATTATGAGTTTTTTACTATTTACTGTCATAGTAAATGTAAATTTTCATGCAAGCGATTTTAGTTCTTAACTTGGTTACAGTAGGGATTAGAGCAGTAAATGTAGAATAGTAAATATAAGAAAACTCGTGATAGAGGTACTGTTCTGGTACTAGGTATTGCCACAATGCTGCTGGAAACAAGGATAGCGAAGCGTTAAACGGTTGTCCTACAGGACAGATTCGAGTTTAAGCCCGGCTCGTACATCTGACTTCTGTGCGGATCAGAATTTGATTATAACTCGTGTTAACGATGAAGAAAAATATCTTAAGGAAACCTGAACACCTGAGCGGCCTCCATAAAGTCCGAACACCCACAACAGTCTAGACTATTTTTAATTTTTTTCATAGCCTATTTTGTTTCGCACCGCTGGGCAAAGGCCTCCTCCCTTTTCTTCCACTGTTCTCTATTCTTCTAGACTTTTATTAAGTAAAAATATTTTATCCACAATAACCATTTTTTATGGATGCAAAATCATTGCATTTGCTGCATTGCAAATCATTTTCAGTCCATTAATTCTTTGAGTACAAAGTTGCAAACCAAAGTCCAATTTCATGAAAAAGCCAATTCAAAAATGTATAGATCTCAAACCAAAAAATAAACAAGAAACATAAATCTCTAGACATCGTTAAACTTTTCCATTGGCTTTCGACTCCATTCGTTTTTGGTGCCTAACTTTTAGCATAATTCTAGGAACATCCCAACTGTGTGGAGTTTGTGTAAATCAGGTATTGAAAGTGAATCATTTTTAGAACTTTTTCAATACCCGTAATGGTTATTCGGAATCGATTTATTGGAATACGAAAGAATTGGAATATTTAGGTGTTACAAGTGTTTTTTATGCTGATGTTGGTTCTTCAAGGACAATATTTAAAAAAACTACCCGCGATATATTAACATCACGTAGTACTCTTACTCGAAAGCTACTTGCCTTCCATACAGGACGGAGGGAGAGAGTTCAAACCCGGCTCGCACCTCTGACTTTTCGGAATCATGTGCAGATCAGAATTTGATTATCACTTGCGTTTTTTTACACCTGAGAGGGCTCCAAAAAGTTCTTGATAGTGTTTAGTCAGCTAACCCACACTGGGCCAGCGTGGTGGATTAAAGCTTAACCCTCAGCTTAGCTTTTAACCCTTCTCATTCTGAGAAGTATCCCTTGCCCAGCAGTGGGACAGTAATGGTTGAATTTAATTTTATTAAAGATAACATCTACTATATTTACATATTAAACAAATTGCAAATGTAAATATGCCTATCCATGTTTTCTCCTTATATTCTTGTTCAAAGACTGTCTGGTTTAGATCGCCGACTGCGAAACAATCACTCTTGGTTTATATATTTTAATATATCACTTGTATCCAAATGTAGGCCTTATTGGTCTCGTCGTTGTAAGCGCGACTGTTGAGGGTGAGGTCCTGGTTTCGATTCCCGGATCGAGCAGTGTTATTCAGTTTTTCTATATGGAAATTCTCAGTTACAGCACGGAGTCTGGAACTGTGGTCGGTAGATGGGTCGTCCCCTATTACATGGGAGTCAATAACAGCATCAGCGAAATTGGATGTACGTACTACACCTCTGTCTAACCTTTCGGGGAATACAGGCGTGATGCTATTTAACTGCCCTTTAATATTTTATTTTCATTTTATACGTAACGCACAATTTATATCATACTAGCTTCCGCCTGCGGCTTCGCCCGCGTGGTTTACGAACCCGTACATTTTTCCGGGATAAAAAGTAGCCTATGTGCTATTCCAGGCTATAATCTATCTCTGTGCCAAATTTCATCCAGACCCGTTCAGCCGTTCTGGCGTGATTGAGTGACAAACAACTATCCATCCATCCTCACAAACTTTAACATTTATAATATTAGTAGGATTAAGATATGAACACGAGACAAAGATTTCAATTCAAAAAAAAAAATTACGTTCAAAATGAGTATTTTGAATTCAACATTCACGCTCGCTAACGATACGGTAACAATACCAGACGTCAAATAAGACGTCTCGAATAAATAGGGATATCTTAGGATTTTGTACGCCAAATTACATTGAACGAAAATAGATGAAGCTAATACTTATAAATTAATTGAGATATTGCTTAGAAAACTGGCAAATTCCTCGCTGTAATTAAATTCGGTTGCCAATAAAAACATCAACAATTAATTGGGTATTAACATGATAATGTCAAAATTCGTTTAGACACCGGCTTTACGTAATTAGGAAGGACTATGCGGGTCAAGCAATGAATACGATTCTCAACTTTGTAATTTGGGGGTTAGGTTCAATTTTGATTGGAGGTGGGCGTTAATTATTTGTTTTATGGTGTAATGAGGGTCTATGGTTAATTTGTGGGATAGGTTAAGTGGCTCTTTTAGGTCATAAAACTGTTAATATTTGGTAAGTACCTGAATAAAAATTCTATAACTGATATCTGACTCATCGGTCGAGTGGTGGGTTCGACTCCTGGAATGGGTAAAGTATTATTCAATTTTTCTGTAAGGAATCCTCATTAGCAGCACGGAATTGTGCCAGGAAGATGGCAATAAGCCTGCCGTCCATCATCATCATCATGGGATTTCACCTGTATCGTGGGTACAGTTTACAAACATACTCGTACATGTCACATGCACTATTATGCAATATTTGTTCCGTGCGTGGATCGAACCCGCGACACGTAGCGCAGAAAGCTAATCGCTTAGCCACTGCGTCAACCGTGTCTTCATACTAATATTTGTTCCGTGCAGGAATCGAACCGGCGACCCGTAGCGTAGTAGTCGATTTCTCAATCACTGCACCAACCGTGCCGTTATTTGCCACCAAAAGATTAAAAAAGAAGATACAAGAATCATACCAGATCACCGTTCTACCGCGGGAGAGCAAGACACAACATTTAGGGTTGGCAAAACCCCAAAGCACGTGCCAGTACACGATTTAAAACCGTACCCTGATACAGATCGCAATCGCTTACAAATATTGACAAATCTGGCACACGAGTGGTTGCTGTTTGCTCGGCCTGGTGAATACTGAACACTGGTTAAACCTTGGATCTGGCTTATCTCCAACATTTGGCAGCAACAAGCTTTCAATTTTTGACTACATACCAGATACTACCTCAACTCCGAGCTGTTACTTAGAATTTCCAGAAAGACCAGATAACACTTTTGTCGATGCTTGAATTAAAACCAGGGTTTGCGCTTGGCAGTTGAGATTTTTTGCTACACCAATGAGACAGGTTATATTTTAAACTAATCTTAACACAAAATTGCCTATGAATAAGACCAACAGCCTCCTTTAAGTAGCTATAGTTAGTATAGCATTTTCGTAATCATAAGTATTTTATAAGATTTTATGTACCTTAATATTATACATAATACTAGCAGACCCGCAGACTAATTACGTAAAAACGACGTTTGACAGAAGCTATCGCGCGATCTACGCCTGTCGCAAACTAATTGCTACATCGGTAATTAGGCTGCCGATAGACATAGTCTTGTCCTGTAAAAATAAAATCCCAGAACTCGATCGCAGCGCCACCTACCAGGCCCATGTGTGAATCTAAACCATACAGAGACCCACTTAAAAAATTTCATCAAAATCGGTTCAGCCGTTTAAGAGGAATTCAGTGACACACACATACAGAAGAATTATCGAGATAAAAACCATCCTATCTCTCAAATAGGGCCAAAAATACACATTTACATAATTTCATTAAAATCGGTTTAGCAGTTTCGGAGATTAGCGTAAACGAACATCGTGACACGGGATTTTTAAATATAAAGACATTATTAACATTATTAGTAACATTTCTATATCATCAAAGATTTTTATTTATTTATTTATAGCGCCATTTTCCTCTGCTGTCTTTCACCATTAATCCGTCCAGAATAAATAAACATTTTCCCATTAATCTCACAGGATTAATTAAATAACAGAATTGGGAAAATACTACTTACTAAGTACTAAGTATAAAAGACTTACAATTAATTACTGCCTACCCCGGATTAAGAGTTAGGGTAATAGTCTAATAAAGAATAGTGATATGATTTAGTATCAATGTAGTATTTAATTCTTCCTTATTAAATATTTGTTCTGTGCGGGGATCGAACTCGCGACATTAAGCGCCGAAAGCTAATATCTTAGCCACTGCGCCATATCGTCTATTGGTTTTGTGGTCAGTCTGGCGGAGCTGCTGAGCGTCAGGTCCTGGGTTCTATTGCCGGGTCAGGGAAAGTGTTATTGGGTTTTTCCGTTAGAAATTGTTCTCACAGAAAAACCCAATAACACTTTTCTGTGATTGCACAGAAACCTGGAGTTTTGATTCATGTCCGATAGATGGCAATAAAATGTAAATAAATAACTGCATCAACATCATATTATGTTTAAGTGTATATGTTCCCTAATTTTCTGTTATTATTGATGATCATTTTGCGGTTTTACTCTGCTCTGCTGGTTACCACAGTTCGTAATTCAAACCGTCAACCCGCACGTATTTAGAATATGGTCTGTACTTCCGGTCTATGGTGTGTGGCTGTGTCTGCTTGGTGTCGCCTAAATGGTTAAATTATAACTATCTACTCACATGCTTCCTCAATGAGATTCTCCTGCTGACTCTCCACACAGTACTGCAGAAGGATGCTGAATAGCACCCCAGAAATCACGTGGGATCTTGAGAACGACATTTTCACAACACTACCGGTATCTATCGATATGACGCACTTTTGGATTGCACATCACTAGCACTTGGTTATCACTTTATTAATTAGTTCACTTTTTAAAGATCCATGGGAGTTCCTGTAACAAAAATAAAAACATTAAAAATTGTAAAAAAATATTTATATAATACATTTTTTTTTACAATATACAGTTATGGAACAATAAAATCGTGAAGTCTTGGTTTTCTTTTACTGTATTTCTTGGTATATGTTTATGGCAAAAAGTATGTCATCTTTACTATACTAAACTACTGAAGAGGTGCCTTTTCTATAAATCCAATAACTATAATAAATTCGTAAACAATAAATCGTTTATACATAAAATGCATTAACACCTTCAGAAGTGCATCACCTAGTATTCTACGGTTAAAATCACATGCAGCGGCCGGGTCGCGCGACCGGGCCGCGTATTTCTTCTCGCTTCCGACAATGCATGCGGAGAGCGACCCGTCCGCTTCAAATGCGTCGCTCGATGCGACTGAACATAGCTTGCTTACCTAATTCGTCGTGTGTAGACTAGTCATTTCATTGTTAAGTCGACTGGCCCAGTCGCGTGGTTGCATACAACCTTTGTCAGGTAAAACCAGATGCAATTTCTGATCGTGTAAAAGATGCATTTCAAGTTAATCTTTTTCTGATTACCAAAATGTGGCGAATGTTTTCTATTGTAATATTGCAACTAATCGTAATCTTTAATGTAATTTAATTAGTCTTGTAATGAAATTTCAGATTTCTAACCGAATTTTAATTAAAATAAGAACCTATTTAACTCCGTTTTAAATAAAATAATATAAATAAATAAATTGTGTGATTTTTTATGACTTTTCTTATCTTTTGTTGATCAGGTGAAAGTTACATTAACAGTTGAAAATGCAGACAAATACGATATCGCTTTGATCATTGACCTCGACAAGTCTTTACAGACAGCCAGACCGAAACTTTTTTTTTATAATATAAGAATAATTCCTGTATTGTGGGTGCGTTTACAAACACAAATATTAATGGAAATACACCCAAACCCGAAACAACTATCTGTAGATCATACAAATATTTGTTTCGTGCGGGAATCCAACCCGCGACCGCGATCGCCCAACCACTGCGCCAATCGTGTCGTCACATTTCATTTCCTACCCACCCACAACGAAAACCGTCAAAATAACTTATTTGTAGGGCGACCGGTGCAAATTTAAGCGAAACGTCATTTTTACAAAACATTTCACTTGAATGTATGAATACAAAATACGCCACTTTTATGTGGCTTTATATCAAAAAAACTTGCTCGAATATCTCACACAGTAATCCGTTTAATTTTTCATATGAATACGCTAGCAGGTACGGTTTGCTTACCTTATAAATTCCGTGTTTTTTGTCTGTTTTTTTTTTAGAGAATATTTGAAAGTTAACACTTTGTTAGAAAAATCTTAGGGTATAAATAATAGTCTCTATGAGATGATAAATGAGATCGTCTCCGCATCCTGGAGAGTCAAGCTCCACACGAACCATTGATGACAGCAAATTCTCTGAAATGAAGCCTATCTCGCCCCCTATTACATGAGATTTGACAACCGTATCAGTGAAATATAGGTGTACATAGCATCTTCATCCCTGCCTTATCCTCCGAGGAATACTGCCGTAATGGCATGTTATTTCAACCTCAACAGACACACTAGGAACTGTCAATAAATATCCACTATTTCCTCTCCCAGACAGTAGCAAACAAACTATACAATTTGCCCATTCCCGATAAAAACGACTGATTGATGCCTTAATAAGCTGCGCAAATTAAGCTGTCACATCGACATGTCGGTTCCCCGTTAATGACGCCGCATTCGATGCTTATGGGCTGATTAAAAATGCTTGTGTCAGGTTAACATGATGGTAAATAATTGTTCGATTTAATCAGTTAAATTGTATTGTATTTCCAATGGGTAGTAGGTACTTGTATTTTTGTTTAATTTGAACGTAATGATAAATTGATATACTTTATGTAACATTTAATTTCATTACAGACATTTCAGTTGTACTATTACACAAGTAAATTACCTATCTGCCAAAATAGAAATACATTGATAAGATTTCATAAAAAAAAGCCATTTTATTTACGCTATTCCAAAAATATTTCGTTACATGAGTAATTTTTTTTAATTCAAATGTACCCTTGCAGCCACTTTTAAAACGTTGAGAATCTAAATGCCTTGAAGAAGAGCCGGTAAAACTCGTATATTCTTTACAAAATAATGGTTTACTAAATACTTATACCTCCTGAGATGAAAATGTCTGAACGAAAAATACAACACAAAAATACTTTAACCATCCTCTGTACCCGGATAACATTACAGCATTATGATAAAGTCAAGAGAAACATACTTAGTATCAAATTCGATTTCAGCAACTTGAGTGCACAAAGCGCTCTCGTGTCAGTAACGACAACGCCAGGATTATCGATTGGCCTTAAATTGCTTCAGTAGTGATTATGTACAGTTTTATCTGGCAAGCTACATGTTATTTGTAAATGGTTTTCTAAATATAAGGTGTACTTAATTATAGGTATGTTTTTATTTTGAATTAAACAATCTGTATACATATCTGCATAATTTAACTGATGTAACTTAACATAGCATCACGCCTGGTTTCTGCCGGTTAGGCAGAGGTATAATATTGTGCACCCATATTTCGCCGATATTATTATTAAGTTCCATGTAATAGGGGGCGAAGCTAATACCATCAACCGGGCACAGTTCCAAACTCCGTCCTGTTACTGAGAATATCAGTACAGAAAAACCCAATAAATCGCTTTGGGCGACCCGGAAACCGAACTCAGGACCTCAATCTCAACAGACGCGCTTGCGACCACTAGACTGATGAGGCATTACTTATATTACTTTGTACTTTGAAGCGACAAAAGAAATTACGCATTGGCAGTGTGCGGTAATATTGCGCGCAGAACAGATTATCGATAGGGCCATACGGTTCTGGAATGGTGGCCGCGTACCGGAAAGCAACGTGGGAAGTCCCCCCCCCCTCAAGGTGGACCAATGACCTGGTGAAGGTCGCAAGAACCTTCTGGATGTGGGCACAGGACCGGTTGATGTCGTGAAGCTTGGGGGAGGCCTATATCTAGCAGTGGACGACACATGAGATACCAGTACGCTTATAAAAATGACTCTCTCTCACACAAGTTATTTCTCAATTTTATGTTTAGCCTTTCTTTTTGTTATCTTCTTGTCTGAGTCTAAATTAATATTTCTATGTTGACACCTCTATTCAAAAAAGGGTAAAAAACTCCGTCACCGACTGCAGCTGATTTTGGTGCCGGAATAAAAAATAAAACATTTTTTTTGTTCGTTCCGCTATTCCAGAATAACTCGGGATATTTGTTGACAGAATTTCATTGAATAAAAGCTGAAAAAATTCTAAAATTGACGGATAGTGACTGACTGGAGGGGCTTGTAGGTACATATTTTTTCACCTTTCTCTACATAAATTAAAATTTTGCCCAGTAAATGGGGTCGCCCCAATGTCAACATACCTCTGCCTATCCCTTCGGAGAATGCAGGCGTGATGTTCGTATATTTTAATCGATACAAGTATCGAGTACCGCATTCTCAACTCGAGTGCTCAGCGCCAGTAACAATACTCGAGTGACCGAATGGACTCGAATTGCATGTAATAATGAGCCATTTTATGTGCAATCTCTAGATACTAGTAACTCTTTAGTGCGGTTTGTTTTGAGTTGCAGGGTGGTCTCAGAAACTATTGCGTCGCGTAACCCGTAGAGATCAGGTCGAGAATTTTGCGCGTTTCGAGATAAATCTCTATTAGAGATATTCTCTTATTCCATAGAAAATTTTCCCTTAAATCTGGACTGCGGCAACTGCTTGCCGTATTTCGAGCGACGTGATCTCTAATTCCTTCAGAATTGGCGCTATATCGACTGGACCAAAACTAGTTGTATGTCGTTTAAGGCGGAGGCGCCGTCAAATTCGAGTGTGGAACTGTGAACTCTGAAACTCGCCCTCTATTACATGGGAAAACCATAATACACCTCTGCCTGACCCTTCGGGGAATAAAGGCGTGATGCTGTGTATCCCTACCAAAAATCTAATATATTAGACCCTAACCATTACACAAAATAGACAGCTGGTAACACTTCGTTAAAGGTACCAGAAATGTGAATATTATCCAAGATTATAATATGGACCACCCTTAGGCCAAGGACCTACGTGACAGAAATACAAACGACATTATAATATGACTAGTTTTCCTTAACTAGGGGCTTCATTTGCATGCAAGTAGTCGGCAGCTGTGGTACCAGGTTCGATCACTAGTTTAATAGAGTGAATTCCCAACGGAATGAATGAAATATGTTGGATTTTTTGAGAAGATTTTTGGATCCCCCGTTATAATATATTGATATGATTTTGTAGGTAATCTTGGTATCCAAATATTTATGATGTAACATAACATAACGCCAGTATTAAAGGGGTTAGGTAAGCAGATGTGTTAGGTGCCTATATGTAACATGGATTGAATCATATTAACACATACAAACTTCGGTCTGCTTTCTACGCTACGTGTTGATTCCTGTATAGAATAAATATTAGTTTTTCTCTTAAAATTTACCCCATATTGGAAATAATTCCTGTGCGTGCGTTTTTTCTTCTTAAGGTGCCTCTCCGAATAGCGAAGGTCGGCAATCAGCTGCGCAAACTCTTCTCTATTCCTTGCGAGGCGAAACAGTTGGGCAGCACTCGCAACTCCAGTCCATTCCAGTATATTTCTTGCCAAGACTTCTTTCTGCGACCCACGGACCTCTTTCCTTTGCGTGCGTTTACACATGCTGAAATCCCCGGACCAATTAACTATCATTAGCAGCGCAATGTGTTTTAATAAATTAGAACAAATAGACTGCCTCTTTGGTCTAGTAGCCACAAGCGCAACTGCTGAGCATGAGGTCCTGGATTCGACTGATCCCGCAGCCTAATTATGTAAAAAACGATAGCAACGCGACAGCCACGCGACAGCAATCTCACTGTCAACCAATACATTATATGACACAAAAATGACGTTTGACACAAGCTATTGCGCGATCTACGCCTGTCGCTACATCGGTAATTAGGCTGCCGGTCCCGGGGAGTGTTATTGGGTTTTTATGTACGGAAATTCTCAGTAGCAGCATGCTTCTCAGAAGCGAAAAGGTTTTATTTTGGCATCACTAAAATTCACTTTTTGCAGGAATCGTATTGCTATAAAGCTAAAGTATAATGCAATGCGCAGTTAAACTATATTCATGTATAGGTATCTACGTTGTCTACGCAATACCTTTCAACGGAATGTCATACCAATATTCATAGGTCCAAGAGCCAAACATTCCAAAATATTGCAATCACAAAACATACCCGTTTTTATCGTCATGATGAGAAATCCACAATCGGCGACCGATATCGAAAAAATGGGACGCTCCATTGTGAATTCTGAAAGCAAATATGTCACTCAAACAGCGTCCATTGTCACTCTTACATTGACGAATATTTCTAGAAATGAAGTCGCGTCTTTGTGACGCACATTGCCATATATTTTTTTGGATTTTTGATGCCTTTTTTGAAGCACAAAGGTTGGTGATCTATGAAGAGGAGTGAAAGTTAAGTTGTCGATTTTGGGCAAGGTTGCGCCAACATTTGACATGATTTCCAAAGGCTTGTATTGAATGAAGAGACTGTAAATATTGGCTTTGTTGACGTTTTGAAGAATGGCTATGGTTTTTGTTTATGAGTGTGGAAAGGCTTGCCAATATTTGGCGTGATTTGAAAAGTTTCGAATTTTGAGTAAATTTTTACGTGCGATTTTTCTTAGCTCTGGCAACACATTACCGACACCGAGATGTACTTAAAATTCATTACTCGGGGTGGCTCTTTCCAAGTACCCCAGCGGTGAGGTAATGATTTAGAAAAACACTTAAAAGTGCCACACTGTCGTTCGCGATAATGCTAGCGTTGACGCAGATATGTTAGTAGGTATATAATTATTTATTTTTTTATTTTTACATACGTTTCACTACAATGTGGTTCCTCCAGTTCAGTTTAATATTAGTACACGCACACCCAGAACAGAACATCTATCTGCAGATCATACAAATATTTGTTCCTTGTGGCATCGAAGTCAGTGCAGAAAGCCAGTGCATCGAGCGTGCCGTGAATCACTCAAAAGCGTTAACACGTAAACGCCGACGTTACAACAGTGCGGTGTTGGCTTGTCATCCGAAATGTGACGAATCGCCACTTTATAGCAGCAACGAAAAAAGAAGAAAACAAAAGACAATCAATATCGATCAAGCCGTTTAAGAGGAAACGAATTATAAACACACGCACACCAGAATTTAATATTTTCCTGCGGTAAAATGGAGCCTTTATTTTAAGTGAGAGCTCTAGCAATACATCTGTGAAAACCGCATACAATTCCATGCAGTAGTTTTTGCGTGATGCGTGTACAAACAGACAGACAAAAATCCTAAAAACTGTTGTTCTGGCTTCTGTTCCTCTAATAAAGACCCCCCATCTCCAAAATCTTTAATATACAGACATCGGCCTGTTCTAATTTTATTATACATATGTATAGAAGATAGCAATACCGCTGTAAGTCTACCAAATTGCCAACCAATACATGATAATGTGAATCGCTAAAAGTCATTGTAAGTATTCATAGCGAATTACAGAAAAAGGGGTTATAGGTCTCATAAAAGGCCTTATTTAGTGTTATAGCTATCTTCTAAGGCCTGGACGTGACCAGTATTAATTTGAATGACGTTAGCACACCCATCTTAATGAGATAAGCTAATCTATTCATCAAATGAATATTACTGGCGCTATGTGAAATGAAATTCTTTGTGTGTTTCGAATGGCTGTGAATTAATAGCACAGGCATTACTATACAATTACTTTTTTAAACTTTGCCCCCACTAGCAATAAATTCTGTATCGTGGGTGCGTTTACAAACACATAGGTATATTCACATACACAAAGACCCAGACCCAAAATAACTATCTGTAGATCATAGAAATATTTGTTCCGTGCGGGAATCGGGCCCGCGACACGTAGAGCAGCAGTACCTCTCAACCACTGCACAAACCGTGCCGTCTAATATGAACTAGGCAATATTTACCAAGAATCCAAATGATGTAACATACTTGTGTAAGAGTGTGTGATTTATTAATATGCTACTAATGAACAGAGATGATTTTATCACCACATTCTATAAACGTAGGGTTAAGGGACAAGAGGTAAGCGGTAAACAATCTATAACATTTTAGGGTTAGGATTTAACAATGAAATCAGCCTTCCAATGCCAAATATAGGCCTCTTACAAATCAAAATGAAAGTCATCAATTTTTATTTTAAATTGGCCTGTACAGGCGCTTTTAAAAATTTCTGATTCTAGTTGCGCGGTTCCAAAAGAGGTTTGGTCCTATGGAGAAGAGACCGGCAAGAAACTCCATGCACATTCTGCGACAAGTTATTCGTATCCAGTCTGTCTGACTGAGCTTATTCTTAGGTTTGCAGGTTCTTCGATCAAAGATTGATTTTCCCCAACTATTCTTCAAGTGACCTATTTACTTAATGTCGAAAAAAAAGGTCACCTATTTCTGAATTGACCATTGAAACTATAGTTTAACCTCAAAAATTGGTAGATCTGTGTGATGTTATATATTCCTATAGAAACCTTTCGTGGACTATCTAAATAGTCTAGGTTAGGCTGTAGACCATAGAAATACGAATAGTCCAGGGTATTGTTAACTGGTAAAGCCACTGGTACAAGGAGTTTGTTTGGCGTACCCTGGGCAGTCAGCCTCGATACCACCTATGCTACTGACGATTAGCACAGTGGCTAAGCGATTGGCTTTCTGCACTATGTGTCGTCGACCCGGGTACGTCTTAAAACTGCGGCCTGACACCGGAGGACGGGCAGCAGCGTTCTCTCACTAATCGGTGAGCCACTGCGATCCCCCCCCCCCCCCTTGGGGGATGCCATCGTTCAGCAGTGGACGTCTTCTGGCTGATGATGATGATGACTTTGTGTCGTGAATTCGATTTCCGAAGGATAGTTGTTCTGAGTTTGTGTGAATGTACAGTCACTAGCATAAACATTTTCACTTTTTTAAAGTCCATATAAATAGTCATTTGAATAATATAGAAGTACTAGCTTCCGCCCGCGGCTTCGCCCGCGTGGTTTACGAAACCGTACATTTTCCCGGGATAAAAAGTAGCCTATGTGTTATTTCAGACTATAATTTATCTCTGTGCCAAATTTCATCCAGATCCGTTCAGCCGTTCTGCCGTGAAAGACTAACAAAGATCCATGCATCCATCCATCCATCCTCACAAACTTTCGCTTTTATAATATTAGTAGGATCAGTACGATGTAGTAGGGATGGTTCTTCTGTCTGTGTTACATACGTAATTTATCTTGGTCAAACACGTCAGAGATATTATTGAAAAGTTTATTAAAAGTCTGTGTTTACATGTTTGGAGTTGTGACTGTACTTGTGAGATTTGTGTCTGTAAACCATGATACAGGAAAAACATAAGTATGAGGAATGGATTATTGTTTATTAAAATTATGTCCGGTTATCTTTCTACTACGGCATGCCGTATTGTGCCGTATTATGCCGTACCATGCCGTAATATGCCGTAGCTTAGTCTGCTTATGCAAACAACAGAAATCCTACTTATTTTGCTTAAACCAAACACTTGAACAATGATTTAGTTACCCGTTCTGACGTGTTTTATACGTTTTTCTAATTACAAAACATTTAGAATTAATAATTATAAGCCTACGCTATTACTTGTACTTTCATTAATTTATACATAGTTTCAATTAATTCTAGCGAGTTGCTGACTTTGAGGTCGCCGCAGGGTACCAATTTTTTTAAAGATTTTTTCTTCTAGTTGTAAATTATATTTAGTGGTTATATGAAGTTTTGATATCCTACTATTCTACTAATATTATAATCTTACTAGTTCTACTATCCTATCCTATCCTATCCTACTTTTATATTATAAGTGTGAAAGTTTGTGGGGATGGATGGATGGATGGATATTTGTTATTCGATCCCGCCAAAACGGCTGAACGGATCTGGATGAAATTTGGCACAGCGATAGATTATAGTCTGGAATAACACATATGCTACTTTTTATCTCGAAAAATTGTACGGGTTCGTAAACCACGCGAGCGAAGCCGCGGGCAGAAGCTGGTAAAACATAACATACTATTTTTTTTTATTTTAAAAACTGCATCTCTTTATGTAGTTCCTGTATCGTGGGTGCGTTTACAAACATATACACAAAGGACCAGACCCGAAACAACTATCTGTAGATTATACAAATATTTGTTCAGGAATCGAACCCGCGACACGTAGCGCAGCAGTCAATCTCTCAACCACTGAGCCAACCGTGCCGCTAAATCTTTATCTTTCACGCCTTTATTCCCCGAAGACAGAGGTATATTTGCTGTATACACAAACATTTCGCCGATGCCGATATTAAGTCCCGTGTAATAGAGAGTCTATTGCTGTCTACCGGGTTCAGTTTCAAACTCCCTGCTGCTATAGAGAACTTCCATAACTACGCAAGAACCTAATCCGTATCGTTTTTCACACATCGAGACGCACACGGTTGTCAGAAGCATAAAGTCTGACAACCAGTCTAACCTTAGAGTATCAGTGTCACCCAGTAATTGGGTGGCGGAGGTCAGATGGCAGTCGCTCCTTGTAAATACTGATATTCAGCCGCAACCGGTTAGATATTCTTGGTCCAAAAAGTTGCAACTGCTATGGCTATTTGAAGCATGAGTGACGTCATCTCTGGTACAAGAGCTAAGGTCAGCGGTGTCTTCCATCATAAATACAATGATTCACATTATTTAGTTTGAATTCTGCACTAAACAAAAAAACAAAGAGAACTCACCTAAAACCTTTGAAGAACTCCTTCGTGCTAAATACCTGGCCGAAAAGATTTATACGACATTCGAATTTTAAAATCGGCAAAGAATTATGAGCTAAGACGCGGCGATTTCGCACAGTCACGGCCATATTAAGTGATAAAAGAAACATTTTTTGAAAAAAGAATGTTTTTTTTTGAATTTAGAACGTCCCGTTAAATTGGTAAACGTGCATAATCCGTGTTGACGCCATTTTTATTGCACTGGTATCTGCCGCCACACAAATTATATACGGTGGGTTAGTTTGTCAGCAAGGGCATGGGAATTTTATTGCTACAGCTAATTTTGTCTGCCAGTATTCTCCTGATTGCTCAGCGCAGTAAAAAGAAGCTTCACATTTAACACATAACATAACTAGCTTACGCCCGCAGCTTCGCCCGCATTGATTAAAAACCCGTGCATTTTTTCGGGACACACGTAGCGCCATCTCGCGCCCTAAAGCAAGTGTGACCGTCGAAAGTTATTGCTCTTTCCCTCGGTAACAGTACTTTTTTCTGGATTAATAGTACCCTTTGTCATTTCCTGTACCCCTGACAACGTGTACGCAAAATTTCATGATAATCGGTTCAGTGATTTAGGCGTGAAAAGGTAACAAACAAACAAACTTACTTTCGCATTTATAATATTAGTTAGGAGAATACAGGCGTGAATATAGTTATCCTATATAAGCATATTCACGCCTGTATTCCCCGAAGGGTTAGACAAAGGTGTTCAATTGTACATCAGCGACATATGGCCGATGCCGTTATAGGTCTAAATGTCGCAAGCGACTGCTAAGCATGAGGTCCTGGGTTCGATTCCCGGGTGGGAAAAGTGTTATTGGATTTTTACTGTATTATAAATTCTCAGTAGCAGCGCGGGGTTTGGAACTGTGCCCGGTTGATAGCAATAGGCTCGCCCCCTACACTACCTATAGTACATCTCTGTCCAACCCTTCAGGGATACAGGCGTGATGCTATGTTATGTTACAATAAAATATAACAACTTTCTGTTTTCAATACATAAAATCACTAATCTTATGAATTAAATAAGAAAAAGGTTTACTTATGGAATTATTATTTCATCATTACTCAATCAAAAGATATAATGAAAAATAAAGTTATTCGGCTTCACGGGATCATTAAAATACCACCGTACATAATCCGCGCATACGCCGTTTTGATATCGCTGACAGAACACAACACAGATCACACAGTAGGTCAACTTAACACGAGTTTCGTACAAATACTTTTATTATTTTTCCATAAGACTTGAACTGTTACACTAATAAAGTGTAGAAAGATGATTATTAGCCGCGTATAATTAGAGAGGAGGCTTAGAATTTCAATCTATTGAACCATTGATGTAATGCACGGATGTCTTGATATCAAATTGTTCATTGATACAAAATTTACAAATTCGTATGCCATTTCGCTGTGGCGTCCTAATGTTCGACCTACAAAATATGCAATTAGAATATTTAGTTTTAATACCGCCAAACTAACAAAAAAATCTTATTCTCTCAAAGTAACATCTGATTCCATTAATTAATTTTCAGGTCTATATGCAACAGGGAATTTTAAAAGACGAGTGGATTAGGCCTCCATTGCGATTTTCATATGGTGCTACATAAATATTTTATAGAACTGCCAAGAATTATTTTATTTGGGTTTATTCTATGTAGGACAACGAATCAAGAATATTTTATTTAAACTAATAAAAAGCGTGACGTCATTCTTGTTTTACTGCTTCTTCACCTGCATCACGACACCAAAAAATATGTCCGGAATTCTGTTAATTCTTGTGCGCAATGAGATTCATATTTTTTTGTGGTGAAAATTCATGAGAGCGAAACCTTTTTGATAATATTATATGCGAACTGGCTGATTTAGAGGCCCAGTTTACGCTTTAGGTTATAAAGATGCCGTTTTTATGTTTACGGAAAAAAATGTTGTTTTTTTTTTAAGTTATTTCGGGCGATTTTGATTTATTTTTGAAGTTTATGAGGCTGTTACGTTTTTGTGTGAGCAATGAGCTGAATTTTTAGTATTGATAAAACTTGAAAATAAATCGGTAACAATTTACTGTTTTTTTTTAAATCTTGCTTTTGCACCCGATTTAGTCTGCGAGTATTTTGTATTTATTATCTAACTAGTGACCCGCCCCAGCTTCGCACGGGTAGCACACAAAATAAACAAAAAGCCAAAAAAATAATTGCTGATCCAATCACTACCAAACTTCAAACTTTTAGAATCATCCCAGCCGTTTTGGAGTCTATACATACTCACATTCATTTTTACATACAGGGTGTCCCAAAACTCAACGTCAAGCCGAAACGGGGTGACAGGATTGATCATAACCATCACGAGAAAAATCTGAAAAAAAATCTATCCCATGCAGTTTGAAAATTATGGGCATTTTAAGAAAAACCTAGAAATTTGATCAAACTGTACCATTTTTCGGTTATTGTGGTTATTATTTTTTATTTTTGTTCATTTGAACTTTAGAAACGTAATCCTAAATAACATTTCTAGAATCCCAATAAAAAATAATGACACAATTGCCTTAAGTTCCCGAGAATTGAGACTATTTGTTAAACTACGAATTTAAAATTTTCAAGATTCGTCGACTTTGACAGGCCCTCCTATAAAAAAAATGTACTAGAGTGCCTTGGCAAGTAGCATTAAAAGTTGGCGCATTTAATCAGAATTCTAAAATGGTACAATACTTGTTAGTTCCATACAATAGAAAAGAGTAAAAAAATTAAAACCTCAAGTAACCCGATTTTTGCTATCAGATTTTACTCAGTTAAAATGTTTTTAATTCGCACAAGCTCTAGGTAGGTTCTCCCAGTATCGTTTTAAAGTAAACCTGTGGACCGGAATTTTAAACGGTAAAATTATTGGGCCTATTGAACTGCCTGAGAACTTGAATGGAACTAATTACCTACATTTTTTAAGAGAAGATTTACCAACCCTGTTAGAGGACGTACCACTAGCAGATCTTCGCGACATGTGGTTTCAACAAGATGGCTGCCCAGCGCATTTCGCAGTGCAAGTAAGAGATTTCCTTGACCAGGAATATCCGGGAAGGTGGATTGGACGTTCGGGCACTATCTCGTGGCCCGCCCGTTCACCAGATTTAAATCCCCTGGATTTTTTCTATTGGGGAGTTCTCAAAGAAAAAGTTTACTCAAAGCCCATTGAGAACGTAGCCGACCTGCGTGAACGCATTTCTCAAGCAGCTGAGGCGATCAACTCTCGAAGATATGCCCGACTAATAAGTAGATCTTTTTTAAGAAGATGTAGGGCTTGTATTGAGGCTGATGGTAAACAATTTGAACATTTATTGTAATAAAAAACGTTATTTCTCTATCATCTGACTTTTATTCCAACAAACCTAATTATTTTACTAATTTTACTAACTTTTTTTCACTTTGGTAAAAGTGGCGTCACTATCTGTCTCGCTCACTCATGGCGAACATACCCATTATCCATCTCTCTCATCATTTTGTCTTAAAATTAAGAACCTACCTAGAGCTTGTGTGAATTAAAAACATTTTAACTGAGTAAAATGAGATAGCAAAAATCGGGTTACTTGAGGTTTTAATTTTTTTACTCTTTTCTATTGTATGGAACTAACAAGTATTGTACCATTTTAGAATTCTGATTAAATGCGCCAACTTTTAATGCCACTTGCCAAGGCACTCTAGTACATTTTTTTTATAGGAGGGCCTGTCAAAGTCGACGAATCTTGAAAATTTTAAATTCGTAGTTTAACAAATAGTCTCAATTCTCGGAAACTTGAGGCAATTGTGTCATTATTTTTTATTGGGATTCTAGAAATGTTATTTAGGATTACGTTTCCAAAGTTCAAATGAACAAAAATAAAAAAGAATAACCACAATAACCGAAAAATGGTACAGTTTGATCAAATTTCTAGGTTTTTCTTAAAATGCCCATAATTTTTAAACTGCATGGGATAGATTTTTTTTCAGATTTTTCTCGTGATGGTTATGATCAATCCTGTCACCCCGTTTCGGCTTGACGTTGAGTTTTGGGACACCCTGTATATATAGAAGACTACTACTTACTAAAAAAAACTGCCTCTTTGTGAAATTTAATTACTACTGGCTCGGTGTTTTAGTCGTGATAAAGTAACAAACAGACAGACAGAGTTCTTTTTGCATTTATAATAGTGTGGATAGGGTAGATGATGGAACATCCTTATAACTATATTTAGATGGGGTACCTATCAAAACATATAAGACTGGCTTATTTGTCAAGTGTAGTCTTACGTGAAACAACATGCATAGACACCCTTGCATCACTGCATTTACCTAGCTCGGCTAGCTGTAGTATTGATGCTGCGTCTACAGAGACCCTCAACGGGCAAATATAGGTATAATAACATGGTGCGTTGTTATATTTTATGTGGTCAAAACATTTGAGTCATTCGGTCCTAGTGCTCGTTACTTGTTTTAAGGGAGCGCAATGTTCAGTCTTCTCTACGCGTGATGAGACGGCTGGCCTATTCTTTGGCCATAGAATTATCATTGCTATTAAGCGTGATAATACTGGTGCTACGCTGAATTGTGTTAAATTTCTTCTCGGCCCGTCTGACGTGTAGTGTACATTATGATTTTTTATTATATTGTAGTCAATGTAATTTTATCAGGATCAATTATTATTTACTGTATATATTATGACGACACGGTTGGCGCAGTGGCTAAGCGATTAGCTGCGCTACGAGTCGCGGGTTCGATTCCCGCACGGAACAAATATTTGTATGATCTACAGATAGTTGTTTCGGGTCTGGTTGTGTGTGTTGTGACATGTGTATGTTTGTAAACTGTACCCACGATACAGGAGAAATCCTAGTGTGGGGCAACGTTTTAAAAAAAAAAAAAAAAAAAAAAAAATATTATTGTATTTATTTTAGTCATTATATATCCTATTTTTATTTATACACACCCGTATGTATTGTTTATGTAATTTATATTTATATTTATGTTGCACCACGAACTACCCTTTCTCTTTTTACCTGCTACTCTGTCCATCCTAAGGTTGTCTGGCTGAAATCGCCAAGTGCGATAAGACCGCCCCTTGTACATCTCTATTGGTTTCCATTTTGTATATTTTTTCTGTTTCTGGTGTGCAATAAAGTGTATTGTATTGTATAGTTTAATTTGTTAATATAGTATAAGATTCTGTAGATAGTTACTAAAATGTATTTATTATATTTATTCTAATAAAATTATTTTCGTTTCAAGCTTAATGAGATCACTTCATATTTGTTTCGGTACCTTAAAATAATATTAAATGGGAGCTTGTAGAGCACTTCACTGGATATATTATAATATTTGCTGCCAGCTGTAAAAATAAATGTGAGATATGATAATTTTTGGATGATGAGGATTTATGTGACTTTGAAAAGAACCAAATGAATTATCATAAGCTCACGAACTTGTTATACGCCCAAATTTCGGCGTTGCTATTATTAAATCCCACTATGACCCGACACTATTTTTTATTTTAAAAGACACCTTATCCCCCCACTAGGAATAATTCTTGTATCGTGGGTGCGTTTACAAACATATATATTTACGTACACAAAGACCCAGACCCGAAACAACTATCTGTAGATCATACAAATATTTGTTCCGTGCGGGAATCGAACCCGCGCCACTAAGCGCAGCAGTCGATCTCTTAACCACTGTGCCAACGGTGTCATCCACCAGGATAACTTACAAACACTGGGCAGGTACACAGAATGCTTTTAACAGAAATCGAATATCACTTTACCCTACGTAACAATCAAGACGTCACACTCAGCAACTGCTTGCATCCACTAGAATCTAGATCAATAAGCCACCCATTACGATGATTTGCATACTAATTGACATAACGAAGGGTACTTTATAACCAATTTACGTTTCGTTTCACTCGAAAAGTTCAAATAATTTGTAATAACAAACAAACGAATTAGGCTTTCATAAAGTAAGTATACAAATTTTGTTATTTTGAAATATAGCTAGTAGCGTATCCAAATTACGAGAGAAAGTTATTTTATTTTAATTGCTTTTTCACGCATCGTGGATCGCGACCGCCATTTTGTTTGTGGGTGTAACGCCGTGGCCTGAACTTTGGCGTTCGAATAGGCTTCAAATATATACATGTTTTTGGCCTACAGTGGGTCGTATAATGTAGTTTTTGACTGTTTGTTAGAACGCTAGATTAAGCTTTAAAACTGTAGTATATGATGTAAAGGACACTCGGAAAGACCACAGCGAAACAACACGAGTCTATTAGTTTCTCGTAAGCAAGTAAGTGTTATGTTGATATAATCTCACTTCACAATACTGTTTACTGATTATCGCATTAGGTATTAGAGAGAAGGGACAACCTCACACTTGGACCATTGTCGAACGAATGCCCTTCCATCTGATCAAAATATGCCCACCCAAAAGTCTTTGACATTAGGTATAGTGCTGATTGCTTAGGATTTGAGTTAGAACCCGAATTCGTCTGCTTAAGTAGGTACTAATAAATAACATTAACTTGAATTTGCGAAGAATTGTGAAAAAACCCGCACACCTGAGAGAGCCTCAAAATGTTAGTAAAAAGGGGTGAACAGGGATCCAGGGGTGAATAGAGACAAAACTTTGAAAGGATTTCTACGTTGATATACAACGTTTTTTGTTCTACAAGGACTTCACTGCAGGGCCATCTATAGCCTAGCGGTTGAATGCTTGCCATCCAAGCAGGAGTGTCTGAGTTCGAACCCGGCCCGCATCTCTGACTCTTCGAAATCATGTTCGGATCAGAATTTGATTATCATTAACGGTGAAGGAAAATATCGTTAGGAAACCTGCACACCCAAGGGCTATATAAAGTTCTCGTTGGTGTGTGTAGTCCGCCAACCAGCACCAGGCCAGCGTGATGGACTAAAGGCCTAAACCTTCTCATTCTGAGAAGAGGCTAATCTAATTGTATTACACCTGTGACAAACAATACATTTATTTAATTTCAGGCTCTTGCCCAATAGTGGGACAGCAATGGACAGAATTTATTAATATCTCACATATACCAACATTAATTTATATATACCTATATATATATATATATATTTTTTTTTTTTAAACGTTGCCCCACACTAGGAATAATTCCTGTATCGTGGGTGCGTTTACAAACACATATATTCACATACACAAACGCCCAGACCCGAAACAATTATCTGTAGATCATACAAATATTTGTTCCGTGCGGGGATCGAACCCGCGACACTTAGCGCAGAAAGCTAATCGCTTAGCCACTACGCCAACCGTGTATTTATTACATATAATAAAATTTTAACAGGCCGATATCTATACATTATAGATATTGGAGAAAAACTAATATGGGGGGTCTTTATTAGAGCAACTAATACCAAAACAACAGTTTTTAGAATTTTTGTCTGTCTGTCTGTATGTTTGTATACGCATCACGCAAAAAAATAAAAAAATAAAACTACTGCATGGAATTGAATGCAGTTTTCACCGATGTATTGCTAGAGGTCTAACTTAAAATATAGGCTCCATTTTACCGCAGTAAAATATTAGATTACGTGTACGCGGGTAAAAGCTAGTATATAATAGATTTCCAAAATTGGATCGTTGGCAAAGTTAAGTTCCACAACCATACCTATATTTCACGAAATGTCCTCAAAACGTGTTAATTACGCGAAGGTTCAGTAACCAGCACTAAATGTAATTAATGTTTACTAAAATACACTTTGAATAAACGGAATGCTTTCATTACACAGTACTGGAAATATACATTAAATTGATATTGAAATATTACTGTTCGTATTTGAATTTAACGGCACAAAATTAATATTCAACATTACTTAGACTGGTTCGTTGGTATAGAGGTCGCAAGTTAGGTTCTGAGTGTGCGGTTCTGGCTTCAAATTCTGGGAAGTGTCGGAGAAATGCTGAGGTTTTTCAAGGTAGAAAATTTTCAGTATTTGCCCGAAGTTTGAAATTTTGTAGTTACAGCGAATTGCAATACCTCCTCAGCAAAATGTGGGTGTACATTAGTATAAATATCCTCTTCAGGGAACATTTCGGGCTTGACAGTACTATAATAGTACTGTCTTGCTCTGTTTTTAGCAAATTCCATGTTGAACGCTATTAAATTCATTAATTCTCACGATGACTGATCCATGCTTGCCCTCTATTGCAACAGGCCATTCCACCCTATATTTGTCTCACATAAATCCTTACTATAATCTGTCTGGACTTTAAAATAGACCTTGATCCCTGAGTTTGTTTCGGCGTTTCTTCTCAGAGATATTCATAGGAAATGCCGACGCCAACTAGCTTAATAAAGACGCGTAAAAGTGATTGAAAATCCTAATTGCAAAATAAATAATTTCATTTCATTTCCATCAAAATTTTGAGTTCCATACATTTTAACAAAATACATTTATTTAATAAAAATGGTGCTCTAGTGGTTTTCCTGTGTCATCGATAAGTTTACAGACATAAATCTCACACACACCCAAATCCAAAACAAAAATTGTTCCGTGCAAAGATCAAACCCACAACAGGTAGCGCAGACAGCCCATCTCTTTTTAAGTCACCGCAGCCCACATGCTCCACTTACAAACACATCTCACTCTAACATAAAATTAAGTTATCCACCATTTTATAAGTTATTCATGGTGCCATCGACGCTACAATATTCTATAGAGAAACGACCTATAAAGATTATGCCACCCATACACAAAAGAGATATTAAAATCATAATTTATGTGGATGCTTCTAAAAGTCACATATGTACTATTAAATCAATTTTGTATGTCTATAATAAAATGTTATGTCTGTCTGTCTGTTCCAAAATTGACAAACTCAAAAGGAACTCATACGTGAGTACATTTCACTACTTACATAATCCTGTATATCTAAAAAATAGTACAAATAATAAATATGTATACCTATGTCTTCTGTATCTGTAAATCAGCTGAGCAAATGCCCTCTCTCAATATTTCTGTCCTGTGCTATCTCTTTCATAGGTTCGCAATATTACATGGGGCTTCTGCCTAATCCTCCGAGGAATATGCAAGTTTTTTTTTTACCTGTCTCATGCACTCACAACCAGACTCGAAACAGTTATGTGTAGATCATACAAATATTTGTTCCGTGCGGGGATCGAACCCGCGACACGTAGCGCAGAAAGCTAATCGCTTAGCCACTGTGCCAACCGTGTCATAAAAAATATCATACCATCAAGTTCATATGATCTTTAAGAATAGGCAGAAGAGGCGGCTTTTGAACACCCGCGCATAATGCTCAGATTCTTGGTTCTAGGAGAGTCCTCACATTTCATGAGGCTCACAAAAACATACCTTGTGTTGTTTTGTAGTGATACCTACCCCCATGGGGAAAAGGCGTGGTGTTACTGGATAATGCCTGCCCTAAGTCACCTAAGAACAATAATAGACTCTAACGTTTCCATTCAGCCTAGGAACTATCTTAATATGAACTTAAATGTGTTTTAAGCACACATACATCAGAACTTCATTTCAACTCGAGCCTACTATAGTTTGGGACCTAACTTACGCCATTTGTGGGAATTGTATGGTATTTAATAGTAGTTAGTTGGTCGTTAATAGTCTGTTGTCATGAGAGATGAAGGGATAAATCTTCAGATATAGCAGGCATGAGACTCCAAGCCAGATAGACAAAAGATCTTAAAGGCACTGATGTGGCAACGCTATAAATTCTGACTTGTCTAGGTATATTGATTTTATGACGCCATAACGCTTGCGCAGCGAATTATGAAGTTGTAAATTGTGGATTAAAAGATTCAGCCGCGAACAAACATCGAACTTGCGACCTCTGGTTCAGTACACCGAAGCTCTAGCCATTAATATCAAGTAAATCTGTAGACTGTAGGACAGAAACTGACAGACATCACAATCGATCGATGTAGTCAAGAAAATCCAATCCTATCGGTTTTCTACAGGATTCATTTCGGAGAGTGTGTGTGTTTAGAATATAATATTATCATGAACAAAAAGTCGTCTGTGTTTTGAACTAGTCTACCAAAATATTGACGATATCAAAATAAATACACACAGCGCTTTAAACTAGTTTCAATAATCTCATAAATAAAAAGTCAATAGCGATATATCTTTTTATTATTAAGACATTTCAATTTATTGTGCGTAGGAGTCAGATTGTTACACCTACGGTTTAAAGGAATAAAATTGGCTTATCTCACTAATAAAGAGGTGAAGTATGTTTGTGTGTTGGCATCTCAGAAATAAATGGACCGATAGGAATTGGGTCGGAATTTTTGAGTTCTTTTTTTAAGTTAGAAAGTTAAGGAGGTTTTAACTGGGGTAATTACTCAGACTAGTGTTTCCAAACACACAGTATTTCTAATAGAATATTAAATTTTTTAACAAAAAATAAAAACCGACTCCAAAAAACTCAAAAACAAAACTAATAACTAAAAAGCAAAAAATAAATCTTTTATTATACAATATAGTAGTTGAAGAATATTGAAATCGGTGCCAAGTAAAACATAAAAGTAATATACCTTGCTGCTTATTATAGCAGCAAGGTATATTACTTTTATGTTTACGACATTGAAACAACGAGTTCACGTAGGAATTGTCGAGTGCGGAGCGAATTATGCGTCGGACACGACAAATGCACTTCGCTAATCGTGTCGGTTTATCATTGCATGTTTTACTTGGCACCGACTTCAATATTCTTCAACTACTATATTGTATAATAAAAGATTTATTTTTTGCTTTTTAGTTATTAGTTTTGTTTTTGAGTTTTTTGGAGTCGGTTTTTATTTTTTGTTAAAAAATTTAATTATTTTACAATTTTGAGTGATGGGTAGACCTAGTAAAGACGATTCTCTTGAAAAACTTTACAAAGGTCAAATGTATGTTGCCCCAAGTCGAGTGAAAACCTTAGACAGTATTGCACTATGTGATTTTAAAATCAAATAAATTACTGAGCCGACCACATGATGAAAACGCATTACGAGAAATTCACTATCGAATCTGCAATATTACCCATCTCGGCTTAAAGTGCGCATCAATACGAATAAAATAAGCCCAAACACTATGTAGCTGCTATCAACCATTAAGGAGTTCCCTAAACTGTACTGCACCTGCATCACGGACCTTGCAGTGGCAGTCATTATCCATCTCGGTGTAAAGATCTTGTCAATACGAATAAAATAAGCCCAAACACGAGGTAGTTAAGATGTACCGTTGAGGAGTTCCCTCGATCCTCTGTCGTCTCCATCATCAGATCTGCCCTAAACCTCCATAGTATTGTAGTCTCACCAGATATACACATAAATATCAAGTTTTTACCCCATGCTCGCCTACAATTTTCAAGAGATGCCCTCGATTTCTCAGGGTTTCCACCATCAGGTCCTGACCTGATGACAATGGGACCAAATGACAAGCATACCCTATCAAATAAAAAAAGATTTTTTGAAATCGGTCTAGGCGTCTTCGAGAAATCGAGTAACAAACATAAAAAAAAAAAAAAAAAAAAAAAAAAATACAGCCGAATTGAGAACCTCCTCCTTTTTTTGAAGTCGGTTGAAAATAAACTTTATTTCAAGTCTAAGACTCGTATAGGTTAGAACTAGTAAATAAAATTGCATTGTGGTACATGCAACAGGTAACATTGAACTACGTATGGGCAATGCACCCTGTCAGCAATCATATTCCTGAGCCTGTTGGTACTGACTCTTACTCGTCACACTAGTGATGCGGCGCGCTTACGCATTATGGTGTAAAAGTTTACGCGCGCCGCGCCGCGCCGCAAATTTTTTATAGTGTCTTTTTTTTTTAAACTTTGCCATTAGGAATTATTCCTGTATCGTGGGTGCGTTTACAAACACAAATATTCACATGGAAATACACCCAGACCCGAAACAACTACCTGTAGATCATACAAATATTTGTTTCGTGCGGGAATCGAACTCGAGACACGTAGCACAGCAGTCGATCGCTCAACCACTGCGCCAACCGTGTCATCAATTGTTTGTTAATTGTCGGTACGTCGATTAAAACTAAGACGAATCTGCATACGATTTTTTGTTTTGCATTATGTCTCCTACACAATCTCTCATGTGGTAGCAAAAACATTAGCCAGTCAGCATATAGCTTATTAGATATCGCCACTCGGCAATACGCTTTCTATGCCCCCAAGTAAGTACTAACCACTAAATTTCATGTCAGTCCAACGCTCGGCTTTCTATGCAAAATATTAAGCTTGAATTTTACTTAAATTCATAGGCGGATAGTCTAAGAGACACACTCCCCGCCTCACACATGATGTGTCATTACAAGTATACGCCGCGACAAAATACGCGCCATTATACTTGACGACGAACGTGATATGGCAATAATCATTAACCACGATCTCTTGTTGTGAGCTCTTAAACAAATAACATTGTAAAATGTTATGATTGTACTTTAGAAGATATATTAGAGTCGAGTGTGTTAGGGCGATGTTGTTACCTCCTTTCTAATATTATTAAAGCGTGTACCTCTAGTACGAAAATTTCAATATCGCGAAACATAACATAACAGGTAACAGGCCTCATTGGTTCGGTTCCCGTAAATAGAAATATTAATTTTCTGTAGCAGCACGGAATTTGGAACTGTGGTCGGTTGATGGCTATAGGCTCGCCTCTTATTACATGGGACTTAGGAACAGTATCGGCGAAATGTGGGTGTATAGTAGTACACCTCTGCCTAACCCTTCGGGGATACAGGCGTCATGCTATGTTATGTTACGTAGCATATTTAGATTGACTGTCATAGGTTTCAAAATCGGAGCCATCATAATGACACACTGATATTTGTATTTTTTTAACTTTGGAACTTTAGGATTTTTCCTGTATCGTGGGTACAGTTTATAAACATACATGTCACATGCACTTAAATCCAGAACCGAAACAACTATCTGTGGATCATACAAATACTTGTGCTGTGTGGTAAAAAAATCTGCGACACGAAGCGCAGAAAACTAATCGCTTAGCCACTGCGCCAACAGTAAGTACAAATGTCACAAAAACAATATACTAAATTGAATACAATAATAACTCATGTAGATATTATTAAAATGTCTACTACATCTGGTGGTTCATATTCATTTGCAGCACAGCATTTACTTAGGACATATTTGGGAAAATACGAGCAAGAATTGCGCACGGGGCAGCAGCGTTTGTTCGCCTTGTTTACTACAAAAAATTATATATTTTTTTAAACGATTTTTGATATCTTCTATATCGTGGATACAGTTTACAAACATACATGTCACATTCACACACAATCAGAACCGAAACAACTATCTGTAGATCATACAAATATATCACACTCGGGACACCTAGCGCAGAAAGCTAATCACTTGCGTTAACTGTGACGTCAAGACTGTCTATGTTTATACAAATATAAATTTTTGATTTTTAAAATACCTATGTTTAAAAAAATACAAATATTGATTTCTTTTTTTTTATTAGAAACAAAAGCCTTTATGGGACCAACTTAAATACTAGAAATTTCAAAAACGCAAAACACTTTTCCGAAGAACTGGTTCATCAAAATGCACCTTATCTTTTTAGTATTTAACATCGTAAACATAACAACGTAAACATGTTATTATTATTTACCTAAATGGTTTTATTAAATCAAACGGTAACCAAATTAAACTGAAGTAAATAAAGAGCTTTTCGCAGTAAATAATAGCTTCCAAGGACTGAACATTGAATTCGATTCAAATTCCTTACGTTCACTTGAGAAATCGACACTTCACTCAAGCGTTTTAACACCGAACACGAGCACGTATGTTTCCAATTTCACCAAGTCAGTTGCATTTGCGATTGTCTTGGCGTTTTGAACTTACAAGATATATAGCTCTTCGTAGCGCAGCTCACATAAATATGCAGAGTCGACAGTGTGTTATGTATGGAGCTCAATGTGATCACATTTGACTGAGGATTTAATGTAAAATGGATTCTAGCTGGAATTTGAAAAGAAGCATTATCCGCAAAAATTCTGTGGTTTAGTCCAGGGAAAGAGCAAACAAAGGACGAGCCAGGTCAGACAGGTCCGTTACGAATCCTGCTGATAGGTTAATGAAGCTCATGGGGACATCACTACTGGTTTTAGTCTTCGGCTAGACGTAGCTCGGCGGACATGAGCGTCACGATAAAATTTTGTCAACGCATTTATCTCGTGTGGGATACGTTGTATATACAGTCTCACATATCTTGCTGACCTAGCTTAGCTTAGTTCAGTTTCATGTAAGAGGTTATTATCTTTGGTATAGAGACAGATTTAAGAACAAGTATGAAAGTATGTCAATGTGATTAATGAATATCTCTTTACAAAACATTGCCCCACACTAGGATTTCTCCTGTATCGTGGGTACAGTTTACATACATGTCACATGCATACACAACCAGACCCGAAACCACTATCTGTAGATCATACAAATATTTGTTCCCTGCGGGTATCGCAAAAAGCTACTTGCTTAACCACTTTAATAACCGTGTCGTCATATTTAATTAATAGTTTTAATATTATAAAAAAATTTATTGGGTTTGTCTGTGGCAACAATACAAAGAGTATATTATAACTACAGTTTTATTCAAAGTTGCCTCCAAGTGCTGCAGCAACAAGACAACTGACTAAGATTTCGGCCAGTCTGGCTAACTTGATCGCCGCAATCTCTCGCGGAAACAAGTTTTTAAAGGCACTTTCTGCTCTTGAGATCTCCTTGAATATCGATAAAGTTTCATATCAGTCGCTTCTGCAAACGACCAACCCACTTCTGAAACCGTGCAACTAGAATCACGACATTTTGAAGACTTGTCAAGGCCCAGCTGTTATAGAAATCACTGACATTGACAGTGATAGCTCACTTTGTATCTTACTCTTACAAATAAGTAGGTACTCGTGCTATAAATGTGAAAATTGGATGTTTGTAACTCAATCACGCGTAAATCGTAGAACAGATTAGTAAGAAACCTGTATCAAAAAAAAAAAAAATACAAATAGACCATGTCGTAGTTTAATACATATAATACTATTTATCCCGGTAATGCGTAAAACATATTTTTACGATCTTTGATCATATTTCGGCCTCCACGCGGTCGAAGCCGAGGGAAACACCTATGAAATTATATATACCGTATGCGGAAAGAAAACTGGCTCAGTACATCGGCATCCCTAGCTTCTGACTTACCACAATTTAGAATTCAGTCATAAAATCAATATACCTAATTGTATGAAATTGTTCATAGCGTGATAGTATTTTTGATTTGACGACACGGTTGGTGCAGTTGCTAAGTGATTAGCTTTCTGCGCTAGGTGTCGCGGGTTCGATTCCCGCAAGGAACTAATATTTGTATGATCTACAGATAGTTGTTTCGGGTCTGGTTGTGTGTGCATGTGACATGTATGTTTGTACAACTGTACCCACGACACAGGAGAAATCCTAGTGTGGGGCAAAGTTTAAAAAAAAATGTCTCCAATACAGAATTCTAGTACCTACTGTGTAACATTACACCACAATTACACTATATCCTCGACTCATACGTTGTCTGAGACAAATGTAGCTCCATACTGTTTTGCAGTGCATAACAATTGCTCTGTAGTTCGCTTAATTGCCCAAGCAACACTATTTTATGCTTGCTTAGCTGTTTGTTGCAAATTTGTATGCAGCATCCGAGTTTAATTGAATGTCATGTGATGTATAGATGTGTGTCTATCTGTAAGTGTTTTGTCTCTTTGTTATTTGAGTCAGCTTTAAAATGTAATATCGACTGTGGACTGGCAAAATGTCCTATCTCGATTTTATGAGGATTTTACTTGGTTATACCATTCTAAACTATTTCATACCCGGCAGCGCTGCAAAAAGCATATTTTACTTCAATCAAAATTAGACACCAAATTCGAATTCATTCAATTTGTACTAACATCGACCACGTTGTATGCACAACGTGGTCGATAGTTTCTTTTTAATCCTGTAATGTTGTCATAAATGAGATAGTACCAGTTGCCAGTTCACAGTCGATATACAATTCACGAAAGTCTAAAGTCTAACAATATTTTTTAAGACTAATTAATTTTAAGTGTGTCTTCGGTCAAATTTTTTCTCAATTAAGTTTTTATACGAACCGACCATTACTGAGAGATACTGATACTATGTATAAGGTTCGACCAGTTGTCAGATTTTTTGGACTGCTGACATTACATACATATGTATTCATATGATACGCGGGATCAATTGAATTGAAGAACGGGCAGCCATCCAAGAACCGACTGCGACAAGTGTTGCTTAACGGCGCAGATCGACTAATCGCCACAGTAGCTATGTGTAATATAATAACGTAATCTTCGTAAGGAAACGTGACCGCCTATGAGCAAATTATGAGTACTCCACTACAACTAAACAATGAGAGCGCGTATGTAAAACTGTGACCTATTTTCACAGTATTAAGTTCAATTTATATTGCACTAGCATCCGCTCGCGGCTTCGCCCACGTGCATTTTCCCGGGATAAAAAGCCTATGTGCTATTCCAGACTATAATCTATCTTTGTGCCAAATTTCATCCAGATCCGTTCAGCCGTTCGGGCGTAAAAGAGTTACAAAGATCCATCCATCCATACATCCATCCTCACAAACTTTCGCATTTATAATATTAGTAGGATAGGATGGTATCCAGCAGAAACGTTCTAAGAAACGGCAAAACACATCTAAAAAATTCTAATTAGCAATCCATAGTTTGATATTGTGCTCGATAGATGTCTACGCTTGCTTCCTAAATGGGACTTAATAACAGCATCGGCAAAAAGTGTGTGTTTAATATTGAATCTCTGCATAAACCATAATAAAATTATAACGGGCCGATGTCTGTACATTATAGATATTGGAGAAAATTTATATGGGGGTCTTTATTAGAGTAACAGAAGCCAAAACAACAGTTTTTTAGAATTTTTGTCTGTCTGTCTGTCTGTATGTTTGTATACGCATCACGCAAAAACAACTGCATGGAATTGAAAGCAGTTTTCACCGATGTATAGAGGTCTAACTTAAAATATAGGCTCAATTTTACCGCAGGAAAATATCAGATCCTAATGCCACGCGTACAACGTGGCGGGCAAAAACTAGTGTTACATATTAAAGTAACAATAATAATTCAAAGGAAAAGCTTCAACTTTATAATGATCCAGTACTCCAGTGTCGACTAAGTTATTTACTTTACAGTCCAATGCACATGTTCCACACAAAATATATGCAAACTTACAAGTTTGTCTTCGTGTGAGACTCTAATTGAATGTGATGTGGGACCATTTGTAACGGCTACGTCTTCTGGTACGCTACGTTTAAGAAAGCTTTATCCAGAAAAGAAACTCTGTACTTAAAAAAAAGAAGTTACCCCATACTTATATTTTTTTTGTATCGTTAGTACAGTTTACATACATGTCACATGCACTCACACCTAGACCCGAAACAATAGCTCAGTAGGAGAACGGCTACTAGGTGCATTGAAAAAAAGGGACATTTTGCGAAACGGATATTTTCCGAAAGGAATAATCTACGACAGAGACATTTTGCGAAAGGGATATTCTACGAAAGATACATTTAACGAAAGGGAAATTTTGCGAAAGGGATATTTTGCGAAAGGGATATTTTACGAAAGATACATTTTACGAAAGGGACATTTTGCGAAAGGGATATTTTGCGACAGGGATATTCTACGAAAGAGACATTTTACGAAAGGGACATTTTGAGCAATGGACGATTTGCGTTCGGTAAACATTTTGCAAAACAACTATCTGTAAAACACAAATATATGTATAAGCAAAGCTGTTAAGTATATAGGCACGTTTGGTGCTAAGCGATTGGCTTTGTACGCTACGTATCGCGGGTTCGATTCCCACGAACAAATAAATTGTATTACCTACAAATAGTTGTTTCGGGTTTGGGTGTTTGTGCATGTGAGACGGATACAGGAAATACTTGTGTGTATGTAAGGCAAACGTATGAGTGCGAGGCAACGTGTTAATATCTTTTCTTTCTTTCTAACAGTACAAATACTCCATGAACACTTGATTTTATCCCAGTCACATTCTGACACTCTCCAAACTCCTCATTTATGCAAAGCGGATCGTTCATCTGTCTTCGTATGCAGCACGCCGAGTTAAACTGAACGTCACATAACGCGGTTTGATGCATAACTGCATAAGTATTCTGAGCGTTCACAATTCTCGAGCGTTGGTATAATTTTCATTGTATTTTTATTCTCGACTGGGCGTTTCTATACATATTGTGATTTTTAGAGACATCTGCTTCTAAAGTGCGTCAATGGTGAAGTGGTTGCATAAGATGCCGTTATTGTTCCATGTAATAGATTCCTTTATGTACTCGTATATATATCAGGTACAATTTCAAACTCTACTGCTACTGATAATTTCCATACAAACAAACCCAATACGTCCGTTTGGAAATCGAATCCAGGACCTCATTCTCAGTAGTCATGCCTGCGATCACTAGAGACAGTACAAATAGGTCAGGTGCGCAGTACCCATAAAAGAATAAATAGATTAAGCAAAAGAGTTATGTAAAGATCGTAGCACGTGGCGTTCCGTAGTTTCTGCTTACCACCATGGGAAAAGGCGTAGCATCACGCTTGAATCCCGGAAGGGTTAGGCAGAGGTGAACTATTTTACACCCACGTTTCGCCTATGCTTGTTCGAGTCCGAGAGAATAGGGGGCGAGCCTATTGCCATCTGCCGGGCACAGTTTCACACTCCGTGCTGCTACTGAGAATTTCCATACAGAAAAAACCAATAACACTTTGCCCGACCCGGGAACTGAACCCACGACCTCAAGCTCGGCAGTCGCGCTTGCCACCACTAGACCAATGAGGCAGAAGATCATAGTGTCATAAAATAAGTATCTATTGGTACTGTTTAATCAATCAATCCAAAGTTCCTTGCACGTTCATTTCACTTTCAGTCTAAATTGCACAAAGGTATGAACTCGTCCAATCGGTGATTGGTCCTACGAACGCCGTTTCTGCCTAAAGGAAAATTACGCACGCACTAGTACCAAAGGCCTGTTATCAGTGTCTGTCGTGCCGACATGCCGTAATGGCGTAACGATCGAGTTCTGACGTCACAGGCGTAATACCCATGTTATGTAGGAGTTAGGGAGACATTACGCGACATTGTCATCAAATATTTCCTGAATGATTTATGCGGAGAATTTTTAGTAGAAAGACGAGCTTTTTATATCTCAGGAGTTAATTAATTCAGTTCGTTACTGTCCCACTGCTGGGCAAGGGTCTCTTCTCAGATTTAAGTAAGCCTCAGTCAATCAAGCTGGCCTGGTACGGTTTGGTGAATTACACATACCATTGAGAAATTTATGGAGCCCTCATCGGTGTACAGATTTCCTCACGATGTTTTTCCTTCACCGTTAATGCAAGTGATGATCAAATTCTGATCCGCATATGATTGCGAAAAGTTAGAGGGCTGGGTTTAAACTCAGACCTTCCTGCAAAGAAGGCAAGCGTTCATCCGCTTGGTGATCACTGATGCAGTATTAACGAATTATTTATATACGAGATCCTCAGAATTAAATTCAGTGTAAATACGTCACATTTTTCTACGCGTGGTCTCTATATTTTGTTGTACTGCAATACTCATAATTTCCTCCCAGGTACATTTTACACCTTTTGCCACTTTTAGTCTTATAATTTAAATTTCTGTGGCAATATATCCTTGCCATGACGTACATTCGAGTAGGTATACTTACAAGTATTTGTCGACCTATATCACAAAACTGGGTTCCGCCGCAAGTTCTTTTCAGAACTTATTTATAATTTAATAGGTAATACGAAAATGCAAGTTTAATTAATAAAAACAAAAGCCAAAACGGCTTCAATTAATATTTAACTTCCAACATATTATATACATATCAAAGTATTTTAGCATATACTTATGTACATATCGCAAATCGATTAGTCGACTCTACGCGTGACCAGAAGGCTGGATTATTCTTTGGTCAAAGAATCAGCATTGCCATACAGCGTAATGCTGCCAGTCTTTTGGGACAATGCCGGTTGACAGCGATGCGGAGGAGTATTTTGACGCGTAGATAATATTTTTATATTTTTTACATCTTTAATCTGTTTAGTGTTTTAGTAGTTAGTAATTGCAAAGTATTAAAGTTTCAACATAATCTTATGTGAAATAAATGTCGTAACTCTAGATTTCTTATATACAAAAATACTTTCAAGACAATCTCCAATAGGCCTACCCATTGTAACCCAGTGTTTGTGACACCTATTGTCAAAAAACATAAGAGCGAAATTGAGCCTTATATATAGCAAACAAAACTCATATTGTATCGATCATAACACACATAAAACATTAAGTTAATAGTCGGCCACCATTCGCTTGTTTTCTTCATAAGCTAGGAGCTAGTGTGCAAGTTTGCAATATCGGAAAAGCTTGAGTTGTTTTATTTTGACAATAACACTGTGCAGCCGAATATTGGTCACAGTTTATGGTAGTTCTGTAATAATAATAAAATATATCACATATCCCACAGATAATAGTGATTATGTTATGGTGTTTTCTGCCAAGATTATTCGGCGTACCCGTATATGGCGAAAGTTAAACAGTGGTTGTCCATAGGATGCTATTTTGTAAGACGCCATATTGTAAATGTTATTTAGTGAAGTTCTAAATTGTTATAAATAAAATACTAACCATTTATTGTGTCTGTTGCATAATTATTGTTGTATTGCATCAATGCATACCTGAAAACAAAGAAAAAGAAAAATGAGAAACAGTTAAAAATAATAAATTTTCACATCTTCAATGCAGCTTAAAAGTATATATTTTTATTCAGACAGCCTCTGTCACCCATTGATATTCCTTCAAGATTTTATTTATTAATTATTTCTACAGTACACGGCGTAGGGATGACGCATTTCCCAAAGCGCTGTCTCTTGAACTATAATGTTATGTCATTCGCAGTACTACCCGACATTTGTATGTAAATGTTCGTCTATAGAAGATACCCTTGCGTAAACTTCAGCTAGTGCTGTGACTTATAGACTATCGATATTTTAAGTCAAACTTTTGACATTTGTTTTCGAGACTAGAAGTTGGTGTAAGTTAGAAAACTATGGGTGAAATAGAATGAAATATTATTCAGATAAAATATCTGTGACTGGAATTTAGATTTTCAATTGAATTCGTCAATATTTTTCAAGGCAGTCAAATCCGCTAACCTGGAATTGACATTGATGAAATTTTTCGAGAAAATCGTCAGTCAAAGTCTTTTATTTCAACAAGGCCTTTTAAGTCACTTTTAAAAAGGGGACCGACAAGAAACTCCATGGATACTATTTTCAAAAATAAAAATTTAATTTACAATTAAAAATCTTAAATTAACAAGCATTATATAAGATATAAAAAATAAAAACGGCATAAACAGTTCAAAGCGGATAAAACAGACAACAAGAATACAAAATAATGAATTAACAAGAATGTCGAGACATGAAGCGAATCTAATGTCAAATAGAACTAGTAGACACAATGGATAACCAGGAAGACACACGTGTAGAAGATAGCGCCACACGTCTCTATCGTCAACGTCATGTGTATCTTATGATATGTGTACCGTATTTTATGATTTTGTGGGTGCCGATACGAAATAAGTGATAAATACCAAATTATAAAACTTACAGACTATATAAAACTTTGAAATTAGTTTTCAATATTCGAAGTTAGAAAACTATGGGCGAAATTGAATGAAATATTATTTCATTTTTAAGTACTCAGATTTTCAATTGAAGTTTTCAATATTTCACAAAGCCACACGAAGCAAGTAAATAACTCGGCTATTAAAATATATTGCTTGAAGACTCATTACATTTATACAAAAGGTTTCATTAAAGTTTTGGAATTGCATGAATAGACTTTTCATTGTGTAAAATTACGACTGTATAGAACTAGCTTACATTTGAATAAACATGATTCTTGGTACTTTGATAAAAGGCTAAACAATTAATAAATTTTAGAGCGAGAATCCTAATTCTCGCTTAGGATATTTTAATAAAATTATAATTATTATATTTATAAACCGCCTCACTGGTTGAATTGTCGTAAGCGCGAATGCTGAGCGGGAGATACTGGGGTTTCATTCCAGAAGGACAAAGTGTTATTAGGTTGTTTTGTATGATAATTCGCAGCCCGGAGTTTGGAATATTGTGCCCAGTAGTACGATAGTAGTGGAATCCTCATTTACCAAAAGACAATAGACCTAAAACTACGAGTATATTTAAGACCAAATTTGAATGACATTTTATTTATATGTATGACAGTTGTGGGGGTCTTGTACGAGATTTCTTCAACCTTGTAGTTACAGTTAAGCCAAAAATGTAACAAAAAAATCATGCGCTCGCATTGAGTTCCTACTGTAAACCCACGCAAAATTTTTTCATACATTTTCGGATGACATTTTTGCAACTATTGTTGAGATCACCTAAGACCCGCCTGTTATCGATATATCAATAGGCACATCACTAAAACGTGACAAACGAATTGCGTTGCAAAAAGGCGGGCATGGACCCCCGCCAAACGGTGTCCATAAAAAAGGTCCGCATAAAACAAAAGATTCCTGAATTTCATGGCGTGAGGTCACATATTACACTTTACGTACCATGTTAGTGTAATTTAGTGCCAGGTGACTATTTATTGCTAACTATAACATTTTAAAGCGTTCCCACCGTTACAGTTTACTACTGTTTTTACGGTTAGTTCGTTTTAAAGTTATTTAACAAAATAACGCCTTGTTTTTATAATTAAACAACCATTTTGGAATTATGTTCAGTGACCCACGTTTGGTATTTTTAGATTTACATAACCATTGTAAAGTTCTCTGGCTTTTGTTTATGATAAGGCCTATTTAAACACCCACACTCTTTTTGTGAGTGACGTCATAGTAGTGCTTATCTGAGGATTAGCAGAAGCGTTTTTGACGTGTTGTAAGTTCTGATTGTCCAAAATTTTACGTATAAGCTAAGGTTCATACCAAAGAATTCTTAAAAACAAGACCAAGAGATATGGTTGTGATGCGTGACCTTGTCGCTGCGTCTGAACTAATTATGAGTATTCCACTACAACAAAACATTTAGAGCGCATCTGTAAAAATGTGACTTTGTGTATTTACACAAAATAAAGATTCATTTACATTAGATTGAATACGAAAGATGCGTGTGTGATAGCATTTCTATTGAAGTATTACTTATACATATATTTACATCAAACAATCCACAAAAACGTTGGAACGGCTGAACGGATCTGGATGAAATTTGCCACAGAGATAGATTATAGTCTGGAATACTTTTTATCCCGGAAAAATGTACGGGTTCGTAAATCACGCGGGCGAAGCCGCGGGCGGAAGTAAATAATTATTTATGGTTTAATGGAACCCTAAAAAACGATAAAGCATTATAATCCGCGATTAATTTGTCCTACATAAAAATAATCTTTACTTCCACTTTATAAAAGAACCTCCAGTGACCAAATGTACAAGAATTTAGTACTAATCTCCTAAAGGCAGACTATTTCTAATTTTACGAGGACAATTCGTTGATACTCAGAGGACCAGCCGTAAAGTGGTCGACTTTATATCTAGCTATAAATTCTTAGGAAAACTTTCCATGTATGTTTGTTTATGTTAAAAGCTTTATATGAATATGGTTTCCTCTTCTTTATGCTGTAATTTAGTATCCTACTAGAGCCCCGTCCCGGCTTCGCACGGGTAGCAGAGCACGCCTTCATTTTTTTTCTGTCGTAGTGTCGTATCAGCCTGTTACGTCGAGCATTTACTCGGCGCACGCCAGTAAAGCTCCCAGTCGGCATGATATTTTCCGACATCTTCAACTATCATCGTCATATTTCAGCCAATTTACAAAATACCTTAGCGAATTATAAACTTAAACCTTCCTCATGAATCACTCTGTCTATTGGTGAAAACCGCATGGAAATCCGTTCAGTAGTTTTTGAGTTTATCGTGAACAGACAGACGCGGCGGGGGACTTTGTTTTATAAAATGTATGTACAGTGATATACTCATATACACATTTCACCGATGCTGTTATTAAGTTCCGTGTAAGGAACAAGGTTACCTACCGAGCACAACTTTCGACACCGGGCTTGTATTAGGAATAGTCTAACAGAAGCAATGATACTTTGACGTGGGATAGAACCTACGACGCCGAGCTCAGATATAATTTATAATTATTCGTTCACGAAACCGAAACTTAAAATATATAACACATAGATATTTTTCAATGCTTTAATTAGCTTTGGCTATACAAATCTTTTCTAAAATTATGAATAGAAATGGTTCAAAATTAACATAACATAGCATCACGCCTGTATTCCCCGAAGGGTTAGGGAGAGGTGGACAATTGTATACCCACATTTCGCCGATGCCGTTATTGAGTCCTATGTAATATTGACATTTACCGGGCACATGTTCCAGACTCCGTGCTGCTACTGAGAATTTCGATACAGAATAGCCCAATAACACTATGCCCGACCCGGGCATCGAACCCAGGACCTCATGCTTAGCAGTCGAGCTCGCAAAGACTACACCAGTGAGGCAATCTAAATTTTTTTATTACTTATTTATTTTAATGGGTAGGTATAATTTACCTCTACTAATTGACCTGTACATAATTGGGTATCTCAATTTATTACTAAATAAAATTACTATTTTATGTATCAGGCTTCCAGCTCTCTAGAGTTTTACGTTGCATCAAATTATTGTCAAAGTCTAGGATTTTACTAAAGTAAAAGCCACAATCTGCATCATAAAAAAATATTTATTTATTTATTATAAATACGAATAAATAAATAAATAAAATATGTTTTTATTCATGTAGACCAGTTAAAGGCTTATGAATAGTCAGACTCTAGTTGCCACGTTCCAAAGTGTAGTTTTCCTATGGAGAAGAACGGGCAAAAAACTCCATGGTTACTCTTTTAAACACTTATTATTTAACATTTTATATTTATGAATACATTATTTTCTCAATGTTATATGAGGAAAATATAGTACTAGGTCTAGACTAAACAAACATGAAACAAACTGATAACTGAAAATTTCTGATAGTCCTGCCATGACAGCTATGAGCTGACCAGTCCCAGCAGACAGCACCCGTTCACGAGTATGACGTATGTGTAACTCTGTCTGTCTGTTTGTTACCTCATCACGACTGAACTGAACTCATCGTTATAAAATCTCACAAATAGGTAGCCTGAGTCCTGGAGAAAGGTATAGGCTGATTTTCACGCAGTAGAAATGTTTGAGTGTTTAAAATAGCAACTGGCCTTTTTTTGATAGTATAGATATACCAAACTATACAATATAATACATTTTATTGCACACAAGAAACAGAAAAAAAAATAGCAATGGAATATATTATATATATATTGTATATATGGGTGTGTAAAAATAAAAATTGGATATATATGATTAAAATAAACACAATAAAACATATAGTAAATAATAAATGATCCTGATAAGATTACATTGACAAGAAGTGTTCCTTGACAAACTATCAACGTAAGAAATAGTCAAACGAACTTAATTCTTCATCTATACTAATAATAATTCAGAGATCATCATGAAGAAACTAAGGTATGAAAAACTCAAACCAAATCCTGGTTAAAAAAACCTTAATTGCAATGATTCAGCCTCATAATCAGTGGCTGACTGTACTAATGACGGTGACTGTACGTGGACCGGTCGTGTCAAGTACTCTTAGAGCCGAGTGTAAGGCATGTATGAAAATATAGGACGGTGGGTTGATAAGTGGTTAGGTTAAAATAATAATAAGTTTGTATGTCTGTCTGTATCGTAGCTACATAGCTACTGCGCAGATTGGTCGATCTGTGAGGTTAAGCAGCACTTGCCGCGGTCAGTCCTTGGATGGGTAACCATATTTCACACATCGAGACGCCTCCGTGCCTCGGAAAGCACGTTAAGCAGCAGGTCCCGGACGCGCAGCCCAAAAAATCTGACAACTAGTCTAACCTTAGATGATCAGTATCTCCCAGTAATTGGGTGGTAGAAGTCAAATGGCAGTCGCTCCGTGTAAAATACTGATATTCAGTCGCAACCGGTTTGATTGGAAACCGACCCCAATGTAGTTGGGAAAAGGCTAGGTAGATGATGTCTGTATGTATGTTTGTTACGAAATTTTTGCTTTAACTGACGCAATAATTTGATTCTTTTGAGAGATAGGCCTCTTTCAACTGCTCTTCAAATTGGTGCAAAAAGAGCCTCCACAAATGACGGGGCACTCTGACCTGGTTACCACGATTGCTGACTGGCTAATATTTTCAATACCGCATGAGCGATTCCCATGTGATAGTTCATGTCAACTCAAGGGAATATGTAATAAAAGAGTTTCTATAGGACAAATGTCTGTCCGAAGTGTTCTGAACTCCAGGCTTATTGGAACTTGAAAAAGAAGGTTTTAGCGGATTTTTTTCATCCCTGAAACGAAATAGCATTTTAAACGGGCGGAGCCGCGCCTGATACTAGATGCTTTATGAAACGTACTATTCAACATCAATGATTAAGTGAGAGGAAAGTTTAATTACCCACAAAACATTGCTTAAAGTATTCTAAGACTGCGTCATTAAAAGTAGTATGTTCGGAAATGCTACTACTGAGCGATAGGTCCTGGGTTCGATTCCCGGGTAAAGCGTTAGTACGTTTTTCAGTATAGAATTTCTCAGTAATGGGCACATTTCCAAACTCTGTTCGAGTTTCGAATTTTGCCCGTTAGATGAAAATAGGCTCACTATTTATTACATAAGACTAAATAATGGCATCGCCGAAAAGTGCAAACCAGTTCACCTCTGCCTTACCCTTCGGAAAGTACAGGCGTGATGCTATATATGTAACAAATACCACTTATAACCTCAAAAGCATTGTCATTCACAAGCCGTAGTCATCATAATGTGCAATATCTGGGTTTTATGTCAAGCAGTTGGATACCTTGTCGTAAAGTCGCTTACTCATTCTATAGATTGGTTTGAAAACATTCGGGACAAATTGTCACCGGGCCCGCTTAGAATGGCGTTCGATTTACACCAATAAAATTAAAAGTAAATTGAAAATGGAATGTTATAGGCAGATGATAGAACTGTTAGATTAACACAACGCTTTCAGGTCTTTTTCTAATAATTGCTTATGCTAGTACTAGAAAGATTGGCCAGTCAGCGATGTTGGTGTCACGGCTGTTTAGCCAGTGTGAGCCAGTGGATATCTAGTTTCTTGGCCGTCGAAATTCTTTCCCGAGTTAAACTGTTGGAACATACGTTTGAAAGTACGATTAATTATATGAAGTTTCTGATCAAAAAAATCTTGGCCCGCCCATATAAAGCATTTATTTGTTCCACTGTGATAAATGGTAGATATCAATATCAGTTACGTACAATATCAAATTGCATAATGAAGGTTTTAACAACAAAAATAATTATGAATTTAAAGACTATATTTAATTTATAGTCTAACATACCTATTTCAGCGTGCAAAATTATTCAGAATGCCTATAAATAAGTTTGAACAATAAAGATTTAAAACACATTCACGTTTGGGTATAAAATATAATAACTTTATGAATAATCTAGAATAATATTCTCAGTACGCATTTTAAATCTCAAAAGTCAACGAAAAGTAAATAAAATTCATGAACACATAAACTTAAAAGAGGTACTTGTGTAGTTTTACGATAGTTGTACTATAAAATTCATTTGTTTCCACGGACAAAAGAACCGTTGCGTGCAGGCCCGTAATCCCTACTCGTATATTTTCACACAGAGATAAAATCTTTGCGGTTAGAGGCACATTTTATTAAATTTGTGTTTCTACCTTAGGGATAGTGTACTATAGTGATTGTAGATTGCAAGTTATCTAGGAGTGAGAATGAGGTATGGTGTTTCTCCATGGAAAAGGGAGGATCCTCCGACCAGGCGAGGTATTATGCCTGGCAGGCCGAAGTCCGAATGATGTAAAAGGACAATTGTCTCTATTCTAAAAACGTTTTAGACGCTGGAATATTTAGGACATTTAGTTAGGGAATGCTAATGAAAGTTGTCTATTGTGTACACTTGAAGTAAAATATATAACATCCTTATTTGGAAAACAAACATGGCGACAGAGTCACCATAAACTATGATTACAGTTATAAAATGTGTGAATAGTTGGCAGTATCAATATAATACATAAAATATACCGTACCAATTCACAGGATTTCCTTGTGGCGAGTAGTTTATTTAGAGGACATTTATTTTGGTGTAGATAAAGACAGAAAATGGAGTTGGCCTCACAATAAAGTTATTTACATTATTATATACACTTAAAGTCAGTATCAAAAACATGTATACACGTAGCGAAATTCAAACGCTTATTCTTGGAAAAGTATTGGTTAAAATCATAAAATTTAAATGACCATTTATTTATATGTATCCATAGATACGATCTATGAAATTGGTCAAGATTTCAATCACTATTTCATCTACAATTCGCTTTTGAATACGCTACGTTTAATACATCTTTTTGATGCGGACTGTACGTTGTCAACCAGAGAGTCAAGTGCGACAATATTGAATCAACTTATTTGGTCTTAAACCCTACTTAATATATGAGAATTACTGTAGTTAGTAGCTAAAATTGGGCGCGCTTCAATTTCCAAGTCGGGCAGTGTTAGAGTTTTCTGTTATGATATTCTTATTAAGTAAATGCCAAGCTTGCCTGTAGTACATAGGGCATAATTAAGGCATCGGCAAAGTGTGATGTACTTACATATTACACCTGTCATGTTATGTATATCAACATACAACTTGTAATTCTTATTGGTATACGGTAATGGAATTTTAAAAAATGGGGGCATTTGTCCACTTGTAGCAAATATTATATTTATATTAAAAACCCATGCTGTCCTAGTACTGGGCAAAGGCCTCCCTTCCTCCTCTCTCTAAAAATGGTAGGTATGCTCGGGGGCCTATAAACAACTTATTCTTTCTTCTTTTTTTTCTTTCTTTTTTTAAAAAACGTTGCCCCACACAATGAATAATTCCTGTATCGTGGGTGCGTTTACAAACACATATATTCACATACACAAACACCCAGACCCGAAACAATTGTTTGTAGATCATAGAAATATTTGTTCCGTGCGTGGATGGAACCCGCGATACGCAGCGCAGAAAGCTAATCGCTTAGCCACTGCGCCAACCGTGTCGTAAACTTACTGATAACAGGTGCGTTGACCTAGGGCTATGGAATGCTTAGTGTCCGGATATTCACTGGCTGATCCGATCTGGGAACACAACGACACTAACACATAGTTCAAGATATTCTTAAGGCCGGCTTCACATGAGAACGATAAAGAAAAGAAAGACCTAGGATGTTTCACGACTTGCTGATAAAATGGCAGATAGTATTCAGACAAATATATGTATATTACGTAAGATAAAATTACTCTTACTAGATCTAAATGTTAATGACACTATAACTGAGCCCCTAGTGTACGTTTCTTTCAACAAATTCGGTTAACTACATCGAACGCGTACGCCGCTCCGATTGGTGGAGAGTACGAAACGGACCAATCGGAGCGCCGAACGCGTTTGATGTAGAAAATCGAATTTGTCGAAAGAAACTTGCACTAGGGCCTCTGAGGATTAACGAAAAATCCCTGTCAAACAGCTAATTTCGGCCCTAAACGTCTGTTATAACGTCGGTGAAATTGGCCCTAGTTGTGGATAAGCAAACAGCCAGTATAAAAGCAACAATATTGGCTCACAAAAATAATATTACTGAAATTCACACATTTTTATTTCATAAATCACTGAACACTGACAGACCAATATAAGGTATACAATATACTTTTATAATTTTTGTCTGTACGCTTTTTATTGAACTGTCACTGAGCAGTGATTTATGTAAAACATAGCAGAGTTTGATTCGAACGAGTGCGTCTGTGCAGAAAATCACGCCTGTATTCTCCGAAGGGTTAGGTAGAGGTGTACTAATGTACATCCACATTTCACCGTTGCCGTTATTTAGTCTCAAGTAATAGGGGACGAGCCTTTTGCTATCTACCGGGCACAGTTCCAGACTCCGTGCTGCTACTGAGAATTTCCATACAGAAAAACCCAATAATACTTTGCCCGACCCGGGAATCGAGTCCAGGACCTCACGCTCAGCAGTCGCGCTTGCGAGCAATGAGGCAGTCAAAATATGTGAACTACAAACAGTTATCCCGGGTCTGGGTGTTTGTAGATGTAAGATTTATATCTGTAATCGTAACCCCGATACAGGAGAAAAAACATGGATTAAAAAAAAAAATGAAAAATTTCCCCTTATTTGTCCCAGCTCTAATTATTTCTAATCAGCCCCGTAATTCTCTGTTTGAGGAAATCGACAAGCCCAATATAACACATACATCTCTATACATATGTAATAAGTAATTCACAATCCCCAATTCGGTCGTCCCCATCTCTAACTTGACGGATTTTTTCGTCGAGATTCGTCCTATGGGGTCATTAAGAGTAACAAAAACTAAAGTAGGCCGAACTTTGTTGGCCTGACTGGTAAAGTTCGCACGTCGGAGCAAAAAAACGGGAAAACTCTGAACGTTACGTTTATGTACGATCTTGTGTTGTGTAGTGGCGAGCAGAAAAAGTATCCAACCTAAAAGTATCTACGATTTTTTTTTTGCTAGTTGTTAGGTTTCTTTGGTGTCATGAGAGTGATATTGAGTCAATTCCTGATACATGTTTGCTACATTTGACGACACGGTTGGCGCAGTGGCTAAGCGATTAACTTGATGCGTTACGTATCGCGGGTTCGATCCCTGCACGGCAAAAATATTTGCGTGATCTACAGGTAGTTGTTTCGGGTTTGGTTGTGTGTGCATATCACATGTATGTTTGTAAACTGTATCCACATACAGGAGACATCAAAGTGTGGGGCAACTTTTTTTTTTTTTTCAATCTTTTTTATGTTTCTTTTTTATATCCTGTCGAAATTTACTATTATGTAGCTACAGTAATTGTAACTTTGTCGGTGTTTGAAATAGGTAACTAAGCATTTAGCCGTTATTATGTATGTAAAGAACAACACAGAAATAATTTATAAAGAAACGGTTTTTTTAAGAATATTTAATAAAATAAAAATTTGTATAATTTAGTCCCAAAAACCGTTACTAAAATGGTATATAAATCGTTCGATTGAAAAAAAACTTGTACCTAAGAAAAAAATTTGAAAACACTTTTCTAATACCGACCGAATTTCTTGCTCCTCACTGTAAAGGTAAACGCATTTCGAATAAGCAAGACATGTCATAAAACTACACGACCGAGTTCCTACGCGATACGCACTTGCAATACGTACTTAAGCACGTTACATAAGTAACTCGTCCCTGTTACCGGTTGTTGAGACCAACTGCTTACAAGAGTTTTGGAACACCTCTTACATTTTATGCGATAAAACTACTCTTAAAGTAAAATAAAGAGAGTATGTACTGCACAGTTTAGTCGATATGCGAGGTTAAGCAGCGCTTGCGGCGGTCAGCATTCGTATGGGTGACCATTTTTCAAAAATCGAAACTTCTCCGGGCCTCGAAAAGCGCTTTAAGCAGTAGTTACGGGTGTCAGCAGCGCAAAAAATCCATGGAGTTTCTTGCCGATCCATATAAGCGCCTGTAATTGGTCTTTTTGAAATTAAAACGATTTAATTTGTATTTTTGAAGTTATATTTCTTTTGGCGCGCTTGGTGAGAGTGATTTTTTACGATGCGCGCGCACACCGACATATAAAAGCGACACCACGAAGTTGGCTGGTAAATGTCTTTTAAATTTTCTTGGAAACTGATAGTTATATTCAAGGTTGTTACTGAAATATTTTTGCATCTGTAACACGTGTTTCATATCAGTGGAAATAAAAAAATAAATAAGAAGTATAACTTCTTACGTGCGTACATAAGTACAAACACACATTTTTTATTTATAGTCGTTTGTTTCTGGGGTCAAATAACTATGCACTTATTTCAATTCTGTGCAATAGAATATTCATTACTTTAATAATACATTGCAGGAACAAAACTGCGAAGTCCCAAAGCAACGCTCAAAAAATCTGTAATATTAGGGAAACAATAAGAAGTGCGCTGACGTGCTTCTTGAAAATGCGATAAATTTACATCACGAATGCCCAGGAGTTTGTAACTGTAGACAACAAATGAAACTGCACGTATTCTGCCACTTACAAGGAAGTAGGGTGACAAGGTAGAAAGATTATCTCGGATTTTTTTATTATTCACAATTTTTAAGGTTGATTCCGGAAAACGTGGTCCAACAACGTGGGTGAGATAGCTCGTACTGCCACGACGAAGAAAAACAATGGGAGTTGTAAAAGATAATAAACGCTGTACCTTCATACATTACATACTATTTCGACACACTTAAAAATAGTAAAAATTAATATTTTTATGGCCAATTATTAATAATATACTAAATACCGTACTGGTAAATAAAATAAAAAAATTAAACTATACGAAACAAATGTTAAGGTATAGGGGGAAGTCCCGTAACGCCGGACGGCACCTAGCGTCGGACACTCGCACTATCTGGACAAATAAAAATGCATTCGATTTAAAAATCATTGAAAAGGGCGCGGTGCAACGTATCTATATAGGGTCACGGGACGAGGTTTGCCAGTGAGGCGAACGGTCACGGTGGGAGCGGTTGATTGCTGTTTTTGACGGGAAAGTACTGCGTAACATAAATTCCAAGTGAGTATTATAGCTATGATCTTGTGTTTATTGTTTATGTTATTTTTCAATAAAGATAGTGTTCTATTATAATTCGTAGACGGTGAAAGTTTTTATTAATTTTCTAAACAGTTTTAGTATGAAATACGTAATCTTGGAGATTACGTATCCCCGTAGTACCGGACACAAAGATGTCCCTCAACACCGGACAGTTTAAAAGTTGTTTTTTACGACAGACCACTGGATATAACATTCACGAAGCCATTCAAAGATGCATATAACCAACACTGCGACATGTGGATGAGAGCAAATGCTGGGTCTCCGATAACCAACTATGATATTGCTGGTCTGGTCAATGAAGTGTTTACAAAAGTTGCTCTACTGGATATTGCGGTGTTTGGGTTTAAATGCATTTAAACAATTTACCTATTTGATAGAAATTTATATTAATATTTGATAGCAATTTCCTTCACTTCTGACTTACATTGATTTCGCTTTGGTTAGCTCATCGACGTCCTGCAATGCAAAATTGTCGAATAATTTGGTCTTAGAAGAATTGACAGACTCTCCAAGAGAATCCACTGGGATCTAAGTTCAAAAAGCAATAGAAGGGAAAGGGAAACAAATCAAAGGTGTGAACGCCAAAGGAAAAAGTGGAGATAAAGCTAAGAAAAAGGAACCATTCACTAAAATGTCTAACATAGGAAGAACTACTTGCAAGTACACTTAGAGGACCATGACAAAGACTGAATACAATGCTCCAGCTCCAAGGGTGGGCTCGTGAAGCATGTGCAGACATTGCTGAATGTGGAGATGCATATATATGTGATCGATGTACGATGTTTTAAAGTGTTCAGCGTTTTGGGTTAGAAGTTAAATCTGTCCGGTACTAGGTGCCAATGTCAAAGATTGCATTTTTTCCTACCAAAACTTAACTAAGTTTCCTAAATATGTTTACGTAGAAGTTGTATTTTTTATGATTGCTTTTGATTTTATAATTTGTGGACTTAACTTATTCATGAATAAAGCTACATTTCTCGAAGTCGTTTTTAATTTATTTTCTGAAAACCTTAGGTGTCCGCCACTGGGGGACTTCCCCCTAATAGTACTCCTCCAAATCAGTGTCACATATTCAAGGTGATTTATTTAAAAATTTACTTGTGAGTCTAGTAACTTTGATTTCAACAGAAAGTAATTAGAAACGAATAAAAAAGTATTGCAAGAGTAGTTTCAGCAGAATTCTATATTCATAGTAACATTCTACTATGAACACTTCCAAAATTCAGACATATCCACCTAAAATCTACGCGCATGGTCACCCGACACCAAAGCAAGTTTGTCCGCAGAATCTACTGAGGACTTTCCTAAAAGCTTACCCACATTTTCGAAGAAATCCTAGCAACTAGACAGAATTTATACTACGCTCATGGCCCGGCTCCGTCTGCGAGACGCCAGTAGAAGTTATTTCTTTAAATTCTTTTATACTTTGGTTTCTTGTGAGCCAAATATTTTAGCTTACAGAAACTTTATGCGTTTTACAGGAGAGAATTTTGGCTAAAACACTTAGCGTATTTACTGGTTGCGATATTAGAAACGGTACCCCTAGTGTAAGTTTCTTTCGAACGCGTTCGGCGCTTCGATTGGTGGAGAGCACGAAACGGACCAATCGGAGCGCCGAACGCATTCGATGTAGTAAATCGAATTTGTCGAAAGAAACTTACACTAGGGCCTCAGGAAGTGGTTTTGTTAAACAGTTTTCTGGCTTGTAATTTTGCCTGACATTAGAATCGAACCCAATACCCGATGTTTAGTATCCACACTTGCCACTAAATGTATAAATAATAAATTAAGAGAGTTTACGTATAACATGACATCACTGGAAGCCCTCTAAAGCTTATTTTATCTTTGACCACAGGGACGTATCAAATGTTCACGTATGTGTACACAAAATAGTCAAATAAGTATCCTTTTTGTGTACAAAATACCTTCTTTTGATGCCATCTCGTCCGGAAAATACCTCATCATAATAAAGGTAAAACACAGAAGTTAAGTTTATTTATTTATATATATATATATATAATTTTTTAAATAAAAAAACGTTGCCCCTCTCTTGGATTTCTCCTGTCTCGTGGGAACAGTTTACAAACATACATGTCACACGCACACGCAACCAGACCCGAAACAACTCTCTGTAGATCATGCAAATATTTGTTCCGTGTGGGTATTCGATTTCCGCGACACCTAGCGCAGAAAGCTAATCACTTAGCCACTGCACCAACCGTGTCTTCGAATAATAATTTTGAATTTTAAGTTAAATAGCATCACGCCTATATTTCCTGAAGGGTTGTGCAGAAGTGTCCACTTGTACATCCATATTTCGACGACTATAGCCATTATTGAGTCTCATGTGAACGAGCCAAATTCCGAGCTGTTACTAAGAATTTTCTAACAGAAAAACCTACAAACTCTGCCCGCCCCTATAACCTCACGCTTTGCAATCCTGCTTACAACGGTTTTAGGTACCTACGTGTGATATAAACAGTTTTATGTATATAATTAAAATTACCGCATATTTTTTGTAATAAAAAATTAGTACCTAGTTTATTTTCATGTTGCTTCTGATTGGAAAATAGGCACGACAGAACTCAAAAACCTTTTAGTGATGCTTCCATTTATAAAATTAAATATGTTCAGGACACTAAAACCAAAACAAAAGCATTCTAGCGTTCTTTTTTTTTTAAACATGAGAGTGCCTTTCTGGTATTGTTTCTATATTAGTTAGTACGGTACCCCTAGTGTAAGTTTCTTTTGACAAATTCGATTTACTACATCGAACGCGTTCGGCGCTCGGATTAGTACGTTTCGTCCACTTCACCAATTGTTGCGCCGAACGCGTTCGATGTAGTAAATCGAATTTATCAAAAGAAACTTACACTAGGGGTACAGTTTACAAAACAGCAATATTCGGTCTTGGAAGAGATAATTATCTGGAGGTAATACAAATATTTGTTCAGTGCAGGAATCGAGGAGGAGTGCCAGGAGAGTGTGCCCAGGAACTTCACGACCTCATACCACCTTCTCCATTCCACCATCGCACGACCAGACGTGGAAGGGGCTTCCATCCGTATTTCGTTGATGTTCCTTTTATACGCACTAAGCGTTTTGCTTCGTCGGTTAGGGAATGGAATTCTCTGCCGGCGCCTATATTCCCCGATGATTTGTATAACTTAGGAATCTTCAAGGAGAGAATGAATAGGCATTATTTGAGCTTGCGTGATCCATCCTCGGCAGCATTGTCACTCACCATCAGGTAAAGTGCTGCCAAAGGCACTCAAATTACTATTAAAAAAAAACCACCGAACGAAATCTTTTCTTTTTTGATGATATGATGATTCCTTCAACCATCTCATTTTCCTGTAACTTATAAATCTACTCATAGAACTGTCTCATTGGTCAAACGCGACTGCTTAGCGTGGGGTTCTGGTTTCGATCTCCAGGTACAGGTTTGTTAGATTTGTTTTTGTTACGAGTACAGCATTATGCGGTGGATGGCAATGGGCTCGCCCCCTATTACAAGGGACTTAATAACGGTATGGGCGAAATGTTGGAGTACAATGGTACCTACACTACTGCCTTATACTTTGGAGAGTAAAGGCGAGAGGTCAATGTTTATAATATATTAGCTTCCGCTCGCGGCTTCGCCCGCGTGGTTTACAACCCGTACACTTTTCCGGGATAAAAAGTAGCCTATGTGCTATTCCAGACTATAATCTATCTCTGTGCCAAATTTCATCCAGATCCATTCAGCCGTTCTGGCGTGAAAGAGTAACAAAGACCCATCCATCCATCATCCATCATCACAAACTTTCACATTTATAATATTAGTAGGAAGTAGGATAAATATTCATATTATTCACATGAATACTTAGACTTCTGTACCTACCTGTACAATAGTGGCTTTTAACTAATTCTATTTAAAGGTCGCGCGGATATTTGAGTCTCGTCCACTTTGATCTTTGAATTAAGTATGTACGCTCAACCACACTGACTCGTATGAAACCTCATTTAGCTGAAACTGGGGAACAGAATCCTAACATCTCAAGCGTGCTCATTCGCGAATTCACTAAATCTAGTTCTCGTGAAATCTGTCCAATGTAATAATCGTCAATCGCGTCGCGTATCGTGTCGTTAGTCTGTTCTAGGATTAAATGTATTAACTGTGAAAAGTATCTTGTATCTTGTTTGGAGAAATAATTGATCCTTAACTCAGAGGCTCGTATACGAGGTTACGATTTACGAGGTTAAGCAACGCTTGCTGCGGTCAGTCCTTAGATTGGTGACTATTTTTCACACTTCGAGATTTCTCCGTACCTCCATATCTTTGTGCCATACGAACACCTATGCCAATCGTTACGGGTGTTAGTAGCCCATAAAGTCTGATAACCAGTTTATCCAGAATATCAGTACCCCTAGTGTAAGTTTCTTTTGACAAATTCGATTTACTACATCGAACGCGTTCGGCGCAACAATTGGTGGAGAGGACAAAACGGACCAATCGGAGCGCCGAACGCGTTCGATGTAGTAAATCGAATTTGGCAAAAAAAAAACTTACACTAGGGGTACCTACAGTGTCTACCAGTTTTTTTTAGCCTTTGCTCCACACTAAGATTTTTCCTGTATCGTGGGTACAGTTTACAAACATACATGTCACATACACAGACAACCAGACCTGAATCAACTGTAGATCATACAAATATTTGTTCCGTGCGGGGATCGAACGCGCGACACGTAGCGCAGAAAGCTAATCACTTACCGCACCGTGTCGTAATTGTGTGGTACTTCCCCAGTTAGGCCGCTATTGAACTGAATTAATTAGATAAAGCAACATTTCAAACTGTTATGAACAAATTATGAATTCAATGTAAATCCTACCATTAATATCTAAAAGACTTGAAAATTTCTCAAACAAGGCTAACAATACCTAGAGATGTTTTTATACTCCAAACTTATAAAGAGACTTAAATAATCTATCTTTAATCTTTCCTTCAACAAATTTCTGAAAGAGATTACGAATGAACAAAGCTCTTTGTAGTTATCAAAAAATAATTGATCATTCCTCAAAAAAGTTTTAAATTAATCTGTGTCACTGGGACACGACAAAAGTAATTGCTATTCACTAAATCAATTTTTAACTTAACATAGCATCACGCCTGTATTCCCCGAAAGGTTAGGCAGAGATGTACTATTGTAGACCCTGGGTACGTCTTAAAACTGCGGCCAGACACCGGAGGACGGGCAGCAGCGTCCTCTCACTAATCGGTGAGCCACTGCGATCCCCAAGCCGCCTGCCAAGCGTGGGGATTATGGCAAACCCCCCCTTGAGGGAGGCCTTGGTTCAGCAGTGGACGTCTTCTGGCTGATGATGATGTACTATTCTACACTCATATTTCGCCGATACCGTTATTGGGTTCCATATAATAGAGGGCAAGCCGATTGCAATCTACCGGGCACAGTTCCAGACTCCGTGCTGCTACTGAGAATTTCTATACAGAATAACCCAATAACACTTTGCCCGACCCGGAAATTGAAACCAGGACCTCACGCTTGCGATCTCTAGACCAATGAGAATAGATTTTTAAAATCAATGGTTTTGCATATCGGAGAAATCCGACGAATATTTATATTGATTGAACTGGATCAGGAAAAAAGGTAATTCCAAAACTGCCGTGCAGAGCAAAGATAATGATAGGATCAGACAGCAAACACTTCACGCGTGTTATGCTGACGCGCGTTTAAAACTACAAAAGATTTTTATGAGGCGTTCACCTGGCCTCGCGTTTTTATCACGTTAGCGAAACGCGGTAAATTGCTTGTATGCGAATTTAGCTTAAGGTTATTCTAAAAAATAATCCTTGGGCTATTTAAGTAAATGGACAACTTGATTGGTGCAGTGTTTAAAAGATAGCTTAGTGCGTTACGTTTTGCGCGTTCGATTCTCGCACGGAATAAATATTTTTGTGTGTGCATTTGATATTCATAACACGATTTCAACATAACATAACATCACGCCTATATTCCCCAAAGGGTTAGGCAGAAGTGTAGTTTTATACACCCACATTTCTCCGATGCCGTTATTCAGTCCCATGTAATAGAGGGCGAGCTGATTGCCATCTACCATTCCAAATAGAATAACTCAACAACACTTTGCCCGACCTGGGAATGGAACCCAGGATCTCAAGGCTAGCAGCCGCGCTTACAACCACTAGATCAATGAGGCAGTTTATCCAAGTAACACGTAATCCGTTAAAAAAAATGCGTTTATGATAAAAAAAAACTTTGCCTTCTCTCTCTCCTCTCCATATTATAGGCAGGGCACAATTATCTGTTACCCATTTTAATATTTACTCTGTGCGAGAACCGAACTCGCAAAACGTAGAGCACCAGTCAATCACTCACTACGCCTTGTTGGCCACAAATTTAGTAATTAATTTCATCCCTATTCATTGATAAAACATCTGAAATTACTCCTATCATTATTACATTCACAAAAGACCATATTAATACCATATATGAAAGACATTGGTACATAATAAAAACCAGTATACTTTGACCTTTCATTTCCGACCAACATCTTGTGATCACGTAACATTTCTAATCAAATACAGCTCTTATTATATGGTCGTGTTTAATCTAATTAAGATTATCTTTATTGGGGACACTGGGGACACGTACTTTGTCTTTGATCCCCGAAATTGGGATTAATGTGAATGGAATAAGGTCTTATCTTCAAGTGTTAGGTCGTACAGTTCAAGTGGCGATTTGTAATTAATCTTTATTATCCTAATATTATCAAGCAGTAATTTGTTTGTGAGTTTGGGGTAATACCATGAAATACATGGCTCTCAGTCTAACCAGATTGGTCTAGTGGTCATAAGCGCGACTGCCGAGCGTGAGGTCCTGGGATTCCCGGTAGCCTAATTACCGATGTAGCGACAGGCGTAGATCGCGCGATAACTTCTGTCAAACGTCATTTTCGTGACATATAATGTATTGGCTGACAGTGAGATTGCTGTCGCGTGGCTATCGCGTTGCTGTCGCTTTTTTACGTAATTAGGCGGCGGGTCGGGCAAAGTGTTATTGGGTTTTTCTGTAAAGAAATTCTCAGTAGCAGCACGAAGTCTGGAACTGTGCCCGGGAGATGGCAATAGGCTCGCCCCCTATTACAAGGGATTAACGGCATCGGCGAAATGTGGGTGTACATCTGCCTAACCCTTCGGGGAATACAGGCATGATGTTATGTTATATGGAGCGACTGCCATCTGATCTCCGCCACCCAATTACTGGGAGACACTGATGATCTAAGGTTAGAGTGGTTGTCAGACTTATTGGACTGCTGACACCCGTAACGAGTGTTATTGATATTCGTACGTTTCACTAACTGCTTAACATGCTTTCCGAGGCACAGAAGGGTCTCGATATGTGACGAACGGTAATCCATCCAAAGATGACCGCAGGAAAAATTGCTTAACCCCGCAGAGCTCCTCATCTCTTGAAATACAACCGCGTTTAGATTTTCACAGGGTCGGCAACGTATTAGTAATGCCCTCGGTATTGCAAGGGTCCATAGGTTACGGAAATCGCTTAACACACTATACACGGAGAGCCGACTCTAATGTAGATGAGAAAAGGCTAGGCAGATAATGTGAAACCCTGTTCCATAGCTGGTTGAAACGGTTGGTTACCCATGCACCTAAAACTTGTTACTTTTAGAAGTACGGAATGAATCACAAGAGAATTTCCTTGTGAAATAATTTAAGATTAAGGTATTACAAGACATGTTGCCTCCCTCACACCGTCTAATTGGATGGGATAACACAGGATAAAGTATAAGCCGCGTCCTTGAGCACCTACCCTAATTGAGGGTAGATGTTGGCAGTTTATATTCGTTACTTGGTGAGGTACGGGTTTTATTATATCAAAAAAGAATTGTAGAACTTTACCTGGTTCTAGATATTTTCCGAGTGTTAGGTTAAATAGACTAAACTGACTTATCGATCATTGTTAACGATTTTAATTATGGTAACACCAAGCGGTGAGTTTGGAAAGTTTAAAAGTAGTCTACGCTCAGGGAATCGGCAGCCTAATTACCGATCGATGTAGCGACAGGCGTAGATCGCGCGATAACTTCTGTCAAACGTCATTTTTGTGACATATAATGTAATGGCTGACAGTGAGATTGCTGTCGCGTGGCTGTCACGATGCTGTCGCTTAGTTAATTAGGCTGCGGGTCAGTTAAGTTGGAAACCCAACTAAACTGACCTGCAGCCTGATTACCGATGTAGCGGCAGGCGTAGATCGCGCGATAGCTTCTGTCAAATGTCATTTTTGTGTCATATAATGTATTGTCTGACAGTGAGATTGCTGTTGCGTGGCTGTCGCGTTGCTGTCGCTTTTTTACGTAATAAGGCTGCCGAGTTACGAGACGTACCTACGAACCAATATATTTGTGTGTCTGTTGCTATTTTAGTTGGTGCGCGATAGTTATAGAAATGTGGTGTGATTTTTGTTCTGATAAAATACAAATTATTATCTACCCAAGGAGTTTTATTACACTAGGTTATGATGAACGCAGTGATAGCGTAGCCGTTGAATCCTTGCCTTCCATGCAGGAGGGTCTGAGTTCAAACCCTGACTTTTCGGAATCATGTGCGGGTCAGAATTTGATTATCTTATGCCATATTTATTTCCTTTCTCATCTGTACGAGATAATTTTAATGATTCACATCTGCCAGGTGTTCCGTGAGGGCTCATCGCCTCATTGCCATCTATCGGGCACAGTTCCAGACTCCGTGCTGCTACTGAGAATTTCCATACAGAAAAACCCAATAATACTTTTTGACCGACCCGGGAATCGAACTCAGCACCTCACGCTCGGCAGTCACGCTTGCGACCACTAGACCAATGAGGTAGTTGAAACTGCCTGCTTTCATAGTAAATATAGCTTTAATTTTCAGTCTTTAAATTTTTCAAAACCCCGCACATATTACATAAATATTTTTACATCATTTTATTTAAAACCAACTTTCTGGTAATTAAAATTGTACAAGCAAACCCGGGTTTTAGATTAAAGTTGATGTATTCCCTTTGTGGAGCGGAAATACAGGGTGTTCTCGAAATCTGCTAAATGCTTTGAATGCCGGTTTGCTCGTATTTTATCAAATAAAACACTATATGTAAACTAAATATATGTTTAATTTTGTAAAGTTAACGACTGCGTTTGTTTTGTTTTATTTGAGAACATTAATGCATAATGTTTTAGAAATGGTTGAAATATTTTCAAGTTTTTTTCTTTTAAATATAAATGATTTCATGATATTCAATAGAAAAGCTGTGTAGTTTGTAGATGGGATCAGGTGATTTGACGTCAAAAGAAATATTATGGTACACACATGAGATAAAAGAATAGCAGTTGTGTTTTTATGTTTTTGAGTTTGTTATATCGACTGTGAACTGACAACTGGTACTATCTCATTTTTGACAACATTATATGATTAAGAAGAAACTATAGACCATGTTGTGCATACAACGCGGTCGATGTTAGTACAAATTGACTGAATTCGATTTTGGCGTCTAATTTTGAATGAAGTAAAATATGCTTTTTGTAGCGCTGCCGGGTATGAAATATTTTGAATGGTATAAACCAAGAAAAATCCTCATAAAATAGAGATAGACCATGTTGCGAGTTCACAGTCCATATGTACCTAACCACCATATACTTTTTTAAATCATAAGCTTGGCTGCTGAGTATGAGGTCAGTCAAGTCAATCCCCGTGTCAAGCGAATTGTTTGTGGGTGTTTCTGTTAAATTCTCATTCTTAGGTAGATAGAAACAGACTCACCCTGTTAACCGGGACTTAATAATATTTAGGTATTATAGTTCACTTCTGCTTATCTCTTTGGGGAATACAAGCATGATGTTATGTGCATAAATAAGTTTAGCTTCAAAACATACACACGTAGTATGTACTAAAGCGTAACATATAATTATTCAGCGCTTATTAGAGGGGTAAATATTTAGTTATATGTAGATATAGCAATAAATGTTAGCAGAATTCCTTGGCGAATAAGACCTAATTAGATTCTCCTAATACTCTTAGGACGTTCCAGACAAAATCAAGCACAGGCATGCCCAAATTGCCCAAGCAATCATTATCCCAGAATCACGTAATCTGTGCCCGAAGGTCCCGAAATAAGACCGATCCAAACCCTAACGACCATTATTATGATCCCAGCAAATCTTCGCTGAAGAAAATAGGCAATGACCTGAGCAAATTGAGGCAACATTAGCCTGTTTGCCAGCAAATGAGCAATACATGAGCAATCATGCATGATATTAGCTCATTTCTGTAAGTAAGTGTGTTAGGTTGTGGTTCACGGTCAAGCTTGTTTGTCAATTTTGTTTGAGGTTTTTTTTAGTATCGATTCGAGTCAATCAATATATAGCAGAAATATAAAAGAAACTTTCCTTGTATGATTTTACAATGCTCATATAATTATTATAAAAAATGGCGGATTATAGCATTTTTCTCAAGAACGTGAACGAACAAAATGACAAGAAGCTGTCAACTCGGTGTTGCCATCCTAAACAAAAATATCTTATTTTTACCTGGATGTAGCCAGATATTTAGTACAATTTACAATTTTTAAATGCGTTGGCTTGTCCGGGAAAGTAACATGCACTCAAAAGTATAAAAATGTAAAGATATAACTCCGTGTCGCTGTGTTTCGTACGATAATTCTTTTTAATAGGATTATTCTCCTCTTTTTACCTGCTATTCTGTCCATCCTAAGGTTGTCTGGCATAAATTGCTAAGTGCTTGACCGCCCCTTGCACTCTGTGTCTATTTGGTTTTCATTTTTGTATATTTTTTCTGGTATTGTATTATTTTATAAAACCTTGACACTTGTTTTTAGAGAATAATCATATTTTCGTCTATTTATCTATCTTCGATTATATTTTATTTATGCTATAATAAAGCACAAGGCCGTCTGTCTGAACACGTATACCTTTAAAACTAGTGGACCGATTTTAATAGGACTTGCACTGTAGCACTAATAAGGGTCTAGCTGCAATATAATCACGCAATCGCTCATAGAATTTTGGCCATTAGGAATCAAGGCGCAATAAATTAGGAGTAAAACGATAAATAAAATAAAATTTTAAGCGAAAAACGAAACCTTTCAATTTTGTTCGTATAAAACATTGTAAAGTGTACCTTTATACACCTCACAATCTTCCATTGAGCTTCTACAAAAAATACAATAGGTAATCTACAAGAAATATTCAAAAAAAAATATTATTATAATGTTTACAAAAAAACTGACGATAAAGCTTGATCGTTTGCTCCCGAACAAAAGAGCTATATATCGTTAAGAACAAAACGCAAAAAGAAAAAAGTAATCAATCACGTTAAACACAGAATTAGGTTTGTCCTACTAACCTGTTTATAACCATAGTATCCTGTAATTGTTTCTTATTTAGGGGAGGTTTTGTAAAGAGGGTTGATTTTGAAACCACATTAATTTATTATAACGTACAATCTCGCTTATATTCCTCAAAGGGTCAGGGGCAAAGGTGTACAATAGATCTATAATTGGCCGATGCCGTTATTGAGTCCCATGTTACAGGGGACGAGCGTATTACCGTCTAAGAGTCAAAGAAATTGCTATACTGAGCATAATTAGAAACCGCGGGCTTCTAAAAACCCACAGACTGCAACTCAAGAGATTTAACACAGAACCTCTTGCTCAGCATTCGCTCTTGCCACCACTAAATCAATGAGCGAGTTTATAATAACATAAATATTGTAATAGGTGTTTTGGTGAAGCCTGGTGCTCGAAAACAATCTCCAAAAGTGCAAAACTTGCCAACTGGCCAACATAATTATGGCGTGCGCAAATTTTCATATTTAACTAATCATAAACCAGAAAATTAGCCTCATCGAGTGCCAAAAACATCCCAAGAGTGATAAAATTAACTCAAAGCGTCTTATACTTAAAGAAACCCGAGACTAAAAAAAATCTTTGTTAACATTACTGAATAACCCTTGCACCTTTTGGTGTTATAACAGGCTTTTAGTACCCTTTTGGGGTCCCTGATTATAACGTTGAAAGTACACCGTAATCACGTAGGTCGGGTTTCGCATAATTATGCAAAACAGCCTTAAAAATGTTCGTTAAAAAGCGAACGAGGGACTACAGATGTTGAAATAATTTATGAATTTTGGTGTTGAAAGGGGTTGACGGCAGGTAGCTTGTGCTTTTTCAATTGATTTCAATACTGATGTTCTTTTTAAGCCAATATCCATTTAATTTGGGACATGACTGGCTCATTGGTCTATTGGTTGTAAGCGCGACTGCCCAGTAAGGTCCTAGGTTCAATTCCCAGTACAGGCAAAGTGTTTTTGGGTTATTCTGTACGGAAATTCGGTTGCAGCAGGGAGTCTGGAACTGTGCTCGGTAGATGGCAACAGACACTTTCTATTACATGGGACTCAATAACGGCATCGGCGAAATGTGAATGTAACAATATGATCAGGAAAATAATTACATACTAGCTCTAATTTAAGATCGATTTTATCTTGAAATTCACTATCAAAATGGATATATGGATACATTATTCTTTATTGTACACCAAAAGAAAAAGTACAGTGTGAAAATACATTTTACACATAGGGTACAAATGGTAGTCTTATCGCTAAAAGCAGTATGCGTTGCCACTGGCGTTTCGCGGTAGACCCGCAGGATCATATTCCTGTGGTTGTGTATCGTTGCTGAGACAGGACTAAGAGACGCTAGCGTGATGGTTTAGAGGCTTTTATGAAGGTCTGGCTAGAGAAAGCAACACATAGCCTATAGGTTGCATAGTGGTCTCCAGTGGCCATGCCACAACCGTTATACAGGTAAACAGAAAACAATTATTCCCTGAAGTAAGTTACATGCGGTAACAGACACGATTCCGTACAGTAAATTGGTTCAAATTACTAAAATCTATACGAATAAATAAAATTGAAGTCTGTTTGACAAAATAACAGCATTTACTAAATGCATATGAAATTATACATGGTACCTAAAAAAAAAAATTTGTCTGGCTGTCCGTCTGTTTGTTCCGGCTAATCTCCGAAACAGCTGAACCGATTTTGACGGGACTTTCACTGGCAGAAAAGAATTAGAATTCCGCGCAAAAAATGTAAGGTTTCGTAATTCACGCGACCAAATCCGCGGGCGGAAGCTAGTCAACCATAAAATTCACTTTTGCAGAAATAAATTCCTCGTGTAAAAGTACATCGATCACAATTAGTTCAACGAGAATGAAATAACGACCTCCCGATCGGTAGTTAACACAGTTGCACTTGGGCTAAAGCCAAATATAGCATTTTAAACTCTTTCATAGAGAACCGGCTGTTAACAATGACTACAGAGTTGAAAAACACATTTTTCTCAATAAAATGGCAAACAAAATTAATAAACCACAAGTTGTGCTTTCATCAAAATTTGAACGAAGTAATAAAAAACACAAACAAGATTGCTACAAAACAAAATTGTATTTGAACAATAAAAAAAAAACAGAAAAAATCTCATCGCATACAGACCCTCGAAAAAAGCGGCAAGTCACATATCGTATGCTCGCAGTCCCGTTAACCATATTTGTATGTTTGTCACTCAGATCATTTAACAAAAGCGTTTGTATTTTTATCCCCGCGATTTGGATTATATTTCGCCTTCGTGTACCATAGAGATGTACGTATGCAATTTATCGGAGGGAAAACACGGGAATTCTGGTGAAATCCCGGCTTTTCGTTGTTATATCATATTTGCTTACAGACCCGTACACGGAAGCTAGCAGTAGCATTATAAAGCATGTTAAAATTACTTTGCATGTTTTCAGAATCCTGAATATTAATAGCATGAAATTTATTAAAGAGATGGATGCACGAGGCGAACACAAAGAACACGAATCTACATTGTGAAACTAATGAATTCTATAGAGCTTCTTAGGATAAGCATTTAGCAAATTCATATCTTAACTCGTAACAGCTTTTATTATATTATGGGTGAGCAGGCTAGCTGATGTGTCCATATCAAAGTACCGTGCAACTAAAGTCTTTAACGTTTCATATGTGCCTGTATTATGTTTACTTGAAATAAAAACAATTCTATCTATCTACAGGAATAAAGTCTATTTCACATGCTGTAGTCTAATGTTTTTTAATATATTTAAATTAAAATCACGCTTAGGTAAATTAAAAAAAAAAAAAAAAATTACATACAACCGTTTTAGTATTACACTGTGAGTTTATATTGTTACTGAATAAATAAATAAATAAATTACATACGGTTTTATTTTGAGCCATTTATCTACTATTTAATCAGTTGGTAGATAATATACTTTACTTGATTTTTTCTACATCATCAAGAATACGATTGTTCAAGTCATGATAGACCACTAATGAGTGTGAGGTTATGTCCACATGACAAGTTTTGATTTTTTAATGTAATAGGAACATAAATCTCTAAAATAGAGCAATTGTATAAATGTATAAAAATCTATACATATGTATTACTGTCATTGACAAGTAACATGATTCAATGAATAGAAAATACGGGACCAATTCTCACGTAGAATCCTAAGAGACATCCCGGGATTCCGGAATCCGGGACACCTGCCAACACTAGCCGTGGTTGATTTATTCGCGGCAAGGAAGAATTTAAATTAAAACACATTTTCAACTTATATGCGATGGTTGGTGTTTAATTTTATTATAATATATGTATTTTTACACGGTATGGTATAGACGTGAGGTATGGTAGAGAAACATGGCTTAGTGTAGAATTGTTTTTGTGTTTAATGCTTTTAACTCTGGATATAAATAGGTCGCTCCTACTTTCTTGTGTTGTCAAGTCTATTGCTCGCTCATCAGTGAATGACACAAAAACTATAGTTACAAAGCCCGCTTGGGAGTTTATTCAGGCACTGTCTTCGGAAGATTGTTTATTATATAGTCCTAGCTATGCGGGAATAGTCTATGTTCAACACTGCTCTATTGTCTTCTTTATTATTAAAACAACAAATAAAAAATGAGAGCTATACTACAGTACCTATGATCCAGTTACTGGGAACATTATAAAAAAGAACATCAAAGGTATTAAAAAAACTTCTACATTCTAAAACGAATCATTTAAAATTCAAAAATAGCTCAAAATTCTCAAAACATACTCCACATTCGGACGTTTGCTGACAATGCAGCTGGATTGGCGAGTTTGTTCGGTGTGTCGGCATTCAGCATTTTGCCGACACCGCTGTCGGCGTCCGAGGGCCATTAACCGACACATTTCGTCGACGCGCAATTCACACGTTCAAATGGCACTTTGAATGGGCATTTTATTTAGTAGGTATTACGTATATATGGGCATATTTTGTCAGTACGTATGTCATCACAATTTCTGCAAGTGCAATCGTAATTAAAACTAACGCAGAGTTGCAAAACGGTAAGACTAGTAAACTAAACTGCTATGAATCAAACAAACTAGAGCATTTCAAAACATAGGCAAACAATCCGCCATCCCCTGACAATACAGCGGGATTAGCGCATTTGTTTGACATCTCGGCGTAGTCGACGTTTCGCCGACACTGCTGACGGCGTCCGTGAGCCATTAGCCGACACTTTACACCACTGGTAGTTTGAATAAATGTTTGAACGGGGTTATATTTTGTTTTCACTATGAACTTAAACTTAATTAAGACTAGTTTTAGGAATCGTTTGGAAAAGTGGACTTCGTGGAGTCGTTGTCTGAAAAGTTCGCCTAAATTGACCCAAGTACTACTTAAAACAGTGTGTAAAGAAAATAGTACACTAGAGACATAAGGAAAGAGCTATTTATCCATCAAGCAATATTGGCAAAAATCTTATTAGTCCTCGGTTGACCCTTGGGCTACCTCAAATTATACCGGGTGGGATCGACCCGCTTTGTATTACCGTAAAAATCTGTGCGATAGTTCTTATAACATGGCATCTGGACGGTTAGTGGAAGAATCGACTGCTGCGCTATGTGTCACAGGTTCTATTCTCGTACGGAAAAATATTTGTGTGACCTATACCTAGATGGTATTTGTGCAGGTGAATTATATACCTGTGTATTTCTAAAAGCCTTTTGCACCACGAATAGAATAATTCCTGTACTGTGTGTGGTTTCAGGAATTATTGTAATTTTTGGTCAATTTTTTGGGGAACTATCGCTATAGACATTGATCAAAAGTAATTTAACATACTTTTTTCATTACATTGTATAAAATCTATACAGTATTGTCATTAACTAACTTTTGCTCGTGGCTTCGTTCGCGTAACCTACATATATCATTAACAGCCTATAAATATTCGGGAATAATGTAGCTATCTACCAGTGAAAGAAATTCAGAATCGGATCATTCGTTCCGGAGATTGCCCCTACATGCAAACTAACACTCTTTTCAATATAAGTAAAAAAAACAGTACACTGAATGATTGTCGCTGATTGTACACAGTACCACACCCTCATTTTTCTATTCGCCTATCAAGTATCAACCCATAAATCGTCAAAGGTAGGTACGTAGTTACGTACACCTACGCACGTACATACATTACGTAAGAAAACACCGAAAACATTCAACGAATTCTGTCAGGCATTCACTATCGCAGAAAAACCATATATTTTTCCAACAAAATATTGGTATTTCAGCATTCAGCCGCGTTTCTATGTTTGATTTATGTTCTGAGATGGAAAAATTCAGGTCAAAGCTGCAACGCGGATTTCTAAAGGTTTTGGTAATCTGGATGTTTTTCGAGCTTTCGTGGTTGTTTGGTAGAACACCGGGTACAAAGGATTTGTAACTCAAAAATACCACAATAATTTGGCCCATTACTGACCCTCTCAGAATGAGAAGGAGGCTTAGTTCACTTTCCTAGGCTGTTGGGGATTAGCGAGTACCATGCCATATTCAGGTGTGCAAGTTTCCTCACGATGTTTTCCTTCACCATAACGCAAGGGATAATCAAATGTTCTTGTTTTCGAAAAGTGAAAGGTACGAACCGGGTTCGAGCCTCATGCAATAAAAGCAACCACTATGCTATCACTGCTGTTTCCTTTACTTCGTATATATCTTCTAGCCGGCCAACATTTCCGCGGTAAAAGTACGTAACAAATCTGGTCTTTGAGAGTCAAGTTTTGGCAAAACTTCAAAAATTTTATCTCACGGTCTTTGTGTGAACCAAATTCTAAGAGGGAGGTGAATTATTGGTGAACAACCTTCGAGAGAAAATACTGTGGTAACACCCTGTATAGGTAGACATGTACACCGTGAAACTAAAACCTTGTACGCCCTAGAGGAACGTTAATTAATTGGCAGGAATAATAATAACAATGAAACATCAAATATTTTTAACTTAAAACATTTATGTAAACATGTAAATATAACAAATCAAAACAATGTGATGAAAAGGGGTATTTTCTTCTTTTCGAGCCACTTGGGTTGTGTGGTCCGAGTGCTCGCCTCTTATTTAAAGATATCGCAAAGCAATTAGTCGACTCTACACATGACCAGAGTGTTGGCCTATTTTTGGCGAAAGAATCAGCATTGCCATACAGCGTGGCAACGCCGCCAGTCTTCCGGGCACACTGCCGTTGACAGCGATGTGGACAAGTATTTTGATGCGTAATGTTTTTATAATTTTTACTTTTCTAATCTGACTAGTGTGTATATAAAATTTATAAAAAAGGGGTCAATTATGTGTGACTTTCAATAATGTTTGGCACATGTGTGATTTTTAATTTTGATTGGACTTCGTAGATTGTGTGATCTGCTCACTAGCTGTGTAGCTACAAGCTCCTCTCTCCTTTATTTTTGAAGTAAGCTTTATATAGTCCCACCAACTGTGCAACTTTTCCCTAAAAAGTCACACGTGTCTCCCCATTTAACAGTTCAAACAAACCTCATATTTCAAGAGAAAAGCGTCAAATCTTTGATGTGTTGTACGACCCACATTTAATTGGCATAATCAGGCTATATACATACATTCCAATGTATCTTATTCTGAAAATATAACTGCCTCAATGAGCTGGATTTATTTGACTTATTTTGACGAAAAGAGAACACGCGATAACGAAACGCGGGATTGAATTGTTCGTGCTCGGGGAACAAACGAAGTCTGAAAGACCCCAAAACTTTGTAAGTGTTCCCTAAAGGCCGAATTCGGCAGAGGAAGGCTGTGGTCTAATAAATGTATGTAAATTGCTCCCATGATGCTTCTATTAAGACTTCGCTCGATGAGTTTAAGAACATAAGATCATTTGTTGTTTAATTCACAGATAAGTAGCGCAGACATTTTCCATTATTCCAAGAGTGATGAAGCATGAGATTGTCTGCCGGAACCTGAACAGTCAGCCTTGATAACACCATTGCTGACTGGCTAATCTTTTCACTACGGTATAAGCGGTTTCCATGAAAACTCTTGCCGATATGACGGAAAGAAAGAAATTATTCACATGGTGGCGAAAACAATCGAAATACTGTTGTGTTTTGTTTTTTATTAACATTGTCTTACACTACGATTTCTCCTGTATCGTGGGTAGTTTTACAAACATACATGTCACATGCATACCCGCCCAGATCCGTACTATTTGTAGATCATACAAATATTTGTTCCGTGCGGGAATCGTACCCGCGATAGCTCTTAATCATAGCATAGAAAGCTAATGGCTTAGCCATTGCGTCAACCGTGTCGTTAAACTGTAGAAATTAATATCACCGACAGCTTATTTGAAAGTAAGTTTTTCCCTTTACCTATACCTACTAACACTTGAAAAAAAATCAAAGGAGGAGTATGGACATACCAGACAGATGCTATGTCCATTCTTCTGCAGTGGTCGTTAATAAGTCACTGACCAATGAACTACTATCCAGCTTCATCAGATTTATCTGCGCTTAGATAAAACTAGATTGAGATACACAGGGTCATTTGAAGCGATAAGCTGGCAAAACGCCACTAAGTACATGCTCCTGTGTCTTTAAATTGAAATTTATTTTCCTAAGTTCAAATAAAATGTGCTGATTCAGTTTGAAATAATATTTATGTAAGACTAGTTGTTGCCCGCGAGTTCATCTGGGTGTACTTTTTATCTATCTTATTTTATTAATCCTATCCTATCCTATCATACTTCCTACTAATATTATAAATGTGAAAGTTTGTGAGGATGGATGGATGGATCTTTGTTACTCTTTCACTCCAGAACGGCTGAACGGATCTGGATGGAATTTGGTACAGAGATAGATTATAGTCTGGAATAACACATAGGCTACTTTTTATCCCGGGAAAATGTACGGGTTCGTAAACGCGGGCGAAGCTGCGAGCGGAAGCTAGTATTATAAATATGAAAGTTTGTGAGGATGGATAAGGAGAAAGGATCTGGATGAAATTTGGCACAGAGATAGATTATAGTCTGGAATAGTATATAGGCTACATTTTATCCCGGGATAACGCGAGCGGAGCCGCGGGCAGAACCTAGTTATCTAATAAGTGTTTTGCTGCAATGGTAAAAATAAGCCTATGTCCTTCTCCAGGTTCCAGGCTACCTCTTTGTAAAATTTCATAACGATCGGTTCAGTCGTTTAGTCGTGATGAGGTAATAAACAGACAAACGGAGTTACTTTCGCAATTATAACAGTGTGAATGGATTGTTGTCCTTGTAAAAGACAATGTCTTTTTCAAGGGTCTATAATATTTTTAAAGGATTGAAAATTGAAAAGAACTGTCTGCCTCGTTTGTCTAGTGGTCGATAGCGTGAATGCTGAGCTTGTGGACCTAGGTTCGATCCCTGGGTCGGGCAAAGAGATTTGCAATTCTATGGAGCTTAAAAACGATATCAGGTAAATGTGAAAGGATAAGTTAAGTTAAAGTTAAATACTTAATCTCAAATTAACTAAATCGTTTAGCCAAAGTTTATTGCTTATTATAATAAAACGATTAACTCCCACAGGCAATTATTTAATACTTCTATTATATTATCTTTATAGGGTTTGAAAGACCCATCGCCCTGTTTCCCACACTCACTAACTTTGGAAGGGTTAAAACTGTTTCCAAACTCTCGAGTTTCGAGCAAAAAGTTTTGAAAGTGTCATTTACATACCTTTTGAGTATTTCTGTAGCGCTTTGGCATTTGAATGAACATTTTTGACGTTTATTTAAGTGTAATTGATGTCGATCTTAATTGGCTGCTTACAATGTTTGTTTGGTTGTTTGAAAGAAAGAAAGAAAACTGATTTATTCGTTTCCAAGAATACAATATAAAAGGAATTTAAAATAAATGCAAGTATGTAAATAATCAATAGTAAAAATCATGTATAGTAACAAGTTCTTATTTAAATGCTCTTAAAATAAGAAAATAAACTTCAAATTGAATCAAACCTCTACAATTTCGTGAGATATACTTGTGTAGATAAACAATAATACAACTTGAGACAAGCTTTTATCGTATAAATTGTATAATGTAATAAATTGAAGGATGGTTTCTTTTTATAAAATTTAAAAAAGCTTGTTTTAAAAATGTTTTTTTTTTTTTTTTTTTTTTTTTTACTATTAATAAATCGTTTGATTATCGCTGTTTTACTGTATATTGAGAATCATATATGCAGAGAATTTTCTACCGAAAAAAAAAAACAACTACCACTTTGGACTACCCAGGGGCCAGGACCCAGGATCCAGGACCTCAAACTGGACAAATATCGCAGTTTTTGTCTATATTAATATGTTCAAAAATTTCTTTGTTTGTATTTCAATTAAAAATACAACAGCAAGCCAAGCCGGGGAAAAATCTAGTCAGAATAACACATAAAACATGAATATTCTGTTCGTCAGCACGTTGTTATAATTACACTATAAATTAAAACAACGTTGAAACATTAAAAAATATGGCAAAAATTTTTGGGGTTCGTGCCAAAATATAGCCTGTTTTGCCGGTAAACAACAAAATAAAATGAGGTTGGATTTCTTAAATCACTTTTAGTGCTTTGCACCGAAAGAGGAATGCAGCTTCATAGGCATTTCCATTGGCCAATGAATGGCCATTTTTGGTGTAATTCGGCCATTCAAGGACCTCTAAATAACTTGACCTATTTTTGCCGTGTGGGAGTCTTTAGTGTGTAAGTGCGACTGCTGAGCGTGATGTCCTGGTTTCGATTCCCAGTTCAGGCAGTGTTGTTGGGTCTTCATAATGAAGATTCTCATTAGCAGCACAGAACTTGGAACTACACGGCAATTGGCTGGCTAAAATTACATGGGACTCAATAACAGGATCAGCGAAATGTGTACCATCTACCGGGGATATTTCTAAACTTTACGCTACTGAGAGTTTTCTAACAGAAAATCTTAATAACACTGCCGCCGGACCGACCACTGAGGCAGTCTTAATGAGATTTTGATATTACAAAAACGGGTCAGATTTCTCATTCATAATTACAGAAAAAAAAAAACAACACACGAAAATAATACCCAAGTTCGCTAGTCATAAAAAGAAGTAAAATCAAAAATTCGTCATTCGAAATTTAAAAGTTTATTCTATATACCTCTTGTTTCTTGGATCTACGCATTAAAAAAACAAACTCAAAACAAAATAGAAACACGCGAAAAACTCCAAATTTAAAATAACCAACCAACCTTTGCCAAATATAGCCAACACAATTTCCTCCAAAGCCAACATTGGGCCCAAATCCAATCGCCCTCTATCGAGTTATGAACCGCAAGATGTTACCTTGAAATGCGGTTCCGTTCGCCGAAATAGCCGATTTGCGATCCAAGACCGCGATGATAGATGGTACAAACGTTTGTCGATAAGCCTGGCAGTGACGGATTCCATTTGATGACAATATGACTTGAAGACGTAATCCTTGCTATAGGGTGTTCCGTTTTTATGTTTTTCCGGATTTCGGAGGATTTGGGAATGTTTGGTAAAATCGTTCTGCACTTTGTATGTACATAACAGACTTGTTTTGACTGACTGTTTTAAAGCACACCCTAAACCGCTGTGGACTTGACATTTCGACAGTAGGTTACTTTTACCACATAGGCATTGCATGAAAATTCATTAATTAAATTAGTTAATACATAAAAAATACCATAGCCTTTCATTTAAAACAAAGAAAACACGTGTTTCGGTAGTTTTGGAAATTCTACCCCTAACATAGGAGTCTTCCCCTATATGTATGTACAAGCAATGCCGCAAGCAACAGTTAGTCGTAGATATTTTAGGTTTCTTGAACGCTTCTTTTTACCAACTGGAAAGATATTGCCTTTCAATCGCCGACTAATCTAAACTACAAACAGTAGATAGATAGAGCATTCTCTATCGTACACCTAAGGGAAATATACAGGTTCTTTATATGGTAATAAAGATTTCAATGAAATGGCGGATCCAAAGTGTATGACAAAATCAGCGGGTTCTGCTAGTGTATACTTACAAAAAGAACCTACATGCTGATTTAGTCTGATCCCTTTGAACTCACACTCCAATTAACACAGTTACGCTATCAAGCGATGTTGGTCACATTACCTGGGTGCCTGCACACCCTGCAGCTGAACAGCCTGGAGCCTTGTTTGATAATGTGGACTGGTTGTAACTATGTTAGGAACTCAAATTTCCATGGCTATGGAAAAGAGGATAGATATGCTACTGTGTGTTGACCACAAGAAGGATTCTTAAGTATTTTCATGACTCTTGATTTTAACTCGAAATATATTTAATAGTGTTGTGCTTCATACAAAATAGGTTATATATGCTTACAGTATATTGTTTTCGTTGTTAGGTCAACAAACATGTTATTATTGTCATAATAAAAGCCTATTAAAGAATTACAAAACGATTGCCTCAACGTACACGTACACTAAATTAAGCCTTGAGTCTTGCAAAAATACGGTTCAAAACAGTTTCCATGTAATTTTTACTTTACCAACTCGGCAAATGCTGATACATAACAGAAATAAATATGACAGCTTAATCCCTTTGGACACACTTAAGTGCTTAGTCAATTAAGGATGTAGGTAGGTACAACGTGCAAAAAAATTTTTTTTCTTTGTAGATTGTTCAAAACTCAGGATATCAAGAAAAAAAAATTTTACTGTTTCAATAATTTACACCACCCCGTATATTTAGCGCAATTCGATCTTATCTTTTACAGCAACACATCTACATATGCTGACCATAAACTTGCAGGAATCCAAGCCCAGTTTAGGCTGAAGTGGAATTTTGGACAATCCAACTCTGAAATAGCCCGGTAAACTTTTTGGGAGCTCAAAGTATGATGGTTACTAATCAAATTGTAAAGGAACTTTCTTAACCTGCGCTCTTGGCGTCCGTCCAAGCTTCTAAAAGTGTTTCGGGTTTAGTCAGGGTTTTATGAATATAGAAGCTGTTATTGCTCCGTGGTCAACCATGTGGGATAGAAGCTTTATATTAGGTATTCAAGTCGATTTCGGTTCGAATATGTCTTTTGGGGTGTTGTATTTTTCGCATTTTTGTCGGTTTGACTATCGGGGCAGGCGTGTGACTTAAAAAACGCCGTTTGAATGAAGTTTTTTCTACTTTAAAAAAAGATTGAAGTAAAACTTGAGTAAAATTTGTTGAATTTCAGTATTAAGGATACTTCCCCTCCAGGGGAATTTCCAATATTTATATTACAATAGGTACATTTATTTATTTAGTTCAGCGATAAACCATAATATATAATAAGATAAGAGATAGTTGTTTGGGGTCTGAGTCTTTGTGTATGTGAATATATGTGTTTGTAAACGCAGCCACGATACAGGAATTATTCCTATTGTGGGGCAACGTTTAAAAAATCATTATACCTAAATAACTCTTGATAAGTAAACCTATCACACTGTCTTCTCACAGAAACGCACACATTCTCAATAAATAGTCAGATGGAATTATTAAATGGTTAAGTAACAGGAAAATAGGTAACAGAAAATACATGGTCTATACTAAATTATCCTAGATCTTGAGTATGTAATGTGAGCGCGTCTAAAATATACAGGGTGAATTTTACAAGTGGGCGTGGATGGCTAACTCCTAAATTATAAGAAACAGCGAAAAATACTCAAAAGAGTCTCGAGCCCAATTTTGATGAAAACTAAAACTGCATCATTGGATTTTTGAAAAAAATAAATAATATTTCTACCCAGGAAACTAACCCGTTGATTTTGGAAAAAAGCACACGCTGTATTATTACATCATCCGATAGAGCCTCTAATAAGGATCAATTTCTGGAAAGTAATGGTGTACGATCCTATTATAAGTTCGCTTAAACGCGCAATAATTTTTTCATACATTTTCGGCAAACTTGTTTTAGTAGCCCAGAAAGTGAGGAAACGTATATCACACCGCAATCCCATAAACTAACCGCCCCAAATACCGTACAGCCTTTTGAGTAATCATCGGAACTTCGCCTAAGCACTCCCACTGCAAATAGCAGATCTAATGGTTTCTATAAAACATTTGGCAAAGCGAAACAACATATCTAACAAATCTATCTATTTGGTAACATGCCAATAACAGTTGCTGTACCATAAACATTTTTCTGGGCAGTTTTTTGTAGGTACACCCGACCAGTATAGCTTGACCTCTCATTTGTGAAGGCCTATTGCTAATGTGCGAAGATAGTGGCGATAGCCGCGGTCAGTCTTTAGATGGGTGGTCGTTTTTATAAGAAGAGACTCCTTCGTGTTCCGAAGGACAGCACGATTTTTTTAAATCTACACTTTTATAAATGCGAAAGTAACTCTGTCATTATGTTTGTTACCTCATCATGATTAAACTACTGATCCGATCGTGAGTAGTTAGTAGCCTAAGATCAGCAATAGTTAAATTTCAAAATATACTTTAATAAAATAAAAAATCCATTTATAAGGGGGCGACCCAATTGTACTCTATTGGGCACAACTCGAAACTCCGAGCTGTAATAAAGAATCTTCTCATTGAAAAATCCAATCCCGACCCGGAAATCAAACCTAGGACCCCCAGCTTGCAGCCAGACCAATAAGACAGTCATACCAAATATCATATTCTGTCTGTCCATTATTGAGACTAACAGAAACATACATAGCAAAACTTGCGTAGTTTTTCCTTTAAGCAAGGGTCAAGTTATAATGGTTCCTTCAGACGGAGTAAAGATTATTGAACTAGTCTTGAATAAGGAATTACATGTCTGACTGAGACTTTAGCCTTGTTTCGCATTACGTGTAATTCAAATACAGACTAATATGAGAGTAAATACCGTCGTCCTCTTTTTTTTTCTTTTTGAAGCTTTGCCAAGAACTTACGTAGGTTTTTTGTTCTTATTATGAACAATGAACATCAAAACTAAGTGATGGTAACTGAGTTTCAAAACTAAGTGATGTTAGTTGAATTTCAAAACTAAGTGATGTTAGTTGAATTTCAAAACTAAGTGATATTAGTTCAATTTTAAAACTAAGTGATGGTAATTGAATTTCAAAACTCAGTGATGGTAGTTAAATTTCAAAACTAAGTGATGGTATTTGAAATTCAAAACTAAGTGATGGTAATTGTATTTTAAAACTAAGTGGTAGTTGAATTTCAAAATTTCCGAACTACTACTTATTAAAGTCTGGCACATAATTATTATATTTTGACATTTACTTCACTAACTATCAATAATTTACTTTTGTTGTTGACTATAATAGATAAATATATATCCATAGAGCTGACAACCTGAAAAGCACAAAATTTTATCGTTGCCCTTTAAAATCGTACATCAAAAATACCAAAGATACCTACCAGCACAAGAGCTTGCGCTACAGGATTTATGCTGAAAGCGTCGTTTGTGGCGTCGTAAATTGTGAATACGAGCACACATACTTGTTCCTATTACGAGCTAGAACTATGTCGTTACCTGGCCAAGCGCATACGCCGAAGATTAACAGTAATTTAGCTTTTGTTAACGTATCTACCATCGCACTAGTCTAAACATGGGCTTTCAACTTTTCATGATCATTGGCGCTGTTGGCCAGAGTTTTGAAATTATCTAATTGTTTTTATCTTTTTTATAGCACTTATTACTGTTTTTCTGCAATAGTAAAAATAAGCCTATGTCCTTCTCCAGGACCAAGGTTACCTGTTTGTAAAATTTCGTAACGATCGGTTCAGTGGTTTAGTCGTTATGAAGTAACAGACAGATAGAGTTACTTTCCCATTTATGATATACTAGCTTCCGCCCGCGGCTTCGCTCGCGTGGTTTACGTACCCGTACATTTTCCCGGGATAAAAAGTAGCCTATGTGCTATTCGTTAGACTGTAATCTATCTCTGTGCCAAATTTAATCCAGATCCGTTCAGCCGTTCTGGCGTGAAAGAGTAACAAAGATCCATCCATCCATCCATCCGCACAAAATTTCACATTTATAATATTATATTAGTAGGAAGGATTTATTTATTTATTTAGTACATGGAAGACTAACAGCTAGATAAACTTAAATTTAATACAAGCATATTCGTTTGGAAGCCAATTACAAGTCTTCGCTTATAGATATAGCCTAAGATATTAAATATGAGCAAACAAAGTTACAGCACTAGCAATTATTTAATTTAATTATAGTAGGATCCACACGGGAATCGCTTATGACACAGTGATAACCAAGCAGCAGTTGTAGCAACAAGGCTGACTGCCCAGGGTATGCGAGACGATCTCAAGGTTCAACACGAAGAGATTACATAGCAAATCAGACGTCGAAATGTTGATAAAGACGATGTGTCGATGATTGTGTTGACGACTGCGAAATTGATGATTTATCCGCTTGGCATAATCAACTGAGGCTAGATTTTCAATGTTGTATTGAATTATCATTAAGATAATATCTTATTGCGATCTACCCTCAGGATACTTCGTTGTAGGAGGCAAAATTTTGCAGTCTACGATTACAGGGTGTTTGATATTCAGCGTATACGAAACATTACGCGAACGAAGCCTCAGGGAATAATTATACGTAAAAAATACAAAACCCCAGATGTAGGCATAAAATAAAACGTAAAAAAAATAAATATGTAAATCCAAAATTACCTTATCAGAACAAAAAGGTTATATAGTAACAACTAACCGCCACACAAACATAATATACACATGCTAAAGAATAGCAAAACAAAAACATGAATACATAAACAGTATACTCAGCTTTGTTTTACGACTTTTGTTATACTGTGTTTCATTTACGCTGTGAGTTACTATTGTTACAAAAACAAAGTGCTTATCTAACACTCAAATAATTTTGGCCAATTTGTAAGGCTATGTTCAGACGGCGCGATATACTCCGCGATCGTTGGATGAGTAATGACACATATTGGGAGTGACGCATTGAGAAAATGGCGCGCCGTGACATATATTTATGTTGAGGTTCATTTCGTAGTAGATATAGGGGAAAACTTGGCTAGATATCGTATCGCTCGAGTTATTACACAAGACAAAGAAATAAGTTACAATATCCTAAAAAACAACATTATATGTTAAGGACTTTATTTTCATATCTATCATAAATAAAGATGGTCTTCGACTGGTATTGGTCTAATGTTTGCAAATGCGGCTGATGAGCGTGAGATTCTGGGTTCGATTTTCAGATTGGGAAAAGTGTAATTGGGTTTTTGTTTTAGTAAATTTTCAACAGGAGCCTGGAGTTTGGAATTGTGCTCCATAGATGGCTGGCTTGCCTCCTATTACACGAAACTCAATAACGGCTGACAAAATCTGACTGTACTGGAAGACTGTATAAAGTATTATGAAACCCAACTATCTAATCTATAACTTAGGACTCTAAAGCCTATCTTGCACATGGATAACTTATTTGTACATGGCTCAAACAAACAAAATTGTTCATCTACCATCGCTAATAGATTAAGTTTAATTCAAATTACTTTGTTACTTTCTAAGAACATAATATTCTCTCCAATACCTCGCAAACATTTCAATTAGTCTAACATAAACACCCGATGCACGTACAAACAAAAATAAACCCAAGGTACAAGTAACACGTACAGAAACTTTTAACAATGCAGTAACTTCACGACAAAGTGACAACACAAATGTGCCTCCGTCTGAACAAGCCATTATCCTAACTCGAGACTAATTTCAAGTGTGTGAACCGTAAAATTTTGTCTCCAAACTTTGAGACTCAATGAAGATTTTGCCACTCAACTTTGTCCAGTGATTCGCAAAGTTTTTTAATGACGCCTCTACTGCTAATGTAGTCATTAACCACTTTCTTTGAAAACCAAGTTCTCAGCCCAAGTTTGTGACAGAGGGAGTAAAATGTTTATTCCATTTCAAAGTTCAGTTTAGTTACTTGGAACTTTGAGATATTTGGGGGTTTTAATTAAATATTACATACACAAAAGATTGTCGAAGTTCGATATTGAATATGATCTTTCGGCGAATCGTATAAAAGCTTAGTCGATGAATATTGCCGTTTTCAACACCGCTATGGCAGAATTTTAATCATTTTAGTACCTGTGCGATAACACGATCCCCCAATCAGTATTTATCAGTATTTTTCCCCATCCAGACCGCTTTACTGGTCTAGTGGTGGCAGCGCGACTGCTGAGCTTGGAGTCCTGGGTTCGATTCCCGGGTCGGGCAGTGTTATTGGGTTTTTCTATATGGAAATTTTCGAATACGGAACCTTTTAGAATATTTTTCATAAGAAATAATCAGTTCTTTTTCCGTTCTAAAAACTTATCAAATTTTACTTCTGCGGCTAATTGCTAAGCGACGTATGTTATGTTATAGACAGTGGCGTAGCGTGGATTTTAACAAAGACAAATTTACCTATTATTCATGTTTATATACCTACATATCAAGACGAATATACTAGGTCTTTAAACGATGGGGATTCCCCGGTTTTGTCAAAGAATAAGTACCTAATAAAAATTCAGAGCTCATTTTAATCGTTCTAAATTGTAGGTGTGACATAAATATGAAATACGATGGTTCAAATATTTGTAAGATATAGGTATTATTATTATTATTTATTGTGAAATTTTGCCGCTCCATAAACTGGGCCGAACCGCCCCTGCCGCCCCCGCTACGCTACGCCACTGGTTATAGATATGTAACTTTACAAAATATATCTAAGACAGACGCGCGAGTGATGTGGTGTTACAAGCGTTCATACATTACGGTAACCGCTTAAATCAGGGGGGCCATAAACTTGTTTGCTACCTTAGTGCTATAAAAAAAGATGGCGATTTCTTTAGTTAAGAAAACACACCATTTTAATACGGTCTAGACATTTATTTACTTGGCATAGGTTTGTTCTGGCACAACTCTCTAGTTTGTGCAAGCAATTTATAAGTACTTCTCGGCGATTGCGATGGCGAGTTAGTGATTATATGCACAAACACTTTTAATGTTCTGGGTCCGTTTAGTACAATATCATTGTAGGAACATTAAGAGAACATGTCCTCATAAAATCGCCAAGTTTCAGTTTATTAGGGACTGGAGAAAATCTTTTGAAGATAATATTTTTATTTCGGTTATTATTTTAATTGCCACGTTGGTCTCGTGATTCCGTGCACGGTTTCTGAGCATGATGAACTGGGTTTAATTCTGGGTCGGGCAGTGTTCGTGGGATTTATGAAATTCTCTATAACAGCCCGGAGCATGGAATATCCAAAAACAAAATTCTAGCATCTGAACTCAAAACCGACTGAGTTGCTAATAAAAATAACAACTAGTTATTTAATTCATAAAGACACGGACGGAGACAGGCGCCAAGATAGCATAGATTTATTATCTAATTTGTGTTTTGCTGAAAAAGTAAAAATAAGCCTATCTTCACCTATACATATAGAAAAGGGCTTCTCTAGGACCAAGGCAAATTTTTAGTAAAATTTCATACTAATCGGTTCAATGGTTTAGTCGCGAAGAGGTAACAGACAGTCAGAACTACTTTCGCATTTATAATAGTGTGGAATGTGTTTACTTGACCGTTTGATAGTACCTATTATTCATGTTGATATACCTACATATCAAGACGAATATACTATTTACACCCTTTACAACCGTCCCTTACAAAAAGTCTCCTCCAATTCCAAAATCGAAAATCAAAACATCTTCCAATCTAGATCAAGGAAAACCATCGAACTTAAAGACAAACAATCTTGGCACCTTCCACGTTCGCAATGAGATATGGAATCCATTACGCTTTTATATGTAAGAGTGAGACGGCAGTTTGGTGCTCGAGGGAGATATTAGATAGGTAATGGTACTAAGACAAAGAACTTAAGATTCGTCTTCAAATATATTCGGTTGTTCGATTTTCTGGTGGTGATTTTGTCTGCGGTTTTGCTCCCGTAAAGGCCGAAAAGACCTTATTTAAAAAATATCCTATGTCTTAACCTAGGTCTTGGTCTATCCATGTGCCGAATTTCATCCAAATCCCTTCAGCTATTAAGGCGTGATCGATTAACAAAAATCCAACCCTTTTTCAATCTCTTTACCATCTTTACCGTGATATGCCATTTATTGGGCGTGACACCGTTTTGTCTTCAGCGTGGTCTCCTAAATAGACACCGTCAGTCTGCCCCAGGCAGAGAAGAAACCATGAGGGATCTCACCACAGTCTACAAAGCCTTTATGAGAATCTATCTGCTTGTCGGATCTCAAGGTTAAACAAAACTAGTCAATTGTTCGGGTTACCTATAATATGTAGGCCATTGTCTTTTTTTCTGGAACGTGTTTCAAAAGGCAAGGTTTCGAATTTTGACGCCGAAGTAGCCATTGGTCTAGTATTCATAAGCGAGACTGATGAGCGAGAGGTCTTGGATTCCATTCTCGAGTCGGGCAGTGTGATGGGTTTTTTTTTGTATGCAAATGCTCAGGACTTTGGAGCCGGGTATATGGTAATAATCTCGCCCTCTATTACATGGAGCTTAATAACAACATCGACAAAATGTCCAAATGTCATCTGCCTAAACCTTCAGGGAAAACAGGCGTGATGCGGTCATCCGCTACCATCTATTACACCACATAACCGTTTTTATAAAACGATATAGTCTTAAATAAATAAAAACTTACTGACAAATTATTCAATTGATACAACGCCGTTATTTAGCTGAAACAGACAAGAAAATGTTACAAATATTTGATATATACGTAATTATAGTAATTATACACATAGAGAGAAAGAGAGTCGTCTGGTCAGAAACCCGTACCGCTATCACGAGTTTTCATACTATTTACTACCATATTAAGGAAAATTTTCATGAGCGATTTTAGTTCTTAACTTGGTTACATTAACGATTCGAGTCGCTTATGTGACATATGTGTCATAGTAAAGTTTTGATTTACTATCTATACATATGAATAAAATTGGAGTGTCTGTTTGTAATATTGAAATAACCGTTTTTTACTACATGCGTATGAATATATATACGGTACATACACCAAAATAACATTTTTTACAATTTTTGTCTGTCTGTCTGTTTGTATAGGCTAATCTCTGAAATGGCTGGACCGATTTTGAAGGTATTTTTATTGGCAGGTAGGTGATGTAATAAGGAGTAACTAAGGCTACTTTTATTTTAGAAAAAATCTTTTATTTTAGAAAAAAATAGGGTTAAGTGCATTTGGTCTCACTAAAAAATACATTGTTAAGTTCCGACATCCACGCGAACGAAGTCGCGGGCACAGCTAGTTTACTATATAATAGAGATGTCATGTTAGCGACTCTAATCCCTAATGTAACCAAGTTAAGAACTTCAAACGCTTGCATGAAAATATACATTTACTATAAGAGTAAATAGTAAAAAACTCATAATAGAGGTACAGGTCAGTAGGCTGACAACCGGATTACCCAGTTATTCAGTATAGCGGTTGATTTCAACAAATAATCAGGGTCTTGATTAACATTTTTTTTATTCTTATCAAAAAATATCATAATTTGGTAGTTCAATGGCCTCTGAGAACATCGCCCTACTAACAAACTTCGTCAATTCTTGGAGTAAATCAGAAGGTACAGTCAGTGTGATAAATATATGAACACTGTAATCCACACTATTATAAATGCGAATGTAAACTATGTTTGTTTGTTACGTCACCACGTCTAAACCACTGAACTGATTGTTGAGAAATTTTATGAACAGGTAGCCTGGGACCTCGAGAAGGACATAGGTTTATTTTTACTATTGCTGAAAAACACTAATCCTCACTAATATTATAAATGCGAAAGTAAGTTTGTTTGTTTGTTTGTTACCTTTTCACGCTTAAACCACTGAACCGATCATCATGAAATTTTGCACATACATCAGGGGTACAGAAAAGAACATACGTAGAACATACGTAGCGTACTTTTCATCCAGAAAAAGTACTTTTCTCAAGGGAAAACAACGGTCACATTTGCTTTAGGACGCTAGATGGCGCTATGTGTGACATGAAAAAATGCACGGGTTCGTAATCAATGCGGGCGAAGCTGCGGGCGGAAGCTAGTTAGATAATAAATACAAAATACAAGCAGACGAAGTCGCGGGCAACAACTAGTTTTTTAAAAAATATCAAAAGAAAATAATTACTATATTATAAATCATCATACCAATTCATTAAGTAAGGCTATTTCATTTAGTCCTAATTACGTTTTTTCATAGTTTTGAAATAAAAATTTCCGCGAATTGTTTCGCTGACTGCGATGAGACTGCCGAACGAGAAGTTGTTTTTCTATAATTATCTGTTCAAAGTAGGATATTGTATTATAATTATTTCTTTGATATTTTTTACATGAGGTTGCCAGAGTACTTAAATGAGAAACGAACAAAAATATTTTTTTATCTTTTATGACTACGCCCCACCCTATTATTTCTTCTGTGTCGTGTGTACAGTTTACAAAACATGAAACTCACATGCACGCCCAAGACCCAGAATAACTATCCGCAGGCCATACAAATATTCGGTTCGTGCGGGGATCAAACCCGTGACGAAGGAAGCCAATTGCTTAGCCACAGCGCCAACCGGGCCGTCAAAAAATTCCTGAAAATTCTAGAAAGAAGTTCTTGTTCACGGTCCGTATACAGGGTTGAGTGAAACTGAGTTTTTTTTTTTTGTTATATTACTTTAATGTAGTTCAACTATGTCTATTACTTAGACGACGAGGTTGGCGCAGTGGCTAAGCGACTAGCTTTCTGCGCTTTGTGTTTCGGGTTCGATTCCTGCACGGAACAAATATTTGTATTTTTTACAGATATTTGTTTCGGGTCTGGTTGTGTGTATGTGACATGTATGTTTGTAAACTGTAACCACGATACAGGAGAAACCCTAGAGTGGGGAAATTTTTAAGAAAAAAAGAATGCCTGTTACATTACACCATAGTCCCTTTACTATAGTAACGCCCTAAAAGGGAGACAAAAAGAAATTCGACTTTTCTGACTTTTCCGACTAACTTTAAAACCTCTCAAAATCAAATATAGGTAACCCACATTTAACGAGAATATGATCGCTCCAACAATTTGTAACATTTGTTATCGGCGTAAAATTACGATATCAGCGTTACGTTACGGCGTGACGTCATCAATCATCGTATAAACGTCATTAATATTAGAATATTTCTTCGAACCATCGGCTGAAACTCTGCTCGTTAGGTTGTTATCAAATCGTGAAATTTGAAGAGTAAATCAATCAATGATGGAATAAAAAATCCTGTTTTTTTATCTTTACTTAGCAGTAAAAATAGTTCTATTTTTTCTTTCGAAATCTTTATTATTTTATAAGTGTGATACAAAAAATATCTGTATATTAATCTGTTTGATCTTTATGAATACAATCCTAGGATCCCGGGAAAGGATATATATTCTTCTCCTTCTGCCAGTACGGCATGAGCTATCATAAACGAAAACTGCCCATACCATGGTGAAAAGATTTCTTTCTTTTCCTTTTTAAAAAGACGTTGCCCTACACTAGGATTTCTCCTGTATCGTGGGTACAGTTTACAAACATACATGTCACATGCACACACAAACAGACCCGAAACGACTATCTGTAGATCATACAAATATTGGTGCCGTGCGGAGATCAAACCTGCGACACGTAGCGCAGAAAGCTAATCGCTTAGACACTGCACCTTGGTGGGAATGAAGCTGACTGCCCAGGGTGCACCATAATGATTTCAGATTTCTTTACTCGTGTAGATTCTTTCACTGCGCCCCAAGAATAGGTAGAGAAGTAAGTACGTAATTTAAAATACTTTGAGTCGAAACACTTGGGCCATGGGGTCCGAGTGCTCGCATCTTGTTTAAAGCAAACAATCAGCACTGCCATACAGCGTGGCAATGCTGCCAGTCTTCTGGGCATAATGCCGGTTGACAGCGATGCGGAGGAGTATTTTGACGCGTAGGTAATATTTTTATATTTTTTACATGTTTAATCTGTTTAGTGTTTTTAGTAGTCAGTAAAATGCTTTATAAATACATGTCTCTGTGGGTTCAATAAAATATCGGCGGTATAAAATATTTTCCCTGTGCGAGAATCCGGCACGTGCCGTGTTTGGTACCGAGATAATTATTTTTCTTTCCCTATAATATACCCGGAAGGGTGGGGCTGATGCCCCATATTTTTAGATAATTATGCCACAAACTAGCTAACATATGTATTTCATCCATATATATAATAATTTGTACAAATAGATTCAAACATCTACTTAACAGAAAAAAAGTATTTAGACTGATATAATGAGTCCTAAGGATTAAAACATAACATAGCATCACGCCTGTTTTCCCTCAAGGATTAGGCAGAGGTAGAGAGTAGAGAGTAGAGAGTACTATTACAGAGTCACATTTGGCTGATGGTTATATTGAGTCCCATGTAATAGGGGGCGAGCCTATTGCCATCTTCCGGGTAGTTCCAGACTTCGTGCTGCTACTGAGAATTTCCATACAGAAAAACCCAATAACACTTTACCCGACCCAGGAATCGAAACCAGGATGTTAAGCTCAGCAGTCGCACTTACGAACACTGGACCAATGAGTCAGACTAAAAATAGCTAAATAATAAACTCTTATACAAAAGACGTTAATAAAACTACCCCCAAGTTTTTCATCCATCTTTTTTACTACCTCTTAAAAGCCTTACTTAACTTTAGGGTCCAAAAGAAACAACCTTAAAAGATTTATATCATGTTTTAAAATATTCATTCAATTTGAGGGAAAATCTGAAACTTTTGAGAAAAAGTTAATCATTGTTAGGTGTAAAATGAAAGTAAAAGTAAAAGGCTTTTTTCTGTAATTTTTATGAGTCCAATGAACCGTTTAACAGAATTACCAGCAGTTTAGATTTACCAAAGAATAATCTCATTATTACTTTAGTTACAAGCGAAATATATAAAAATAAAAATCACGAGATGATTATTTTATTAAAAAGTATATAAGGTGTAAGATAGTCAAAGTGAAAGTTTTTTTGCCTTTGCGCCTTTGCAGACACTTTTAATAAGTCGAGACTAGGTGCACGATTCCAAAAGAGTGAACATCCTATGGAGAAGAGACCCATGGAGAAGAAACTCCATGGATATTCTAAAAAAAAAACTTAATTTACTATTAAAATTATATTAATTGCTGAATAAACTTAACAAAAGAAAATACATATAAAAAGTGGATATTTGAACGGAGCAGTAAGAGTAGCCATGTTAACTTATGAAAACCCCTTTTCGTGTTGACTGTATTATATTTTCGAAAACTGTAAATGTGGATCAAAATATCTTAAAATAAATGAATTATCGTGTAAGAACGTTTGCTTGCAGGTGCTACTGTTATGGTAGCTGACCTTGCGCCCCTTTTCAAAATTCCACCCTGTATACAACGCAGACCTGAACATGCGTAGGCGATAGGTACAACTGGTTCGTATGGGAATCAAACCCGTAACCCGCGAAAAAATACACATCAAAGATATAAAAATGCTGCAGGTTGAATGTACCTATAAAAAAACTAAGAACACTTTCACACCTGTATCTAAAACAATAAAAAAAGATCGTGCCTTTTATTTCCACCTCGTTCAAGCCGGGTTTAAAATACACCCTGTACCTATAAAACATAAAAGAAACGTTCTCTGAGTGAGGTCATTATATACGAAAACAACAGAAGGCCAACTCTTTGCGCAGGCGTATAAGGAGACACAGACCGCTAAGATACAACACAGCAATAATTTGATTTAGTTTTATATCTACTTTGTTATTTTTTAAAATTAGGAACTCCTTCACTATTAATACTGTACCTGTATTTTCAAAAAATATCCGTAATACGAGTATTACACACTGTTCACTTTAAAAAGTCCCCTGGGACAAGCTAAAACAGTAATTATTGCATTGACATAAGAACTTTGACAGGAGACTAGCTATGATGAACGCACTGTACTATTGTAGGCAGTTATTTGTCTTATAAGTATAGCATTCTTGGGCTGCAGCTTAAAATTAGCGTGATAATATTTCTTGATCCGATGGCACTTTTGGAAACAATTTTTATTTATCTACCATTTTATACCCGTCAAAAAAGAACCAATTGTTTTCTTCGTGAATTTTACATACACACACAACGAGCTCTGGAAATAATTATCTGTCAGCCAAACCAATATCAGTAGTAGTCAAAACCGCGTCTCGTAGCGCACACAGCCAATTGCATAACCATGTTCTATCTGAGTGTACCTTCTGTATTACGCGTTTGTTGGTGAACTTCACGTCGTTTAAGTAGGTCACGCTAGCGAGAAGTGGAGATACTTATGTCAATCGTAGTGAATTGACACCTGATGTAGCTACGTTGAGTTTGGAGCTCGTGATGTTGTGAGGAACAAAATACACAACCGAATCTACCACAGGTAACCAGTTCAAACGTGTCCTTGCTTTACTTTCAGGGCGCCGATTTTCCTGTCACCCTGACATAATGATAGCCTTTCAAAGCCTCCAAATTCGATATATTCGCATACAACCTTAAGTTACAAATGATCTGAACTTTCATTCTGTTCTGTAAAGAACAAGATTGAATATACAAAAGCTTCGTAACAATGGTCGTAGATTTCTGTGTCGTTCACGTTTTTTTGTACTTGAATTTTAAACCTTAAATTTTGTAGATAGAGTTTATTTTAGTTTTTATAAAAAGGTGTTGACAAGTGTTACGATAAAGGTGGAAAGGAATCGTAAGTAATGTATCGTCGTTCAATTTATATGTAGCATAGTTCATATAAAAACGTATTTTATTATACTATACATAGAGTATCTGTATAGCTTGGAGATCGTTTACACTTCCGAGGAATCCACGTTATTAGGAATGGTATTAAATGCTCCATTTTCACATGAAAAAGTAATGGATACCTATTTTGGTTAGGTATATTTGTTACCCATATATAATATTACGCCTTTAAACCGCGTTTTGAAGTTTCTACGTATCCCCATGTACGTAGAAATTTCATAACGCTATGTGCGACGTCAATAAACTAGTGCTGGATTGTTTAAAATACTTAATGTTTTAAGTTTTTAAATAATTGTAATAAGTAGTTGCCTGCCTCATTGGTCGAATGGTCGCAAGCACGGTTACTGAGCGTCTCTGGGTTCGATTCTCGGGTCGGACAAGAGTGTTATTAGATTTGTCTGTACTGAAATTCTCAGTAGCTGCACGGAGTCTGGAATTATGTCCTGAAATTGGCAATAGGCTCGCCCCCTATAACAATATGGGACTAAATATCAGAGTCAGCATCGGCGGAATGTGCACGTAAAATAATACACCTCTGCCTATTCCTTCGGGGAATATAGGCGTGATGCTATGTAATACAATTAAGTATATCCATATTAAATTATTTATAATTATAATTCAACCCTGCTATACAAGGTAGCCCTGCATACTAATTTTCTTACTCGACTGTACACTCGCCTGCTTCGCAATAAACTATGTCAATCGACCAATACAGCTTGGCATTCTGAAATTCATACTTACATACCAATGATAAATGCCCAGCTTCAAAATAAGCCGAATCTGCAGCTTAATTATTAAACGTCAAACAAAGCCAGTGCCGATTTCCATGTAAATTGGGGCATTCAAGCTAAATGAGCCGTCAGGAGTTCTCAAACATGCATAAATTAAATATTTTAGTTAATTAATTTAATTTCTGTAGTTAATGAGGAATTTGGGGTGAATGTACGCTTTATGATTATATGCATATAAGGCAGAGATGTACCTACTGATATAAACAATTATAAACTTCAAGCTTCAATTCGGAATTCGGCTTCAAATTCGGAATAGGACAATCTAATAACACTAGCCAAGTTTGCAAATGAACTCAGGACGGCATTAAGAAAATGTCTGTATAAACTCAAACTCAAAGTCTTTATTTGCATGTTAAGGTAATACAGTTACCTCTGCCTATGTCTTCGAGGAATGCAGACGTGAAGCTATTTTATGTAACATATATTATACAGCAGCTCGTGATTTATTTATTTTAGTTTAACTATAACAGCTCATCGCCGATAACACAAATTAAACAAGTATTCATGAAAACATAACAACTAAAATGTTAACAATCAATCGTGCATCTCTTTCACACAACCGTTGATTTGCCATTGCCAAATAAAGGAAAGTTTTTACCCCCCTTTTACGGAAAAGTCTTTGGGCTGTGAGTACATCCCGATACTAATTCAATTAACTGCTTCTAAGAGACTGGCTCATTAGTCTAGTGGTCGAAAGCGCGACTGCTGAGCGTGAGGTCCTGAGTTCGATTTCCGGGTCGGGCGAAGTATTATTGGCTTTTTCTGTATGAAAATTCTCAGTAGCAGCACGGAGTCTGGAACTATGCTCGGTGGTGCTGGAAATAGGCTCGCCTCCTATTACATGGGACTCAATAACAGCAACGGCGAAATGTGGTTGTAAAATAGTACACCTCTGCCTAACCCTTCTGGGAATACAGGCGTGATGCTATGTTATGTTATTAATCCAATCAAAAAATACGAAAAAATAAAATAGTTATATCTATACTGACTAACAATGAATTTCCCGCAACATCAAACAAACCACCAAACATTGTACCTCCAATATATTTTATCCCACAAAAAATATTACTCCTTTTAACATTTTACACAAGAAAACCTTTTTTTTCCAAGTCAATATATTCAGACATTTGGGTGTCGATAACTCTCACTATATTACGGACGGTGGGTACCGACAAATGACGTCATCAGTCACTGCGCGATTCTATCGATAGTCCTTTACGACATTGTCTTGAGAGATGTGACGTCAGCGATAGATTTTGTTTGAGTTTTCTTGTCAGTTCTACTTCCTATCTAGTTTTTGAGGCGCGCGAGATTGAGGTTATGTGACGCGACACTAAAAAGGTTTAGTTTGAAATCGAAAAATTATAAGTATCGCGAAATATGCGGGATTTCGCGAATACTCGGATTATTGCGAAAATTAAGCGATCCAACTGAATTGTTGAATCTTGTTTAGTTATTTTGTAAAACTATAGACCCGTAGCCTAATTACGTAAATGAGGGACAGCAACGCGATAGCCACGCGACATCAATCTCACTGTCAGCCAATACATTATATGTCACAAAAATGACGTTTGACAGAAGTTATCGCGCGATCTACGCCTGTCGCTACATCGGTAATTAGGCTGCGGGTTTTAGCACATACAACCGAACCAACTATCTCTAATATTATTCAAATAATTGTTACATGCGAGAACCGAACCCGCGACCCGAAGCCAGAAAGCTAATCTTCAGCCATTGCGCCAGCCATACTGTCATCATTATCTCTGGTCTTTACATGCATCCAAAAACTCATTAATTATCCTCAAAGAAAATTACTCAAACGAATATTATAATTATGTATATATAACCACCGGTCCTATTCTCTAGAACGCTCGAAAATTCCTAAACGAAAACTAACTAAAATATTTCGTCCAAACTAATGAACGAACATACTAATTCACCTTGGACCATAAAATCTAACTTTGTACAAATTAGAACGTACGTTTTCCCTTTAAACGTTAAAATACTTTTGGTTCAAAATTTAAATTGAGGTTCAAGCCGTATAATATTCTGATTTAGTTATCTGACCATAGTTGGAAAGCCATTAAAATAGTTTTAATGGCGCCCCGTTATCTGACACCATAGAATTATGGGGGTGTATTGATTAGCGAAGTTAGGATGTAACCGTTGATATAAAAAATCAAGATGCACATTCAAGGACACCGAATCGAAATTGTGCGCCTATTTTATTAAGGTCCATTTTCACTGAGTATAAACATAACATAGCTTCACGCCTATATTTTTCGAAATATTTGGCAGAGATGTACTGTTGAATACCCATATTAATTGACAATTCAAACTCCGGACTTTCAAAATTCCCTGACGGTAAAACCTCAAGACCCGTGCTTGCGACTACTAGATCAACGAGACAGATGAATTAATGAGCGCTTACTGAAATTAAACTAACCGTTCCTAGGCAGTTTATACCAAGGTTTTTTAACTTTCGGTGTCGTTATAATTTATTCTACTACTTTAGAAGCAAGTGACGCGAACTTTGCCGGGCTTCTAGGAAACTGCGCATCTAGAGTATTTATATCATTGATTGTAACAGATCCACTGCTGCTATTGATAAGGGTTTACGGTTAGTAGGTATAAGGTTAAGATTAAGGTCCGAAGATTAATGGCAAGATTTATAATGATGAGAGGTGGGGTGGGGGGGAAGTCCATTACGATCCCACTGCTGGGCACGGGGTTCTTCTCGATACGAGAAGTATTGGGGCCTTAGTCCACTACGCTGACGCTGGGTTAGCTGACTATAGATCACCAAGAACTTAATAGAAATTAAGCAAGTGATAATCAAATTCTGATCCACACATGATTCAGAAAAGTCAGAGGTGCGGGCTGGGTTCGAACTTAGATCTTTCTGCTCGAAAGGCAAGCGATCAACAGTTAGGCTACCACTGCTACAGCTTTAGGGAAGAAAAAAAAAAACAAAATATATATTGACAAAATAATAAATACTCCTACCCGTTTTTCTGAAGTTCTTTAGATGTTACCTACTGTTAAAAATAAGCATCTTAAATGGTATTTATGTACACAACATAACATGCAACAAAGTTCTTGCTCACCAACAAATAAACAACAACAAGAATACAACCTCATTTTCCTCCGGAAAAATAAAATCTCAACCATATTGTTCCACTTTAGTTACCCTGTGATTAAGGCTTTACGTTCCAAGGAACTCAGCTAAAATACTAAATACATTTTCTTACAAAAATGGCGAAACTTTCTTATATATTTTACCTATATGTAACGAAAAAACGCAATATATTTTGTCGGTTAAAGTCTCCTAGATATTTTCTTGCGAATCCAACCGTGAAGCGTAGTGCCGTAGCTCGTAGCCGCGTAGCCCGTAGCCGCGTAGCTCGTAGCCGTAGCGAGTAATATATTCGCCTGTATTACATATATACTTTCTTTAAGGCAGATATCACAGTACAATATTTGTACCGATCGTTCATATAATAAGTTTCGTCGTATTGCAAATCAAGGATGTAGGTCGGAAATCAGCTAGGAAATTCTTCATATCTTGCCTGTAGAACCTTCAATGAAATGAAGGCTAGTAATTTTAATATTAGCGTGTGTTGCCAATAAACAAGTACACTAGAAATCTAAAAAATATTGAACAGAATTTTGTAGATTGAAGTCAAAGTTGATCCTTTGACGTCTATATGCTAATATAATAATAATTCAGCCTATTACTGTCGGACTGAATGAGAAGGGTTAGGCCTTAGTACACCACGCAGGCCTGGTGCAGGTTGGTAGATTACACGCACCATCAACAACTTTAGAGGCCTCCCAGGTGTACAGGTGTCCTCACTATGTTTTCCGTAACCGTTAACGCAAGTGATAAGTTTTCTTTCTTTCTTTCTTTCTTATCAGGGTTTAAGTGCGGGGTTTAAGGTAATTTAAGAATAAAAAAAAATAACTCCATAACCGTGACTCTTAGAATCCAGGGTGGAAAGGCGAATATATGAACCCACCAGTATCCCGAAAATTTTTGACGGTCCATGCGCCGGTCACCCTGTATAATGCACACTACAAAGTGTTTACATCTTTTGCATGAGAAAAAAAGTGTCGATTATGACTCCTATTATAAATGTTCACGGTCGTAACAAGAAGCTTGTTTTAAAATATTCCAGTATTTTCTTTTTTCAATTACCTACCCTAATTTTGCAGATAAATTACTATACTTTAACCCCTGTGCAACAAAACAGTAATTTCTCGCCCGCGCAGGCACTTACACCTACATTTTCGAGTCAGCACTTTATTTTTATGTCCCAACCTATTCTCAGTGAAACTCCAAACTTTACACTTGTTACAAATATAGGAGAGTTGTAAAATAATTTCTCATGTCCCAAACTTATATTCGAGCTATTTTTCTCCTGAGTGTGAGTTGTCGTGAGGTTTCGGTGGAAGTAAGTCATGATTTTTATTCCATGTGTGTTGTAAAAGATTTTAGGAGACGGTTTGTTTCGTTAAACGGGTTGTATCTTTCAACAAAGCGGAAATAATTAGGTCAAGAAATTGGAGAAAAATTCCGCGACTGTAATCATTTACAATTACATTATTACGTCCCACGCTTGAAGGTAATTTCTTTTAATGTCACCGTCAGCGAAATATATGAAGAGGAATATATAACAGCTATATTTTTTGTTGTTATATGTTGAGCGGTTGAACGTTTACCTTCCATACAGGAGGGTCAATGAGTCGGAATCATGTGCGGATCAGCATTTGATTATATCTTGCGTTTACGGTGAAGGAAAACATCGTGAGGAAACCTGCACACCTGAGAGGGCTCTATAAAGTTCTTAACGGTGTGTGTAATCCGCCAACCCGCACCGGGCCAGCGTGGTGGACTAAGGCATAACCCTTCTCATTCTGAGGAGAGGCCCTTGCCCAGTAGTGGGACAGTAATGAGTTGATTTTTTTATGTTGACCAGTCTAACAATACAATGTTTAGAAATTTCCGTTTAGGGATGTGGTGTGAAGCTTGGACAGAGGGAGATAGTAGATCGAACAAATATTGTTCCGTATGGAAATCGAACCGGCGACACGAAGTGCAGAAACTTTATCGCTTAGCTACTGCGCCAACCGTGTCGTAGTTTGATAGAATTAACCAATTTCTGCTGAGAACATCTGCACGCTATGAACCTGTCATGATACCATCCACATGGTAACACACTCGATACCACTTCTATTTACCCTATGGAGGTGAAAACTAGATATTCACAGAACCTGAAATTGTAACCACGACAAGGGTACATATCTCCATATCCAAGGCGACGAAATCTAAAAATATCCGAACATCTTCCATCAGATTTTCGTATTTTTTTCGCACCACAGAAACGCGAATACATGAAGAATTTCGCAGTTAAATCCAACATCGCTCCGTGGGTAACCGGGCGTTCTAACAGTACTTGAGGTTTAGCACGCTCTGAATTTCATGCGCTGAAATTTAAAAATGTAAGTCTGAAAAATACTGTTTGAAATTTTATGATATTATGACGTTGCCGCTCAGTTTAGGGTTAACTCGTTGGCGTATTGTTAGATTTTTCTGACAGATTTTCTATTTTTAGACAAGGGATTTAAAGAGACGCTGTAATTTTATATTTCTCTATTTATAAAAATTGAATTTTGTACAAACGTTTCAAATTATACCTGTGAATGGTAAATGATAACAGATATGAAAGCCATTTTATTAAAAAAATATAAAACATGATTTGTTTTATCATATTTTAATCAGAGGTGTACTGTATTACACCTAGATTTCATTGTAAGTCCCATGTAATACAAGCCAGCTATCTTTCGGCCATATTCCAAACACTCAATAATATCGTAACAGAAACACCTGAGAACCGAAACCAGGACTTCACACTCAGCAGTCGCGCCTGCGAGCCCAATGAGGTAACAACTCGCAGTCGACAAGTGTAATTAAGTAGAAAATCAAATCAGTATTTAAATCGTCAATTTTAAAAATCGATGTACCGTACTGTATCATGGATGCGTAAAAATACTTCAAATCTGAAGGCCGTGAAAACATTTGTTCCGTACTAGAATCGAACTTACGAAACACAGCGTTACTCACTCAACTGGGCCAACCGCGTCGACTAAATCAGATAATCAGAAGTCATACTAATTCAGTTTCAGATAATTCCAGCGTAAAGCAAATGTAACTTTCTACTAATAACATTAGCATGAATAACTCAAGAGTTACAAATCTTATTAAATTCCTTACAAATCTGGGGAGGCTTGGTCTGAATTACAGTCTAGCTTCAAACTTGTGGCCTCGTAAATTCCAAGCTAATTATTTTAATCTTTAGAACAACTGACGGATCGCGACTGTTGATTGCAATCAGCTCCGAGTATATTAATAATTTACAGGGTAATGTTTCTTGGGTTTCATTTATTTATGAACGGAAAATCGAAGATGTCAAGCCTGGCAAATCTTCACTTTTGTTTATATTATATACAGAATGTTTTTTTTTATTACCATACAATTCTTTTTCGTAATATTTTACAATATTGTTTACAAAAACACATTACGTTTTGTATTTTGTCGATTGGTTAAGAGCTCTGCTGACTTTAATCGCGTTTATTGCGTTCGGCGCTGCGATTGGTGAACAATTCGTAACTGACCAATCGGCACGAAGAGCACGGTAAACGCGCAAGGACGCTTTCGTTTCGTTTGTTTAAAGAAACTTACACTAGAGCCTCAGACGCACGCACACACAGACGCTTACGTACGGCGATCGGCAGCTTAATTACCAATGTAGCGACAGGCGTAGATCGCGCGATAGCTTCTGTCAAACGTTATTTTTGTGACATATAATGTATTGGCTGACAGCGAGATTGCTGTCGCGTGGCTGTCGCGTTGCTGTCACTTTTTTACGTAATTAGGCTGCGAACTATGTAAAACGAATCTCGGTCGCATCCCCATTGTCCGTGGTTTGGCGTATGTACGCGTGTGTGAGCGTGGGTTTTCGCTCGTTATAGGGCGTCAAGTCTTATTTATTTTGTGTTATTGATAGCATCAAAATAATGTGGTTAATACATTACACGATTGGTTTCTGTGGTTTAGTTACTAATCTAATAGTTTATCCGATGAGGTAGGGTTTAGTAAACATTATTTCATTGTCTATTGATTAATTAACAGATTAATTCAATTGTTTACTGAATATGAACCAAATGACATTAATATTAATTAGTAGTTTCGGTGGATATTTTGTCCTTTGTATGATTCGTCTAAAGCCGGTATTTTTAGGCCCGTGAGTAGGAATATTATTGATGAACATTGGGGGGTAATTCTCGCACGCTGAAACGTATTAGAAATAGTATAGGCTTCCATAGAAAAAAAGCTTAAAGATTAATAATAAATTCAACCCATTACTATCCCACTGCTGGGCAAGGGTGTCTTCTCAGAACGAGAAGGGTTAGGCTTTAGTCTACCACGCTGGCCCAGTGCGGGTTGGCGGACTACACACACCGTCAAGAACTTTATGGATCCCTCTCAGGTGTGCAGGTTTCCTCACGATGTTTTCCTTCACCGTAAACGCAACTGATAATCAAATTCTGATCCGCACATGATTCCGAAAAGTCAGAGGTGCGGGCCGGGTTCGAACTCAGACCCTCCTGCATGGAAGGCAAGTTTTCAACCGCTAGGCTATCACTGCTCAATGATTAATAACAAATTTGTTATTGAAAGTTCATTCAGATATTTCATACATTTGGGTCTAGACTAAAACGTGGTAATTAGCTAGATTTATATTATACCCGAACTCAATTAAGAAGATTGCGATGTTTGGGTGAAAGGCGAATTAATTAGAGAAATTATTCACCCATCTATTATTTTATGTAGGTATATGTAATGTCTGTATACTTATTACGTTGGTGTACAAATATTAGCAAGTGAAATATGTTATGAACATAACATAACATCACGCCTGTATTCCCCGAAGGGTTAGGCAGAGGTGTATTATTATACACCCATATTTCACCGATTCTGTTATTGAGTCCCATGTAATAAAGGGCGAGCCTATTGCCATCAAACGGGCACAGTTCCAGACTGCGTGCTACTACTAGTCTCGTCGGTCTATTGATCGCAAGGATGGCTGCTGAGTGTAAGGTCCTGGGTTCGATCGCCGGGTCAAGCAAAATGTTATTGGGTTTTTCTCTTAGTAATTTACTAACGATTTGACGATGCTGTTATTAAGTCCCATGTAATAGAGGGCGAGCCTATTGCCATCTACCAATCGCAATCCCAAACTCTGGGCTGTTACTGAGAATTTCAGAAAATCCCAATAAGACTTTGTTCGACCTGGGAATCGAACCCAGGACCTCTGGCTCAGCAGTCACAATTGCGACCACTAGACAAATAATAATAATTAAATTACAATTAAAATTGGATTCCCGAATAGTTTACAATCGAGATACTTGCTTTAGTTACTAGTCAAGACACTTTCGCAAAAAATCACAGTGGCACCTCTGTACACTGTACTTTCAAAGTAAAAGTAAAGTTTCATGATACCGATTTTAGTTCTTAACATACTTACATTAGGGATTAAAGTCGCTAAAGTGACATCTAGTCATAGTAAATATTTGATTTACTATTTATAATTTATAGAGATGTCATGTTAGCGACTCTAATCCCTAATGTAACCAGGTTAAGAACTAAAAATGCTTTCATGAAAATTTACTTTTACTTCGAAAGTCAATAGTAAAAAAACTCATCATATCGGTACTGATTCCACATTCAGGCTAACAAATTAAACTTATCTAAACCAGTCTACCTGCCTACTAGTCTATTTTTTTCGAGCTTTAATTAAGCGCCGTAACTATCCACCATTTTGAACGCTAGGTTTAATCTAGGCACCCTACTTGTTGTCCTAATTGGTAGCCGTAGTTGACACTGTGTAAGCTACGCTTTATGCCTAAGGGGAGCCACGCAACGTGGATTAGTCGTGTCATAGATATATGTAGGTACATTTTTTGTTTTCATTGAAAGATTTATGTACTTATTGGAGGGTATGGCATTTGAGCAACATTATTTTGGGATGCCTTATTTTTGATTTGCTATAGCATGCATATGTTATGTTTAAACAATTTACAGACATTGTAAAAATGTACGATAAAAATAAACCTAGACACAGAACAATTGTCTGTAGGCCTGTACAAAAACCACTCGAATTATCCACAGCGACAAATAATTGTTGCAGTGGATTTAAAGGTTTCATCATAAAATTTCACTGAATGCTCATGCCTGCACTGGAGCTACTTTTCATGCTAGAACTAAATTAATCTGTCATTTTTGTTATACCTACATATCCTGGAACAAATTCAAGGTTTGTACCCTAAATTGTCACTTTATACTTATTTTAAAACCGAGGTCGCTTGCTTATTGAGTTTATTTTTAAAATGTCTCTTGAAACAAAGCCGAAAGTGAGTTGTCGTGTAGTCTCGGCGACAAATGAACGACCTTTTCGAGTTTCGTAGAAGGCTGTGTAAGTGCCTTTTCTAACTGTTTAAAGTTCTTTTTAGGAGCGGCTAAAATCAACTATCCTTCTTTTTAAATCGGATGTATTAAGATCTTGAGTACCAGATAATATGTATAGTAAAACGTCCTCTAAGAGTTTCCTATAATAATTTTACAATTATTTTATCGGTAGTAATGTTTTTCGGTTTCTCTTAGATAAAATAAGATGTTAGCATTACACTTGCATTCCACGAAGGATTTAGAGGAGGATGTTACCCAATGATAATTCCAGCCGATTGCTGCCCCACTGCTGTACACGAGTAGCCCTTTGTTCACCACGCTAGCGCCATTTTGGTCCATCCATCCAGAATTTTGTGGTGCTTCAGTTGTTTTTCAGGTACCAGGTTTTCTCAAGATGCAAAAAGCAGCCATCTAACGTGATAATTTAATTCCGATCCGCATATGAAATTAGTAACTCAGAGGTCCGTTTCGTTTGAATTCAGACTCTTCAGCGTGGACGATAAGCTTCCAACCGATAGGGCATAATAGCAATTTTATTATTAAAAAAAATCTACGATCAAATGCCGTGTTATTATTCTTGCTGATTGGGTAATCTTTCTTTAACAGCATGAGATATATATAGTACGTGAGAATTTGCCGACAGAACAGAAGAATAGACGGCCTGTACTTAGGACTGTGCAGACTCAAGCTGCAGATGATGATGAGACAAAACATCAATCAAACGACTAATCGCAACTGAGAGTATGCGCCCACTCTTAGATCCCGATTGACCGTACCGGGTACTGACGATTAATGGTCACAAACCAATTTGAAATTCAAATCAAAGTCCGTGGTCGTGTTAAAAGATTCAGCGTTTAGCATTCGTGCTTTGTAGGGTTGTCACGTTGGCACAATTACTGTGTTGAAATGTTGAGAATTTCGAGGTGTTGGAGTTTATTTGGTGGACACTGGATGTGTTGTGACACTGGTTTTGCACAAATCAGGGCTGGTGCGGTTTGGTTAGCGGAGCGTAAATAAATGTAGCCATATTTGAAATGATAGAAGTATGAAAGTAGGACCTGGCTGTGTTTCGTCATAGCCGGGACCCGGGTACGTCTTAAAACTGCGGCCAGACACCGGAGGACGGGCAGCAGCGTCCTCTCACTAATCGGTGAGCCACTGCGATCCCCAAGCCGCCTGCCAAGCGTGGGGATTATGGCAACCCCCATCCCCCCCCCCCCTGGAGGAGGCCTTCGTTCAGCAGTGGACGTTTTCTGGCTGATGATGATGATGATGATGTGTTTCGTCAAATGTTATGGGATCAATTACACTGAACTCCCTCGCTGCTATTGTGGTCGCATGGGCGACTGAGTACGAGGTCCAAGGTTAAATTCCCAGATCAAGCATTTAATTAGGGACTCCAGAAATTCTCAGTTGCAGGCAAGAATTTGCATTTCGGCAATAGCATTCTATTACCTGGGACTCAATAACGTCAATGGCGAAATGTGTGTACATGTACACAGCATGTACGATACAATACACTTCTGACTATCCCCTCGGGGAATACAAACGTAACTACAACTATCTTGATTTTAATACCATTAACGTCAAGACTTCATACATTTGGATACTTAGATAAATATTTATTATAAGATATTTGAGGTGGCAAATCACATACATTATTATTTGATCGACAAGACGACGAAGCAAAACCAACATGCAGTAGGTATTTTTAAGTAAATAAGCTTTTAAAATGTTCTGCCTACCCTGTCTAATAACTCTGTGCACGCCGCTGCTAAACAGTGATCTTAGTATTGTTGCTAGTACCTAATGCAACAAGGCTATCACTACATATTATAAAACAAAGTCCCCCGCCGCGTCTGTCTGTCTGTTCTCGATAAACTCAAAAACTACTAAACGGATTTTCATGCGGTGTTCACTAATAGAGAGAGTGATTCATGAGGAAGGTTTAAATGTATAATTCGTTAAGGCTTTGTGTAAATTAGCTGAAATATGACGTTGATAGTTGAAGATGTCGGAAAAAATTATGCCGACTGGGAGCTTTACTGGAGTGCGCCGAGTAAATGCTCGACGTAACAAGCTGATACGACACTACAACAGAAAAAAAAAATTAAGGCGTATATGCTCTGCTACCCGTGCGAAGCCGGGGCGGTTCGCTAGTATAATATAATTTTCATATCGCAAACGTGAATAAAGTCAACGATATATCGTATGTACAATTTAAATAAACGAAGTAATTATTATTTCTGGTTCTGTCAAGATATATGATATATTTACCAGTACAAACCACAACCCCGAAATATATAACATAGTGGGAGTATTGTTTCTACGGGTAAAATAAATAATTAAAATCACTAAAGTCCCACTCATTGATACGGGCCTCTACTCAGAAGGAATCTCATCTTTTACTCCACCATGCTGGCCTGGTAGGCGGACTACACACAACATCAAGATTTTTTATGGAGTCCTCAAGTGAGCTATTTGATTACAAATTTCGGCCTCGTGTGGTTTCGTAAGGTAAGAGGCGCGTACAAGGTTTGAACTCAGACCCTCCTGCAAGGAAGGCAAGTTTTGAATCGTTTTATCATAGAAGAAAATCTTTACAGATAGATCTTTAAATATTTTCTTCTGAGGCAACCCTACCTTGTTACTAAGGGGCAAAATCTCCACTTTCTCAAAGGTAACTGTCAGTCTTGGTCCATTGGTTTGGGTTGCAAAAGGTGCTTTAATAATACAAGAGGGGATAAGTGAAATCACTTCGTTTGTCCCCTACTGCTAGGCGCGACTCTCAGGTCCGGAATTTGGTTCTCATGTTGGACAAAGCTGCTACTGAGGATTTTTGGTGTAATTTTTTTTTAAAGAAAATTGCACCAGTCTGTGATTTCTCCTGTATCGTGGGTACAGTTTCACAAATAGTAGATCATACAAATATTTGTTCCATGCGGGAATCGATCCCGCGACAACTAGCGCAGAAAGCTAAGCACAGCAGAGCGCACAATAGCGTAGTGGCGTTAAACAAAATTTTATAACAATAAAACCCACTAACACTGCCCAACCCAGATCAAACTGCTTATCCTGGCAAATCGAGTGATGTCAAACTATGAGCTACGAGCCCTTCAACAAAATAGAACTCACATTTTGTTCGGAACGGCGCGTCTAGTACATTCTGTACATTAGTACCTCGATGTCGTTGGTAATTTAATTAAATGCATAAAATTCCCCATTTATATCTGCCATTGTGTAAAGTTGTAAGTTATATACTCGAGGAAGGTAGGATAAGGGTTAAGTGCGCGGTAGTTAGTTTTCTAGTAACAATCTAGTTGAATTATTGAATTTATATGATAATCTGGAAGTGTGCAGTCTGAAATAATAATTTTGCGGGATTAATTATACTGGCGCTTTAGTAAGGTGTAATTTAAGTTACTAGTGTCACATGTATTGCCCGAAGGGTTACGCAGCGGTGTACTTTTGTACACCTACATTTTACCTATGCTGTTATTGAATGCCGAGTGGGCACAGTGAAACAGATGAGGGCGAGCCTTGCCATCTACCGGACACTCCAGGAAGATTGGAAAGAGCCTCCATAAGTAACTCGATACCACTAATTGCTGACTGACTAATCTTTCTTTTACGGGATGAGCGATTCGCATGCGATAGCATGTGCTGAATCGATAAAAGAAGAATTGAGATCTCCCTTCATGAGCGTCTTTATAAATCAGTAGGTTTTCCAGGCACTTATGATTTGGCGATCGAATATTTGTATGATCTACATATAGTTGTTTCGGGTCTGGTTGTTTGTGCATGTGACATGTATGTTTGTAAACTGTACCCACGATACAGGAGAAATCCTAGAGTGGGGCAATGTTTAAAAAAAAATGAAAGAAAAAAGAGCCTTACCTATTGCCTTATTTTTTAATATATTAACTGTAAGCAGAACACTGCATTAAACGGTTAATACGTTTGATAGCGGCTATAAACAATATAAAGTCTTGTTTGTTAGCGCAGTACACAAGTAAAGTAATTCATGTTGATACACCGTAACAATGTTTCTGCATAGTTAAACATAACTACAATTAGCTGCATGCTAGGAAACACTTAACTGGCTTAGTTTACATTTTTATGTCTAGAAAGATAATTTAGTTAAACAAACAGCTAGTTTCTTAAATAAAAATTAAATGGCATTCGTATAAAGTAACCGTTATGCAATATAACTGTCGACCGTACCGTAAACTGAAAACATTCGGTCGTTTCAAAAAATATTAATTGTCTTTTGAATAATTTCGTTTCAGAATTCCGTAACATGATAATGCTTATGCGGTTGGTCCCAGGTGTCATATGAAGACCTGTGACAGTCGTTACAGGTGTCAGTAGCCCAAAAAACATCACTTATAACTAAGTTACTGGGTGGCGGAGGTCAGAAGGCAGCCGCTCCGTATAAAATACTGATATTCATCTGCAACTGGTTGGATTGGAAGCCGACCCCAATGTAGTTGGGAAAACGCTAGGCAGATGATCATGTAATGTTATTTATTTTAAATGAAATAAATACAATTTTGGTACGGATAGTGTGCTTTTTCAAGTAAATGATTTTTGTTTATTGTTCTTACTACCAGTTATCATAATTTCGTCTTGAAATTCCATTCCATCATTCTTTACCACTTGCGTTATGTGGTAGACCCGCTAGTCAGTATATTAAACAGTCCAGCAAAATGCCACGGACAAGATACGAACATTCCTCACTGTTCCGTTTTTGTTCGGTTCGTTACGGGGAAATCTATTTATTTGTGGCGGTTTTTGCAGCGGGATAGTCTTAATTATTTTCTTTTTTTCAGCCAATCAGCTTGGATCGGTCGATTGAAAGTTGCACTTTTTATTCGCTTTAACGCAGTTGGTGAAGATTGAATTTTATCTGAACGGTGGAATTTTTTGATACAAATTGAACGGTGGTAAATGCAATAGGTTTTTTAGAATTCAAAACTCAATTAAATTACACTGTTTTGAATAACGTTGGGAAGGCGTTTCTGGGCGTTAATTTTACAATATAATATCACGCGTATTCCCTGAAAGGTTGGGCAGAGGCGTACAGACCCACATTTGAGCACCAGCTACAAAAGCTAAAAAAATTGTTTCTTGTAACTGAATTGTATTGAAATGTGCCATAGAAGTGTTGAAAATATACAGTATACAGGGTGTTGTTCTCAGGTTTTTATTATAAGGAACTTACTGAAGCTAACCACAATTTCTCTTGAAAAGGAATATGTTGTGATAACATATGATTCGTTTATTTGCCATACATATGTACGTATGGATGCAGGGTATAATAACATTAGACATAAAGCTGTATCATAATAAGACCTTTTCAATGTAAAAGTATTAAAAAAAATGCACTAGACTTACCAAATTGCATGTTGCAGTTACGCGAATATATGGGGAACATTTGTTGCAAATAAGCTACTAAGATTTTTATTCTAAGGATTCACATCGCTTTTGGTAACTAGATGAATGAATTTCTTTCTAGCTTCGACGATCTGGGGAAAACAGAATTTTCTCCTACACACAAAAATATGAACTACATACACAAGCTAACACACATACATACACAGGTACAGATAAATACATGAATAGCGATTCAACTTGACAAGATGCATGCACTGCAATCGTAGTGACGTAACCACTTGTAGCGACCTCAGATATATGAGGCGCACTCAGGGTTGATACAAGCTAGATATAGAAAATTTAAGCTAGAAATAGAGGTAGCGCGGCTGACGCAGTAGCTAAGCGATCAGCCTACGCTAAGTGTCGCGGTTTGTTTTGCCCTACGGACGAAATTTTAGATGGACTGGTTTGGGTAACTGATTGATGTATAAGAAATAATAGTGCGTAAAAATAAAATCTAGGAGACTAGCTTACACCCGTGATGACGATCCCGTACACTTTTTCGGTTCACATGTAGCGCCATCTAGCGTCCTAAAGCAATTGTGACCGGCGAAAGTCATTGTTCTTTCCCTCGGGATCAATTCTTTTCTCTGGATGAAATGTACCCTATGTCCAATGATATACACCTGACAACGTGCAATGCAAAATTTCATGATGATCGGTTTACTGGTTTAGGCGTGAAAAGGTAACAAACAAACAAACAAACTTACTTTCGCGTTTATAATATTAAGTTAGATTAGGATTTTATATTCCTTAAATAAATTTTTACTTTACGCTATACGCTACGTTCGTGTAACCGTGAACACAGTTGACAAACATACAACTCACATACACACTCAGACATAAAACATACAAATATTTGTTCGGTACGGCATGTAGCGAAAACCAATCACTTAGTCTTTAAACAAATCGGGCAACAAATCTGACGATTATAAAAAGCTATCACTTATAATAACAAGAAAATATTTTTTCAGGATTTGGAATACTGTCAATATATTCTCGTAATTTATATTAATTCTTACAGGACAGAAATTTATCCTCTACGAAGTTAACTTTTTACTTATTGTAAGCGTCGGATGCTAAAACTCAACTCAACTCAAATGCATCTTAAAAGTAATCCTCTCGCTAATGTCCATTTTAACATGAAAATGACAAGACTTAACATTTACTTAAAATTAAGAAGCGTTCAAGTATCTGACGGATAACGTCATAATAATTATGTTTGTATATAGAACAATATAAATCATATAATATGCACACATTGGACAAGCAAATAAAAATCATTCTGTACCATAAAATTTCACGTAACATAACATAGCATCACGCTTGTGTTTCAAAAGGGTAAGACAGAGGTGTACTCCACATTTCACCGATGCCATTGAGTCACCATACACTAGTATTGCCATCTACTCACAGGGTGCAATTCGAATAACATTTTACCTGACCGGTATCCGCGTTTTTGCGACCAAAAGGATAGTTGTCTTGTAAATCTGTATTTAAATAATTATGTATTTTATAAAGAAATAATACCAACCGTTTAGTAGCAGGCATAGATAGTGCATTTGCAAATTACACGCTTCCACGTTTACTCAAATGTGGCCAGTATATTCAACTAAACTTTTTTTAGGTAAACACTTTGCGTGTTCGTAAATTGACAACCCTAGAAACTCTAGTTAGTTGCTACGTCACTATTTATCTTCAGCCTCGTTCTCGCTTACAGGTTGAGCACTTTGATCAATAGTAATAGCAGGTGCACAAAATAAGTATATATTTTCTCTTTCCTTGCAGAGTTTCGAGTCTTGACAAATTATTTGATAAATAAAAACTAGCTGTGTCCGTGCTTTGGCGTGAGTTTTGAAACCCTAAGTTGTATTAACATCCTAAGAGCGATAGCGTGATGATAAATATTTACTCAGAAATCTAAATCACTCGATAGAAGTGGTAAAAGCACGTGACATTATCGTTTTAGGAGAAAATAATAAGTATTGCAACAAAAAATTTTGAGAGAACGCGTGTAAAAATATGACTTGTTTCAGAATTGAGTTTAATTTTATCATGCACTGGATCGTTTTTGACTTTTGAAGCTTTTCACCAAACGTGGAGATGATTGCGTAACTTTTTTACCAACGCAATAGTTAAACCTAACTTATTCCTTAAAAGATCCAAGTTAAAAAACTTGTTTTTGCTAATGATATTTAATGTGATACATGATGTTTTTCTCTCAAAACAGTTGCTTGGTAGTAGAGTGGGGTCATAGGGAAAGGGAAACAAAATGAATCAGTAAATCTAGAGGTCAACCGACGCTAATAAAGTGGTCACTTTATGAGTCTAATTTAGGAGAATTGTGGCGTAAATAGAAAGAAAGAAAGGTTGTACATCTTTATGCTTGTATTTACTTAGGGGATGAGCAGACATCCCGGGCTGTATATATTATTATACACAAACAAGAAATGATTTGTGAGACATGTTTGGGCATAGTATGTATGGGACGTGCCAATAAACGGCGCTTGAACCGATGTTGAGCGCAAATATAAATGTTTACGTATGCATCGAAACATGTTGTACACATATCTTTGAACGCCTACTCAAATGTATTTGGGCTTTTCGGTGCCCGTAAAGACAGACATAATTTAGAACAATAACCGATGGTCATTGTTTTCTGGCTCTTAAGAGTATCGTTTAGCTACCGGCTTCTCACCAAATTGTCTAGAAATACGCGCAAAATTTGTGTTTGGGCGTTAACGTTTTCTACATCTAAATCTTAACTAATTAATTTTATTTTCGTCTTTATCGTTTTGTCAGATTATAAACTAGGTCGACAAGTATTGTTTTTTTTAATTTAAGATAATTTATTAGTTTATTCATTTAAGATAAGGAAGAAGATAAGTATAAGGAAGATTTTTAGTTGTAAAAACGCATTTTAAGGTTTATTATATTTCAATCTATAAATAATATCAAAACTTAAACGCATTTTGTACGAAAACTTTTAGCTAAACTATAGTCTTAAGCTAACTAGTTCACATTAAAAAAAAAGTAAAATTTAAATGTATAATGTATGTCCCATACATAATGATGTCAGATATTTTTAACTATAACGGTGTAATAATCACAATCTCTTATATAAAATAACATACCATCACGCATGTATTTCTCGAAGGGTAAGGCAAAGCCACATTTCATCATAATGTTAAATCTCATGTGTGAGCCTAGTGCCATCTTTCCAAATATCTGGAAATTTTCGAAAGAAAAAACCCACGTGGACATGCCAAAACTCCTCAGCCAAAACAGAACACGAAAATAAAAAGCAGATCAATACTATCGATGACAAAAAAAAAAGAATACATTTAAAATCAGAACACAATCCACTCAGATCGCCAAACGCAAATAACACCAGTATTCGTCACAATAAAGAATACAACAGAAAAACTTGGCCCAAAGCTGACTCAGTCAGCTTTCGTTGCTACAGATCAATATAAAATGGCAGGTGCGACAAAGCACTTCCGAACTTGAACACAGACGTTGAAATGAACTAGATGTGACAGTTTTTTTTTTGTTTAAGTGATTATATAATAAAAAAATCTGCAAAATTCATTCAAGCTAGTTTACCAGTAGATCAGAACGTAAGGGATGCAAATTCGATTCCTCAAAACAATCGAAATTTTCTTTCCACCAAAAAAAAAAAAAACATTTAAGAATTCGCTTTGCGTCCGATAATGAGTTAATATTTACTACATAAAATTAATTCGATTATAATTAAAACATACTTTTTTCTATAGAGTACCTACGTGACGGCAGGATTGGCGCAGTGGTGAGCAATACACTGCTGCAATAAGTGTTGTAGGATCGATTCCCGTACGGAAAAATATTTGTATTATCTACAGATAGTATATTTATATTTGTTCACGCACCTACGATACAGGAATTATTCCTAAATTTAACAAGTTTCATGAACACATGCGTTCATTAAAAAATATTATGGGTACCTAAGCATAGCAACCCCATTTTAGGTATTAGTAGCTAGTCTAAAAGTTGTATAGCCTCATAGGTCAAACGTGGCATCTTGAATTCTGTATCTATATGCTAATCTAAAAGTCGATATTTTTGTCTGTGGTCAATCCAAACAATAAAATCTTATTTACTTTTTTTTGGATTATCCGCTCTTCAAATTAACCTACGTATCTTGAGAACCTACCCGATTCTATATTCTAAGCTAAAAATACAACATTTTTGTCTATGGTCAATCCAAAAATAAAATCCAATTTACTTTTTTCTGGATTAACATTTTTCATTCTGTACTTTGATTTTAATCTGACAGACCAATTACTAAAAACAAACACTTTTTAAAATAAATGAACTACCCATCGACCTTAAATAAATAGGTTTTCCATCAAGATAAACCAGACTTCGTAAAACTTAATCCTACGTATATACTTCAAAGTGAAAGACTAATGAATTGAATTAGCCAAAACCAAACTATTAAGATACAAAAAAAAAATATCCAAAAAAATATAATTTAAACTCATTTTCTAAGTGTTCACCGCTTTTACTTATTTTTTAAAAGAGTAAAGCAATTCTTTTTCTGTCACGTCACGCATAATTTAGAACCATAGACAACGCACTTGAATTTTAAATTAAGAAACACTTTGAATTCTTTTTCTTTTCTTATTTAATATACCTCGGTGGTCATAGAGATATTAATAATCATTTTTATTAAACTCAAGAGGCACTTCTAGGCAGCCTTATTTTTTTAATCGTGATCTCAACCCGCAATACGCTGACCTAACTTTGAAACAACAAAGAAAAATATGATTTGTGCCATTGTTATAGAACACAAAGTTGCAATGAAACAGAAGACTATTATGATCGGAGATTTGTATAGGTTTTGTTAAAAGAAAATATATTTATTATATTATTTACTGTTTTTATTTTTCGTAATTACTCTTGAGACTGAAAGCCTCGAAGGCAAAAGCCAAGAAGATTATTTTTTCCCGCTGAAAATCGGATCAGATTTGAATTCAATATGCTTTGCGGGTATTCTTTAGATTTGCTCTATGATATTGGAATTTTTTCGTTGGTAAGGAACCACGGATAAAGATCACAGAGCTTAATAAGATTAATTTGGTTTTCTTTAAAAAAAAAAAAACATAAGCCAAGGCTCATGACACGTGTCTGTAGAGGAGGTGTGCCTTTTGAGGAGTGATTAATTTTCCACAGAGTGTCGAAATTCAAATGATTTAGCCCAATTTCACGATACTGAACTCTTATTTACTCTTCGACCGAATTTGGAATGACAGTCAATTTTACTAAACTTTATAGTGATCAAGGAGATAAATCCGCAAATACATAAAAAAAAGAGTGGGCTATAGGTACGAATACTTGTTCCGTGAGGGAATCGAACCCGCGTCACGTTGCGCGGCAGCCGAACGCTAACCACTGTGCCTCACTCAATGATATCGATATAAGGCTACCGTAATGATGCCCAAAGAAATAATAAATGTAAGGTAAAAAACAATGCCTATATACGTAAACATATATAGGTAAATTAAATAGTAGGTACATCTAAACAATTTTTTTTTACTAACACATACTGTCCACTGCTGGGCAAAGACCTCCACCAAATTCCTAAATTTCTTCCACGTAATATCACAAAATATCACACAATTTCATGAATATTTTTAATTGGTCCCCACGTAAAACTCGACCTTTTTTTTTTAGTAAAGAATATCATTTAATATTTAACGATGCCTTGATTAATATAATTGCTTACATTTCGTTATTTCATGTTCTTAATTAATCCCTCACGGCTCATACCTGAAAATAAGAAAGAAACATTTTAATTTGTGTATATAATATATCAATTATAAGTCTTAATTAGTGTCGATGAAAGAAGGTTACAAAAATAGTGTTAATTTATTCTTGACGAGTACAAAGAGCGTACCCATCGAAATACATACATATATTATTTAAACGAACTTTATTTCATATACAAAATAACGAATTTCTACAAATATAAATATTATATACGCTATATTTACACACTAATCAGCTTATAAAAACATTACGCATCAATATATTATTTACTAGCTTCCGCTCGCGGCTTCGCCCGCGTGGATTACGAATCCGTGCATTTTCCCGGGATAAAAAGTAGCCTATGTGCTATTCAAGATTCAGTTCAGCCGTTCTGCCGTTAAAGAGTAACAAAGGTCCATCCATCCATCCTCACAAACTTTCGCATTTATAATATTAGTAGGATAGGATATGTATTCTTTAAAAAAAACTTAGCCCCTTACTAGGATTTCTCCTGTATCGTAGATACAGTTTACAAACATACATGTTACATGCATACACAACCGGATTGGAAACAACTATCTGTAGATCTCTTTGTAAAATTTCATAACTATCGGTTCAGTGGTTTAGTCGTGATGAAGTAACAAACATACAGACACATATTCTATAAACCAGCTATAATAATAATATCTGGATATTTGTAGACAAGTCCATATAAAAATCTAGTTCCAATTTCAAATAACGGCTTGTTATATTTTAGATGTCATCGGAAAAATCGGGCTTTAAACTTGTCTTCGCGTCCTTCATATAACCCGCCTTACCCTACAACCACACTTCGACCTCTATCAGGTATCACAATAGGCCAATCGAAGTCTGCATGTCAATAGGTTATCTGGTCTTATTGTGCTTCTGATTTCGTTGGGTCATGGATTGACAATAAATCGATTTCGCGAATGTTTGTTGATTTTTGTATGAGTTGAATTTTTGGAAAAATTGCGGTCGATTTTTGGAGCTGTCCATCGTGTAAAGGTAAGGTTTAAGTGATTTTTGGCTACAATTAGATATTCTGGTCGTGGGTGTTGTAAGAGGCGATTAAGAGATTGGATTTTTCTATTGGAAAATATTCAATAGCAGCCCGGGCTTTGGAATTATGCCCGGTAAATGGTAATAATTGCCCCATATTACCTATGACTTCAGCGATATGTGTATGTGTAATAGTAATCTGCGTATCTCTTTGGTGAATACAGGCAAGATGATCAGTTATATGAATATTTATGTACATAAACTATAATACTATATTAGGTACCTACCTATCCTACCTATCTTTAAGTTTACTGTTTTATGCCGCATGAAGAGGAGTGTAGTAGATGACGGTATTAGGCTCACATTTAAAAACTGATCTCCCTTTACTAGGCAACAACAGCATTGAAATTGATTATTTATAAACTGAACTGTATCTAAATATTTCACCTGGGAATCGAATAAAAGACTAAACGTTCTCCCGCCACACTTTTTACCTCTGAAATGAAATGAAATTATTTATTTTGTAATTAGGATTTTTCAATCAGCATTCTAAACCAATGAGCCAGTTCGATTCACACCAATGGACACAAAACTGTAAACATTATCAACCATTGAGAGCACCAATGACATTCATTCAAAATGGCCGCGGAACTATTCATAAACACAAGAAACTAAACGAAAACTTCGTTCAAATAGGTGTGTTAAAAAATGTATCTGAAGTGGAAGGTGGATGTTTAAAAAATGTATTTCCAAGGCCGCTCCATAGCCGGTGGAGTCAGGTCAACCCTTTGTTCGGCAAATAGCGAATGAAGTGAGGGCCGCTTCAAAAATGTTATTTTTAGTACGCTTTTGGTCGAGAAGATCTCCGTGAAGGTTTTTTATGTTAGGTACGATTTCTGGAGCTGTGCTGTGTTGATTTAGTGATTGCAGGTGTGGTCGAGCCTGACCCAGGCAAGGGCGAAGTGTTAGTCAGTTTTTCTGCATGAACATTTTGAGTAGGAAGGAGTTTGGAATTGCATCCCGTAGGCAATTTGCTAGCCCCCTATTATATGGACGAAATATGGGTGAACAGGCACAAATATATGTGCCTATATTTGAAGCGATATTCGAGAGGGGGGCTTTTAGCTACATAGCTACCGGGGTGGGGACGACATTGGGTGGCGGAGGTCAGAAGGCAGAAGCTCCGTGTAAAACACTGATATCCAGCAACCGGTCAGATTGGAAGCCGACCCCAATGTATTTGGGAAAAAGCTAGGCAAATGATGATCTGAAGCGATATTTAAAAGAAATTTCGAAAATGCATTGGTTGTGAAATATTTGAACACAAACGTAGTATAAGTATTTATATTATGTGTTTTGGTATTATGTGAATAATGTTTGAAGATTCTAAATACTAAATATTCTAAAATTCACTTTCGTATATTCCTAACTAGCTTCCGCTCGCGGCTTCGCCCGAGTGGTTTACGAACCCTTACATTTTCCGGGATAAAAAGTAGCCTATGTGTTATTCCAGACTATAATCTATCTCCGTGCCAAATTTCATCCAGATCCGTTCAGCCGTTCTGGCGTGAAATAGTAACAAAGATCCATCCATCCATCCATCCTCACAAACTTTCACATTTATAATATTAGTAGGATAGGATAGGATAGGAAGAAGGATTGTACCAATATTTGTGCTCGTCACTATACCTATTTTGGAACAAACCTTTGCCATGCAATTGCCATCAAATCTATGCCACCTATTCTTTCTTGGATACCGTAATAAGCAACAAAAGCATAGTAACAGCATCGGCAGCAGATTTTTTAATGAAAAACTGCAATGGTCTAATTAACCAATAATATACTGTTGGTTATCTGCGAAGAACCTTTCCTTGAAGCGTATTAAACTCCACAGTAACAAAAAACTATCGCAAGAAATCGCCCCTCAGAAAAACAAAAGAAAACCATTTTATTTCTCTTTTCCCGCAAAAACTGGGAACATTTAATATGATAAGGGTTGTCGAACTTAACTGTGGCGAGTATCTATCATCATTGATGACGTCATTTGTCTAACTGACCCTCCGCCCTCCGCTGTGGGACGCCTCCGGAATGCATACGAGAAAAGAGGCCAAGTCATTTGAAACAGCGATTGTGAATATAATATAATGAATAGTAGTACCTATTCAAAATAATAATAAAAAATATATTTTATAATATAACTATCGACCCGCCCCGACTTCGCACGGGTAGCACGTAAAATTACCAAAAAGCCAAATAAATATTTTTGTTAATTCAATCGCTACCAAACTTCACAGGATCACCCGCTGGGCTAATCTGAAGATAACCAAAAATTTCATTAAAATCGCTCCAGCCGTTTTGGAGTCCATAGGAAACATACATACACACATTTACATGCATACATAAAGTCACGCCTTTTTCCCACGGGGGTAGGCAGAAACTACGGAACGCCACGTGCTACGATCCCCACACAACCCCCTTGCTTCATCCACATTCATGCATCGTTTCATACATGAACGCCGGTTGTGGGTACTGCGCATCTGACCTTTTTGAAGGACATCACCAATAACGTATACGTCCTTCCTACACATTTATTTTTATATATATAGATAAATAGATATTTATGATCATCAATTCAACTGCCTCTTTGGTCTAGTGGTTGGAAGTGCGACTGTTGAGCGTGGGTCTTTGGGTTCGTCCCCAGGTCGGGCTAAAGTGTTATTGGGTTTATCTGAACAGAAATTCTCAGTAGACACACGGAGTTTGGAACTGTGCCCGGACGATGGCAATAGGCTTGTCCCATATTACATGGGTCTGAACAACAGCATCACGGAAATGTGGGGGCACAATAGTACACCTCTGCCTAACCCATTGGGTATACAGGCGTGGTGATATGTGTATGTTTATGATTTAATATTTTACAAACTACGTGATATTTTTGTGTACATATAAATGACGTCTTTATTCAAATGTGTCTTACTTTTGTTTCTTTGAGTAGCATCTTGTGAATATTCTTTCCCTTATATCAAACTCGCTATAAGTTTATAACTTTAACTCAAGAGGTCACGTTCCCTATATTTACGATAAAGGATAGTGTACGGCCAGCCTATTTTCATAAGTAAATCACAACGTACGTTTATACAACGATACTTGTTAGGGAATCCGATCCTTTTTATTTTTCTTGCATCTTACTGATCATACCCTATCCTTTCACAGAAGTATGTGTGTGTTAGGCAGTCTGTCACACACAGGCGAGACGTGGCACGGAATTTGGTCCATTGATGCTCCGTTTATGATATTTTGGACATGACGCGTCATTATTATTTGTATAATGTTCCTAATGAAGGTTTCAGTGGTCTAGTGGTCCCAAGCGCGACTACTGAGCATGAGGTCCCGGGTTCGAGTCTCAGGTCGGTCAAAGTGTTATTGGAAATTCGCAGTGGAAACACGGAATCGGGAACTGTGCCCGGTAGATGGCAATAGGCTCGCTACCTATTACATGTGATTCCATAACGGCATCGGCGAAATGTGGGTGTACAAAAGTACATCTCTGCCTAATCCTTCGGGGAATACAGGCGTGATGTTATATATTATGAAGGTTTCACGCTTCTTATCTTAAATAGGGTCTGGATTGTAATTGTAGGGGCCTAGTGGACATCGTTGGGCATTCAAAGAACACAGAGGCGACGCTAATGGACATAGAATTGTCTGACATTCGATCATATTAGGGTTGCCGATTGCCGATATTCCGAAATTTTGAAAACCAGGATTTGAAAGTGGAAATACCAGAACATTTCAGTTTAAAACAGGACGCAGTATAAGAAAACAGTGTCAATGAAACTCAATCAATAGCAATTACAATTATTTATGAAATCATCTTCAATTAAATTTTGTATATAATATAAGAAATTAAATGAAGGATTAAATTATAAAATAACGCCGATGATTAAACGTAAGGTTCGAGGCAGTAGTGGCGCGTGAATAATAAAACACAGGACCTTACGAGGACAGAAATACCCAAGACTCTACCCAATAACTATCCAGGACAACCCAGGACAATGCAAAAAGCAGGACATGTCCTGGGAAAACAGGACGGTTGGCTACCATAGATCATGTTCATCATGGCCGTCTCATGTCCACGATTCACATCTACATCACTTCCATAGTTTTTTTTCTCCATTAATCAAGTAATTTTCTAAAACATTGCCTCCCTGTAGATATCGTTGATAATACTAGTGTGGGGAAATGTTTCTTTAGAAAGAACCCGCACGCGTATTACATAAGAACAATGTCGCTAATAATCATGCTATTCCATATTCTCTTATGAAAACATATGTAAGCGAGAAAGAGTTGCCCTGTTTATTGGCTCTCAGATTTTTCTTACGTAATTAAGTTTCCGATGTTCCATTTAGAAATATCATATAATTAGTAAGCAAAACGTGTTGTCGAACAAAAAACCCGGGTATTCATAATTGGTTTATGATATTATCCGTACCGAAAATAGATACACCTGATAAAATCTCTCGAAACCCGGTTACGACACCCACAGGGAAAAACGAGGTCTATTTCTTACGCAAATTACAAAGCTAAAATTTCAGCCACTGCCTTCAAATTTCTATTCATAATTTCTTTGACTATTACCAAAAGAACATCTAATGCTAACTTTATAAAGATAAGCTTTTATTTCTCTGCCAAATAAAGAGTTAAAGCCAATGCAGACGGGATTCTTTTGCGATCGGCAAACGTTGATATTCCGACTTGGCAACTTACTGCGTTCGATTTCGATATTCAAATTGCGACTGCATAAATACTGCATCGCGTTTTAACAACGTTTTGTGTGAAACAATGGGATCACATATCGATGTTAATAAGGCAGACAGCAAAAGAAAAGTGCATGTTATTTAATCGCTGCAATTGGCTGTTTGCGGTGTGACGTCATCAAATGGGCTTAATTTATAGTTGATTCTCTGTATCAAGCTGCCAATTCAGGCCATAAGGTCCTTAGCACACTAAAACATGCGCATTAATAATCTTTTTTCAATTCTTGACTCTCACAACACAATGCAACCAACGAAAGCGACAAGCGTGTCTAATAAAAAAGTTACTAGTGTCCTCAAACCTAATGCCGGTGCTAAAAGTATCCCGTCTGCGTTGTCCTAAGTCGATTATTTTAACTCGAATATATAAAATCGTCACGTACAACTTATAATGTAACAGGTAGCAACGTTGCACGCATACAGATTCTTGTTAATGGTATTCAAGTTTGATGGAGCTGAACATTGGGTTAGAAAATTGGCTGTGTTCATTTGTTTTTTGGATTAGTACCTACATAATATGGCTTATGTGCAATTCCAGACTATTATCTATCTCTGTGCCAATTTTCATCCAGATCCGTTCAGCCGTAAGTAACAAATATCTCAGAAAGCTAATCGCTTAGCCACTGCCCTAAACGTGTCGTCAATCTTTACTTGGATAGTAAATAGTGAGAAAACTCGTGATAGCGGTTCTGTTTGACTATACCATAATATGGCACCTAGAATCACAATGTTTTGAAAGAGCCTGTAAAGGCCTACTCGAAATAAAAATATTTGACTTTGACAGTTACCATGAAGATGAGTAAAAATAATATGAAAACATCTTTATACAACACACAGCTTATAGTAATATGTCAGTATTCAATACACTTGTCTAGAGTGTGTGTACTCCGCCAAAACACGCCAGACCAGCGAGATAAAAGGCCTTCAAATTTTAAGAAGCGGCTTACCCACGACTGTACACTAATGGCCTGAAATTTTAATATTACATTAACATAGTTGTATTACTAAGAATAACTTTGTGGTTTTCCTTCATAAAATGTAGAATAGTTTCCAAGAATTACGTCCTCTAGGATATAATCTCATTATGCTGTGAAGTTTCACTAGGATTGCTGGAAGGTAGTGTCGGGATTTCTGACACTTTTGTTTTATATTCTCTATTATAGTTGAGAGAAGATCTTGATTGTGAAAGAAATTATACTTATTGAGTTATGACCTACTAGTTTCCGCCCGCGGTTTCGCCCGCGTAGTTTACGAATCTGTACATTTTCCGGGATAAAAAGTAAAAAGTAAACCTATGTGCTATTCCAGACTATAATCTATCTCTGTGCCAAATTTCATCCAGATCCGTTCAGCCGTTCTGGCGTGATTGAGTAACAAATATCTATCCATCCATCCATCCATCCTCACAAACTTTCACAATTATAATATTAGTAGGACTTAGTCACAATTTTAAAAATGGTTGAATAATAAAAATAGCATAACATAGCAGCACGCCTGTATTCCCCGAAGGGTTAGGCAGAGGTGTAACATACACGCGTATTTCGGCATCCAATCCCATATAATATACGAGCCTATTGCCATCTACAGGGCACAGTTCCAAACTCCGTGCTGCTACTGAGAATTTACATACAGAAAAACCGAATAACACTGCTCGATCCGGAAGTCGAACCCAGGACTACTAGACGAATAATGTAATTAACTAAAATATCAACTGTCTTATTTGCCAAGTTGCCCCAAACGCTCAATTTGAGCGAGCATAACATCAAAGTTACATGCATTCTACAAAGTCTGTTGCAAATGGAAAATGAACTGAATAGATCAACCAAGCTTTATGGTTGTGACATACGAGTAAGAAGGATGATAGACTATTTTGCTGGCCGTAAATGTATGGTCGGCCTCATTCGTCTATTGGTTGCAATCGTGGATGCTGAGCGTAAGGTAGTGGGTTCGTTCATCGGTTCTGGCAAAGCGTTATTTGGATTTTTTAGGTATGTGTTAGAGAACTCTCAATAGCAGCCTGAGATAAGGAAATATTGCTCTGTAGATGACCATAGGCCAGGCCCATGTTACATCTGACAGGACAAAAGTTATTAAGGCTGCAAGGAAAGAGCCTCTACAAGAGCCGAACCCTGAGATCTGCCGTGCTCTGAGCATTCACCCTTGATAGCTATCAGCTATCAATACTAACTAGCTAGTCTTTCCTTTTCTTCTTGGCTAGTCTTTTTGAGAATGTTTACTCGTAGATGCTCTTTCCGTAACCACATTCTAGGCATCTGATGAGACTGTAAAAAACTCAAACCATCATCATCAGCTAGAAGACGTCCACTGCTGAACGAAGGCCTACCCCTTAGACCACCGCATCGAACGACATTCCACCACTTGCATTAATCGGTTGCCCGCGACTTTCACAATGTCGTCGGTCCATCTTGCAGGAGGCCTTCCTACGCTGCGTCTTCCCGTTCGTGGTCGCCACACGAAGACCTTTCTTCCCACATACAAGCAAACTCAACTCATAAGGGGGTAAAATGGGGATTAAAATTTCGTACAAGAATTCTTTTAAACGCAGACAGAGGCGCGGGCACTATCAACATCAACTCAACCATTGGCAAGAAATGAGGTGACCGAGCTAAAGATGAGTATAAACCACTGGCCTGGTCTTCTAAAGACAGTCTCTACTACAAACTAAGTAATTTAAAGTGAGAAAACTTTAATATCATGATCTCATTATACAAGGAATACTTAAACTTGTTATCTTGAAGTTTTTGCGCCATCTGGAACTGTCTGAGTTGCACTTAATTATTTTTACATAGTAGCATCATAGCATCACGCATGTAAACCCTAAAGGGTTAGGCAGAGGTGTAGTGTTGTACACACAATTTTTCGGTGATAATGAGTCCGGTGTAATGGGGGCGAGCCTATTGCCATCTAGCGGGCACAGTTCTAGACAGAGTATTTTCACACAGAAAATCCCAATAACACTTTGCCGACCGACAATCGAACCTAGGACCTCACGCTCAGCAGTCGCGCTTGTGCTAAAACAATGAGGCAGTATATTATCATTATTTAAAAACTTAACAAGACAAAAAATTATAATAACAAAACCAGCCTGTGCACATATTGATTTCTAAATCCACTTTATTGCAATCTCTAAACTCAGAAAGTTAAAATATCGTTAACCTATATAACAAACCCAAGATTAAATGAAATATCTTCAAAACCAATTTGAACGGACATATCTAAGTTGGTTTTCTGCAAGTCTGTTGCAAATGCAAAATGAACTGAATAGTCCAACCAAGCTTTATGCGTGTGACATACGAGTAAGAAGGATGATAGAATAATTTGTTGGTTGTCGATTTTTCATCTGTCTCATTGTTAATTGTCTAGCGGTTGCAATTGCGGCTGGTGATCGCAAGACGCCAGTTTTGGTACTCGGGTCGAGCCCTGTTTATTGAACTTTTGTGTCAGAATTAATTTTTAGTAGATTTCAGATTTTTTGCCTGGATGATGGCAATAGGTTCACCCTCTATTACGTATATTCGAAAAACCAGTTTGTAAGTAGAGTTTTCCCACTATAGTTCCAATTATGTTTGTTATTACACACACAGTGGACAGTATTACCTCATCGTCACCATCATCATCAGCCAGAAAACGTCCACTGCTGAACGAAGGCCTCCCCCAAGGGGGGTTTACCATAATCCCCACGCTTGGCAGGCGGCTTGGGGATCGCATTGGCTCACCAATTAGTAAGAGGACACCGCTGCTCGTCCTCCGGTGTCTGGCCGCAGTTTTAAGACGTACCCGGGTCTCAGTATTACTTATTATTTTTTAATTAAAAAGTAGTCTTCTGGAGTTTAGATTTGTGCCCGTTAGATGGCAACATACTCGCTCTAAAATTCTCTTAGTAGGGGACTTAGTCACTGCATCGGCGAAATGTGAGTGTGCAGTAGTACACGTTTGGGGAATACAGGCGAGCATTCTTTATTTTTATCATGTCGGTTATAATATATCTTTCTAGCTGTTATCTGTGTATTTTGTATTTAGTATCTGCTTAGTGTTTTGCTGCAATAGTGAAAATAAGCCCATGTCCATCCAGATTCCAAGCTACCTCTTTGTAAAATTTCATAACGATCGGTTCAGTGGTTTAGTCATGATGAGGTAACAAACAGGCAGAGTTACTTTCGCATTTATAATAGTATGGATATACACATGCACTTTAATAGTGTTCACAAATTAAGCTATGGCCCAAACGCAACTTGCATGAAAATACAAATTAAAGTCAACGCTGCGTTAACGGAATGTCAACGTTGACGAATGCGCTGAAAACAAATGACGGTACAAATTATGCTTTTGCGTTTTCAATGCCTAAGCTAACTGAACAGGGGTTTAGAGATTTTTCAGGTGCAGTTAAAAACCTGCGTCAGGCACAAGTCGTCTGGCATTTTTGCTGAACTGGACCTAGCGCAGCTCTTGAGGCACACAATACAGCTCTAAAACTGAGTATGTATTATTACTATTTATTTCCTTTATTTATTTAATAACATATTTTTTTTAAATTTATAAATATATATAATTAAAAAATACATTTATAAATATAAAAAATAGGGACCAACCGGTATCGGGAATAGGGTCCAAGCTACCGGTGGTTAGGGCTCCAGAGAGAGGAACCTCCTCACAATACGTGCCGTATTACTATTATCTTTATTCTTTTTGTTATTATTCCTTGTTTTTTTTTTTTTTTTGTGTGTGTGCCTTAAATTTGGGTCGAATAAACAAATTTTCTTTCTTTCTTTTAATCATTTTCAATTCTGTGTGTCCGTGCACTGTGCCATCGTTAAAGTTCACTTCGCGTATTCAAATTCGTACACTAAAATATACCGACGTTGAAACGAACAGTTATCCTACTAATATTATAAATGTGAAAGTTTGTGAGGATGGATGGATGGATCTTTGTTAGTCTTTCACGCCAGAACGGCTGAACGGATCTGGATGAAATTTTTCACAGATATAGATTATAGTCTGGAATAGCACATAGGCTTTTATTCGGGAAAATGTACGGATTCGTAAACCACGCGGGCGAAGCTGCGGGCGGAAGCTAGTGTGGGCATAAGCTATTTTCGTTATACCAAGTTGCCTTACACGGTCGAGATAATCTCGACACAATATCCGTTTACGACAATTAAAGTTATGCAGTTATTGTAGAACATAAAAAATAAGGCGCTTCGACAATTTTCTTTCGTGCAGACGCGGAAAGATAAACGACAGAAACACCAGAAACATTAAATAAATTTATAATTAACCTTATGTAATGCACTTAAGGTGTCATAATTGATTGTCGTGACATCTTTTTCTATTCTACTCCCACATTCGCGGCGATGACGCGTGTTTGTGGCGCACAGTGCTAGTGACCCTATAAATTACGTCAACTGCAAGGGCATAAAAAAAAGCATTTTACTTCCTACTAATGTTATAAAAGTGAAAGTTTGTGAAGATATTTGTTACTCAATCACGCGTAAACCGTTGGACATTGCTTGCTGCACCGTTGCTTTTTTTTTATCCCGGTGATGCGTTCCCTTGGGATAATAGTTAAACTTTAATATTACTTTGACATCACAATTGGCACAGTGGCTGAGCGATCGACTCCTGCGTTACGTGCCGCGGATTCGATTCTCGCACGGAACATTTATTTGTAGGTAAAAATAGTTGTTCGGTGTTTGGGTATTTGTGTGTGTGTGTGTTTATTCGTGTTTGTAAACAACCACGACACGGGATTTATTACTACGGAACGATTATTAAAAAGAAATTAACAATTATTTTCACGCGAGAAAAGCCGCAGGCTGAAGCTTGTTAAAATTAAATTACACATCAGTGGAGTATATTAAATGTGTTCAACTTCAATTGGACGACAATAGTATTGTTTTATAATCAACCATACACACATCTAATGCACGTATGTCATACAAAACAGACTCGACTATGGCTGAAAAGCTGAATGTTACGCAAACCATAACTTTCAAGTTAAATTGACTTTCTCGACTTGAGTGTGGACAAAATTATTCGGTAGCCTTTGACGTAGTTAAATACAGAATTCTGAGTTTGAATTATGTTTTGTATCACCATGACGATATTCCTTTGGGAGGAGGGTAGCTGCAGAAATTATCAAGTTGATTTTACTTTATGTTTATAAATTGAAATTTCTATCAAGGAATGATTTGATGATAATAGTCAAAGTTGTGTTAAATTAAATTCTGCTTTTTTTTTGAGTTGTCTCTCGCAGTTAGCTCAGGGAGCTGTTACTGCTTAACCGGGCAAATGGCGAGACCAGAAGGGCCTCCAGCCGAATTAAATTCTGCATTTTAATATTCTGTAATCAATGCTATTTTTATGTAACTATGTGATTTACTCATATTGGTCGCAAGAGCGGCTGTTGAGCGTGAGGTCCTTGGGTCCCCAGGTCGGGCAAAAGTGTTATTGGGTTTATCTGTATGGTAATTCTCAGTCGTAGCACGCAGTCTGGAACTGTGCCCGGTAAGTGGCAATAGGTTTGCCCCCTATTACATGGGACTCAATAATGGCATCGACGAAATGTGGGTGTAGAAAAGTACACCTCTGCATAACCCTTCGGGGAATATAGGCGTGATGCTTTGTTACGTTTTATGTAAGTAAAGATGCATATAACTTGAACCATTGTATCGCAAGAATTTTCAATTTAACCTATGACGGATAACTCAAGTCTCAGATATTCGTTAAACCGATTTCTACCTACAATCTGCAGCCTCGCTACGGTAGATCAGTGGAGAACGACGAATTTAAGATCAGCACTGACTGGGAAATCTTTGCCAATGGCATTACCAATTTTTATACCAGAGACAGAACACAGTATCTCCCATATATTTACTTTTTAAAAGTGGATATCGACTGTAAACTGGCAACTGGTATTATCTCATTTTTGGCAACATTACAGGATTAAGAAGAAACTATCGACCGCGATGTGCAACGCGGTCGATGTTAGTACAAACTGAATTAATTCGATTTTGGCGTCTAATTTTGATTGAAGTAAAATATGTTTTTTGCAGCGCTGCCGGGTATGAAATAATTTAGAATGATATAACCAAGTAAAATCCTCATGAAATCGAGATAGGGCCATTTTGCCAGTTTACAGTCAATATATTGGCTTAGATTTCTGCTTAACCCCTAAACAATACGTACCATCTAAAACCGACTACCACAGAACCAAACAGTGTTATAATATCAACATCAGACTGTATGTATCTGTGGCTATCATCGGCCTTCCTGGCCGTATTCCCCGATCGCTCCTTTGTTCAGCTCGGTTCATTTGGTACACAGTGTAATAAAATAAAGAGGAAATAATAGCTCATCGCTTTCTAACTGTGCTTTACATACATTTATGGTTTGGTTTATTCATGGCACCTAAACACAATATTAGGTAAAATATATTATTATCTAAAGGTTTTTTTTTTTTTTTCAAATATTGCTATAAAATTTACTTAACTCCTTAATAAAAGACGATATTCCACTACCATAGAAAACATGTATGGGTAATACATCCAACAGAGCTGCAACTTTAGGTCTTTACGGGCTCACTAACCATATTCTCTGCTCACCCTTTCTCCAGTTGCTGCCACAGTGTATTAATACATTTAGTTATCAATAATAAATAATCCTAAATTTTCCCCACTAGTTGACAACACGGGGCTAAGCGATTAGCTTTCTGCGTTACGTTTCGCGGGTTTGAATACGGCATGGAACTAATATTTGTATGATATACAGATAGTTGTTTGGGGTAGTGTGGGTATGTTACCTATATGTGACACACGTATCATACACACACGTTTGTGAACTTTACCTTAATCCGAGTGTAGTGAAATGTTTTTAATATACATATTTCTATATAGCTTGCAACGGTCGGTACCTTAAAACACTTACTACTACTAAAACAGCCCATCCCATAATAAAACAGCTATAATACGTCCAACAGAGCCGTAACGATCTCTAGATATCACCTAGGTCGTTACAGGCTCACTGGCCATATTCCCCGATCGCCCCTTTGTCCAGCAGCTCGCTTCATTTAGCGCACAGTGTACTAAAACAAAATGAAAGGGTTGCTAATCGCATTGGAATTACGGATTAAAGACAGGTTTTAAATGAGGATTGAGAAGGAAAATAGTGATAGAACAAGAAGCTTAAGGCTGTTGTTTAAATCAAATTACGACGGCTATCGTATTCTTCAGTTTATTAAGACCTTGATGGAATGATTAGAGGGGAGGCTGGTTTTATGTTTAACGAGAATTTTGTTTCCACACGGATCAAATATTTGTACCGTATATATTTGAATGTCGTTCTTATTTTTATATTTTAAAATCCCGTGTCACGATGTTCGTCTACGCTGATCTCCGAAACTGCTAAACCGATTTTAATGAAATTTTGTAGATCTGTATTTTTTGGTCCAACTTGGGAGTAAGGATAGTTTTTATCCCAATAAGTCAACCTCAATATTTTTTATTGTAAATTTAAGAATTTTTTTAAGGACAAAGGGATAATTTCCATGAGTTTTTAATAGGTGGCGGTGTAGGTTAATCGTATCATCTATATTTAGCATCTATCACCACACCCAAACATAGTATAAAAAAGACGTGTAAAAGTGATTGAAAATTCTAATTGAAAAATAAACAATTTCATTTAATTTATTGTATGTGTCAAATCTTTAGTAATTTACCCCAAAACCTCAATAACTTACCACTGAAAATATTTAAAAGACGTTATTAAATGTACCTATTACTCAAAAAATAATATTATAACATTAAGGATTACCTATAAGATAAGCCAATAATATTATGATTAAACAACTACATAAACATACATACGTGACAGAATATGTTAGAATATTGAATTTATTATTATAACAAGCATATTTTTGCAAATAAATTATTTGATTTGTTAAGTCCTAGATAATAAAACTGATACAGTTCCCTCAGCCTCCTATTAAGCAAATAGATCGGAAATCATCAGAAACAAGAACAGCATGAATGTGTGTAGTTTCAGTGCAGTGTTCGTTCAACACCATAGCACACATTCGAGCGCCTAACTAGACGGCTTAGAGAGAACTAGTAACGACCTATGTAGTTTGTGTGGCCCAAGTTACAATATAATCGAAGACACGGTTGGAGCTGTGGTTAAGCAATTAGCTTTCTGCGCTACGTGTCGCGGGTTCGATCCCCGCACGGAACAAATATTTGTTCTTAAATGAAAAACCTTACATAGATTTTGTAACAACAAAAAATCCTATCTCTAAAGCATTAGTTCCCAAAGTGGTCCAGGTGGACGCCCAGGGGTCCACGGGAGACTCGACCGGGGTCTAAGTTGGCAGACAAAAAATGGGGGTTTACAATTCAATTTACAATGTGGTAGAAATATAGCTGCACGGGATCCACCGGAACCAGCTAAATTTTGAAAGTGGTCTGTGAAAAAAGTTTGGGAACCTCTGCTCTAAAGGCTACTACAGTTGCCTTAGAGCCTAAAAAAACTCACCCTGTATTAATTTTTAATCCCAAAACCGCCATTTTTTTCTTTTTTTAATAAAAAGATTTCCCCAAACTAGGATTTCTTCTGTATCGTGGGTACAGTTTACAAACATACATGTCACATACACACACAACCCGACCCGAAACAACTATCTGTAGATCATACAAATATTTTTTTCGTGAGAGAATCGAACTCGCGAGACGTTACGCAGCAGTCGAGCTTTCGGCCGGCCGTGCCGTCTAGAGAATGGGGCTGAATATTACCACCTTTTTATATCACTAGGTTTAGTTAGGTTTAGGTAGGTTTTTTTCTCTCTGGCTACCCAGTTTATGGATGTGTTTCTGTAACCGGGGGTTTAGCCTTGAGGCTAACATCCGATGATCATCATCATCATCATCATTAGCCAGAAGACGTCCACTGCTGAACGAAGGCCTCTCCCAAGGGGGGCTTGCCATAATCCCTACGCTTGGCACGCGGCTTGGGGATCGCAGTGGCTCACCGATTAGTGAGAGGACGCTGCTGCCCGTCCTCTGGTGTCTGGCCGCAGTTTTTTTTTTCCTACCTATCAAATCAAACCGCACTTGATTGGCTTGCCTGTCTTGCGGCCTTACAAACCGCTTCTATTTAATAACTTGGACACAAACACACGAAATTCAAAGTTAAAATCGCACGTGCTATCTCTATAGCCACGAAGTTATACAAAAGTGATGTTTTCAACATCGATCTGTTTATTTCATTCTCCGACATATAATCTATTTTAGATAATATTAAACTGTCTAATTGATATACTGCTCACATACGTGGCTGCTGAGCTTGAGGTCGTGGGTTCGATTCCCAGGGCGGGCACTGTTATTTTGATTACTTTCCCATTTATAATAGTGTGGATTATATGATTACGCACAGGTGCAAATAACATGTGATGTCATTTATGTTGAAAAAACACTTCTATCGATTTAGAGTTTATCGCTTTGACACGATTACAAAACATTGAATTTTCTCTACTATATACAAACCCTCAATTAGAATGTATTGTACATACTTACTTAGGGGCCATTCATTAATTACGTAAGGACAATTCTGGCTATTTTTGACCCCTCCTACCCCCATGTAAGAGCACATAAGATTCTCGGACTCCCCACCCTCTTGCGTAAGATTTTATATGGTTTTGAAAACATGATAAGTAAAAAAAAATTTCAATAAAAAATGTGTAGGTATAAATAAAACTGTACATTAATAAAGAAAAAATAGATCCCAGAGTTATTTTTCTCAACGCATAGCTCTCAAATATCAATCACTCTATCTTAGACATCGCACGTTTCGACTTATAAAATATTACGTAAGAATGGCTTTCACCCCCCCTCCTCCCGAGATGTAGAGATTTTGAGAACCCCCTCGGGACCCTTACGTAATTAATGAATGGTCCCTAATATCTTCCGTACAAAAATCTCTAAATGACAATGAAAACCGTATCAAAATCCGTTGCGCGGTTTAGAAGTAAACGGAGAAACAGAAATGATGACAGACGCGGATAGCGACATGGTGGTGAACTTAGCAGATCATTATCCAGCAAATCAAAAATAAATGAGAGTTCTTTTAGCACGCAGCTGAGTTCTACAATTCCTGATATTTTTTTAGAAATAGTTCTGGCGTTTAACCTTGAAAAAAGCCGATTGACAAAATGATCTGCTCAAGCCGATCATTTTGCAACAGATAAAAAAAAATGCGAATTCCTTTCGCATGCGGCTGAATTCTATAGTTCCTGATAGTTTTCGGAAATAGTTCTACAGCGATAGCGACTTTGTTTAATACTATTTAGAGATAAGTAGCCCGTTTCTGCCTAACACACCGAGGAATACAAGCGTCTTGCTATATTATATTGTTATCTATTTTCCAGCGTTCTAAGAAGCCAGGAAATGATATAAATAGTCAGACTGGCTTGTTACTATCTAGTTGTCATAGTTTCAAAGCTTGCGTGGGCTTTATAAAATAAGAAGCGATTATATTTGATCCACAGTTCCGGTAGAGAAATGTAGTTTATTTATTATTTTTTTGTTTACATTTTTCTTTTCCGTAACATAACATAGCATCAAGCCTCTATTCACGGAAGGGTTAGGCAGAGGTGTACTATTGTACTCACAGTTCACCGATGCTCTAGTTCTAGCTCTTAAGTCCGATACGAAGACGAGGTACAGTTCAAAACTGCTCGCCGATGCTGTTACTGAGAATATCTATACAGAAAAATCCAATAACACTTTGCCCGACTCGAGAATCAAACCTAGGACCTCACGCTCAGCATTCGCAATTGCCAGTAAACTAATAAAGCAGCAGACAACAGATAAATCGGTTTTATTAATGTATTAATAGAAGATATATGAACGAAATTAATACTTAAAGGCACTTAATCAAAAGGTTCACGATCAAATAGCTGGGTAAGTTGAGCCATGAAACAAGGGCTATCAGACCCATTTATAGCTATCATTGTGGGTAAAACAGCCTAGATAAAATCCTATATTCCAAACCCAGACAGAAAAGCACTTATCGGATAGATAAAATCACGTTCCGCCTAAAATACACAATAAAAAATTAAAGTTTACGGTCCCAGTTTATGGCAACATTAAAGCGTATTACAAAACATTTTATTGGCGGGTAGGCAACAAAATTTCAATAATTGTCGTCCCGCAAACTGTGACGTCATCTAGGTTTTGAATTGTGCCATTGTCACGTGCGCTATCGAGCTGGATGGACGTGGCAAAGTTGTGAATTGTCGAGCGGAGCGATAAGCTAACTTTATGTAGGGCTTTATTAAACTGTGTTTTGTGATTACAAGTTGAAATAATAAAACGTGGTTTTCACCAGTATATATTGTTTTATTTAGTTGGGTCGGCTGCTCCGCCTTAAGTTTTCATTTTCCGAAATGAAAAGTGTCGTTATCCGGGTTCCAATTTAACTTTAAGTTAAATCTCATCAAACTTGGCCCGGTTCTGTCGTACGCAACAAACAAACTCACTTTTGCATTTATAATATTAGTAGGGAATAGGGTGCACGAATAGTCAAAGAGGCTCTTTGACTGAAGTTATGTACAGTCCAACAAAGAGACTTATACATGTACAGGGTTACAATATAAAGATGAAATTTTCTAAAGAACAAAGTCATAGAGTGTTGTTATACTTCAATAAAAAAAAAAAAATACTACGTAGTATTATTTGTTTTTATTCTTGGATTCCAACCTAGGACTGCAGGCTACATGAACCGAGTTGATCAGTAAAATCTTGTATGAATCTAATACGAACCATTCCTCCAGCCCTCTCAGAAATTTCCGAACATTTTAGCTATCAATTCGTTTAGTCTAGCTGGACCAAATACTGCATTTTCCTTATATAACTTTGAGGGAACAACGTGTTCATAAATATGAAATATAAAAAGGTAAGCATGGAGTTTCTCGCCCGTTCTTCTTCATTAGTAAACAACAAAAACACACACACAACGTGGCAACTAGAGACTGACTATTCATAAGTGCCTTTAACTGGTCTACATGAACAAGTTTTGATTTTTTCCTTTTACTTAGTTCTTCAAGTTAAAAGGCATAACTACCTATTAGATTTCAAAAAAAAACTTTATATACAGACACGCATATCTATTGTCTATGCTATTACCGGATACATCCTCAAGCCATTCCGTGCTAATAAACCATGGTTTTCACCAGCGGACACCATAAAAAGGTGCTTTGATCAACGATTAAACTGATACCAATCTATTACAGCCTTATATCACGCGAAACCTGTTAGGCTGTTCCTTGTAAACTTATTTTTAGTCTAATAGTATTTTCAGCATGATTGGGTGACTCCAAGTTTTCGTGTTCTTTAGTTTTGTACAATCTTGGACAGAATTATATGTTTTAGTTCTTTTTTTGCCAATAGATGGCGTTGTACCGTATGAAATCAAGAATAACACACTATTATCGGCCTAGGCTTTTCCCAACTACATTGGGGTCAAATTCCGGGGAGTTTGTTTTGGCGTTTCTTCTCAGGGATAGTCATAGGAAATGCCGAGACCATCTAGTTAGCAAAAAGCTTGTAAAAGTGATTGAAAAATCCTAATTTCATAATAAATAATTTCATTAGATTTCCAGTCTAACTGGTTACCATAACCATCTGACCTCCGCCGCCCAATTACTGGGAGACACTAATACTCTAAAGTTAAACTGGTTGTCCGACTTTTTGGGTTGCTGACACCCGTAACAACTATCATAGGTTTTCGATTCCCAGGACCAACTACTTCAGGTGCTTCGCAGACCGATTGATCTGATAGCAATGTTGCTACGAGCCCCGCACAGATAAACATCAAAAAACGTTTGAGATCACTTCATATAATTCTCAAATAATTTGGTATCAATTTAATTGCCAAAAATCAGAAGGATCAGAAGTGTTCTGTACCCCCAAATTTCGCTGAAGTCGTTTATCTGACTAGCCTTTTTCCAACAACATTGGGGTCGGCTCCCAGTCTAACCAGTTACGGCTGAATGACTAGACTAGACTATAGTCTGTAAAATTATGCACAATCATTGAGTTAGACCGCAGCGTAACCCAATTTATATCCGAACGTTTAGGTGCTTTCCCCAGCAAGAAACAAAGACCCAAAACTATCGGGACCTAAGTATTTCGCCAACTATTCTGATTGTTTAACCACAGAACTGCTAACGAAGCAGTTTTACATCGTAACCGCACCTTTGTTGACGGTCGATAGGTCTAGATATAGATACTAGCCCTATCGACAGAGAAAATATTAAGAACTTGTAGGATTTATCCATAAATGAATAAATCCTCCTTGCCAATTTTTCCCGACAGTCATCTTAAAGTTACATTTGTCTTCAATATCAAAGCTCAAAGCTCGAAATACATTTATGTCATAAAAATGTAATCATGAAATGTAATGAAAGTTTAATAATAATGTCATGAAATTTAATCATTATGTCATAAAAATTTAATCATTGTGTCATGAAAATTTAATTATTTTGTCATGAAACATTATTCTAGACGTCGAATTGATCTTAAAACTGTGAGCCCCGAGAAACAAGTACCTATTCTATCCCTTCCAATAGTTTAACCACAGAACTGCAAACGAAGCAGTGTTCCACATAGTAACTGCGCACTAGAACCGTTTATCTTTAGGCTTTTGCGGTTGATGGAGTAGATTCAATCGACCGACGAAGGTTTTAATTATGACATAGATATTTTTGGATGTTCAGTGTTCAACCTTCAAAGTATCGGTCGATTCAGAGCTAATAAATCCTAATCTAGGATGGTTATACTTCGTTCATATTTATTTTGTTCTAAAGGAGTTCTTAGATTATTTAATACTAGCATCGGTCGGTTACACGTAGCGCCATCTAGCGCCATAAAGATATATATATACATTTTTTTTTTTTTTTTTAAGTTATTGTTCTGTTCCTCGGGAACAGTACTTTTTTTCTGGATGAAAGGTACCCTATGTCCTTTTCTGTACCTCTGACAATGTATATGCAAAATTTCACGATGATCGGTTCAGTGGTTTAGGCGTGAAAAGGTAACAAACAAACAAACTTACTTTCGCATTTATAATATTAAGTTAGCATAGAATTATAACAGCTACCAAATACCATTTCCATAACCCCTATTTTTCCACATGAAACTATCTGACGCTAAGATATATGGGTGCACCAACACTTACTGACTTCCCTTATTGGTCTACTGGTATTATATTAGTTTGAGCGTGAGGTCGTCGATTTGATTCGGATCGGACAAAATGTTTTCTCTGTGCAAATTTCTAGCAGGTCGGATATGGTATTGTGGTCGGCAAAAGGCTCGTCCTCTATAACATCGGGCTTAATAAAATCGCTGAACATGGGTGTATAACAGTGCGCGTCTGCCTAACCCTTTGGGAAATATAGGCGTGATGGTATGTTATGATTAGTTCATATTTGATAATAATTATAACTTTACGCTCACGCTCATCATTGTATCACAACCCTAGTGACAAACGCAAACGCTTCACCTGACGACCTACACCCTGATTGCGAAAAAACCGTTATTCCACGCATCAAAACCCCTCGGCCAGTACGTGTGGTTTTTATACAATCGCCATTATATTGATGAAAAAAAAAATACAGAGCATCCAATTCTATTATTGTTTTTGTGCAATAAAAATGCGATTTGAAATCGGAAAACAGATTTTGATGCAATAAAAACGTACTTTTTGAATATAGAATTTTGGATTGGATTTTCGTAATGACTGCTATTGTTTCGTTTGGTTTGATAAAAAATCGAATTTGATTCTGAACGTGTGAAATTGAATGGAAATGCGGTTAGGTATACAAAAGAGTTATTAGAAATAAAATTCTTTCGATGTTTAATATTGAATATTTTTGATTTTTTGAAAGTTTTTATATCGGTGTTAGTTTATATAGGCTTTGATAGCGATGAGAGTAAAAGAGACGCGGCTAACCAAATAGAAAAAAGAACGATTGGACATTTAATAAGACATGATAAATTTACAACAAACATGAGAAGGACAACTTGAGGTAACATGAAAGATAGCAGCCAAGATTGAGGTATATACACTGACTTAAGGAGAAGGCAGATGCAGTGACAAATATAGAAATGAAGGAGCTAGTTTTGAACAGGACAAAATGGAAAATGCTACTCTGACAAGTGCCTAACACTTAAGCTGAAGAGAGAGAGAGAGATACTGACGGATATATTTCTATTATAAAAGCACCTTTAGCTTTCAGTTAAATCTAAATTGCTAACCTAAAAATCGAATGGTTAATTTTGTCTTCAAAACAAGACCTTGCAAATCTTTGAGATCAAGGTAATAGGATTTAAGTATCTGTATCAAGGTAGTTCTGACCAGACTTTGGACTCCACTTGCCTGAAAACAAAACGATAAAAATATTATTGCAAACATAGTAATAAATTGAAAGAATAGCGTCAATGAGTATTAAGTTTTGACACACGAGCGTTAGTGTTTCGGATGGTTTGATATATCAACGCTCAAAACTGTTCACACGTCAATAGTAACGCTGCATAAAGGTAACGCTGAATTTCATAACATGAGGTTAGGAGCGTTAACTCCATTTAATTTGTGTACGTATAAACATTCACGAATGACTGAGCGTTTACAATATGATACATTTAGAAAAACGTTTTCGCATCGATCATACGTCATATGATAAAAAACGAATCTAAACATTTTCAAAGTAATTTGTATAAAAAAAAAAACGACTCAAAGGGTTGATTCGTCGATATCTCTTATGACGCCCGAGGGAAAGGATAGGGTCCTATATACAGCCGGAACCGCACAAGATCCGGTCTGCGTGCCCTGATTTAAATATCGAAGGGCTAGGAAAAATTTTGTCTTTTTTCGGGTTTTATTTAACTTTGCCTTACAAACCTACACAGTATTTTGTTCGTATCCATGATAAAAGACTTTATTTTGAAAGAAATAAATTGTCTTTCTATTTAATCTTAGCTGAATTAATGACGACCTAATTTGACACTGTTAAAAAATGTCCATCTGTGTACAGGGTGGCAAAAGACGGGGTAAATTTGACTGTGAAGATATTTCTATCTACATTTACAGGTTTTGAAAACTTGATATATACATAAAATTCAACTAGAATAGAGCCATATTCACGATTTTAATTTTTGCATATATCAATCTCATTTCTAAAAAGAACAAAAGTCTCTGTGGAGCCAACTTAACTGGGGCAGGAGCTTCCTAGATATCTATTTTCCACCCTGTATAACCAGATATTCCTGCAAGATTTATACATTGTACGTCTTTTAATTAAGAATGTTTGCAAGCGCATTGCTCAGCTAATTAACCTCATTTTGTCTTTAATTATGCGTTTGAACGTACCTTAATCTCAGATTAAGGAAAAATTTGATTAATTTTGTTGGTTCCGAGTCAATTTATATGGGTGCGAGCAAAATTTTGATTAAGAATTTCAGAGTTCTCGTAAATATGCTTGGCAAACGTTTTTGTGAAATGGAAATCAACGATTCGTAATGAATTATTTCAACCATTGCTTATTTATACCGTTGTTAAGGCTCTTAATAACAGTCGCAAAAATAGTGGTCAGTGTCGTGTGAAGTTTACTGCAAGCCAAATAATAACAAAGGAATGAAATTGAATATTCCATGGGTAATTCCAAATAGCGGTGATATCTTGGCTGGTACAGCCAACGAGATAAGTTGATAAAAGTTTTGATAATTTAATTTTGCTGTTTATTTATCAAAGAAGATAATTATTGTTCTTATACCTTTGCAGTTATCGATAAAGTTAAGCTATGTTATAATAATTAAATACAAAAAAAAAATGCTGCAACGTTTTCAATCCTAAAAAATCTTTTGAAACTTTGTACTATAATTGGCTACGTTTCTCGTTGACTGTACCGTATAAAATTGATTCTAATCTTGTGTGAAAAGAGTATTTTTTTCGCAGTTTCGAAATCAGCCGATACCAAACAATGGGGTGTTCTTATCGCAAACGCGATTTCTTACAGACAACGTTTGATGTTTGCCGTCAAGGCTATTGGGGTAATACTTCTCTAAAAATACCAACGCAGCTCGTAGACCTTGGCCTTGAAATTTTAAGTAGGTAGGGATTCGTGGCTTCATAGCTAACGCACAGATCAGTCGATTTGGAAGGTTAAGCGGCGCTTGCTGCGGTCAATCCTTGGATGGGTGACCGGAGCAGTCTCCAATGTGTGAAACATTGAAAACCCGTACCTCAACGTTATTCAGTTGATCCCGGGTGTCATCCGAATACCTATGACAGTCAACACCCAAAAAGTCTGACAACCAGTCTAACCTTAATCCTCCCAGTAATTGGGTAGGGCGGAGGTCAGATCGCAGTCGCTCCGTGTAAAACAACGATATTCAGGCGCAACCAGTTAGACTGGAAGCCGACCCCAATGTAGTTGGGAAAAAGGTAATTATGGACATATGTACAATTCTTTGACCATCTTTTAAGACACTATTTTTATCCAGTGTGCTTCATATTTGTTTTTTATGATCGAACACCGCGCTCCTACACTGAAAGGTTAACAGCACCACGATATGGCTTTATAGAAGCAGTCTTTATTTAAAAAAATCATTGCTCCAGCAAGCAGTGATAGCCTAGCGGTTGAACGCTTGCTTTCCATGCAGGAGGGTCTGAGTTCGAACCCGGCCCGCACCTCTGACTTTTCGGTATCATATGCGGATCAGAATTTGATTATCACTTGCGTTTACGGTGAAGGAAAACATCGTGAGGAAACCTGCACACCTGAGAGGGCTCCATAAAGTTCTTGACGGTGTGTGTAGTCCGCCAACCCGCACCGGGCCAGCGTGGTGGACTAAAGCCTAACCCTTCTCGTTCTGAGAAGAGACCCTTGCCCAGCAGTGGGACAGTAATGGATTGAATTTATTTATTTATTTATTGCCCCATGCCTAATCATCCAACCCAAGTAGCAAGCAAAAATAGTTAAATTAAAAAAAAACTTTACATACGTCTTACTATGAAAAACATTTATTTCAAATTAATATAACATCCAACTTTAGTCCTTAATTATCTCTACGTACCCAATTGAACTTGTTTTTTTGTTCCATTACCAAACTAAAAAAAATAATAAAACATAAGAAAATGTTCCTAAAAGAAACAAGAAAGTGAACGATCCACCGTAATTATAACTTTTCAGAACAACTGTATTATGGTAGGTAGTACATATAATTTTTAAGAAATAAAAACCAAAGGAGAGCAAAAAAATTTGAGAAGCACAACTTGTTAAAGTATTATATAGAATCCTAATTTAATCCTACTAATCCTACTTTATAATATTATAAATGTGAAAGTTTGTGAGGATGGATGGATGGATGGATCTTTGTTACTCTTTCACACCAGAACGGCTGAACGGATCTGGATGAAATTTTGCACAGAGATAGATTATAGCCTGGAATAGCACATAGGCTGCTTTTTATCCCGGGAAAATGTACGGGTTCGTAAACCACGCGGGCGAAGCCGCGAGCGGAAGCTAGTGTTATAAATGCGAAAGTAAGTTTGTTTGTTTGTTACCTTTTCACGCCTAGACCACTGAACCGATCATCATGAAATTTTGAATATACATTGTCAGGGGTATAGAAAAGGACATAGGGGTAGCTTTCATCCAGAAAAAAGTACAGTTGCCCAGGGAAAGAACAATAACTTTCGACGGTCACAATTGCTTTAGGACGTTACATAACGCTACGTGTGACCCGAAAAATGCACGGGTTCGTAATCAATGCGGGCGAAGCCGCGGGCGGACGCTAGTAGAATATAAATATTTAAATATCATAATAATTTATATCATTCCACAATTTACAACTTAAGAATTTTCTTCGCAAGCGTTATTGCGGCAAAAAAACAATATAAATAAGTAATAATAAATATGTTTTAGAAAAACAATAATCAATTTGAAACCACACTATTATCAATGCGAAAGTATACCTGTCTATTTGTTTGTTACCTCATACCAACTAAACCACTGAACCAATCATTAGGAAATTTTACAAGGACATAGCCTGGGCCCTGAAGAAAGTCATAAGCTTAATATTTCAGCTAAACATTAAATAGATAATAACTACAAAATACAAGTAGACGAAGTCGCGTTTTAACACCTAGTTCTGAGTAACATCGCAACTTTTTGATTGAAATTTCACTGTAATCATTCGATTGAAGTTAGTTTAACTAAGGCTATTATTAAAATGGTTGATTATTGTAATTACTGGTCCTTCTGCATCTTTCATTAGACGTTGTTGGGGACATAGCGAGACCGGTTCGCAATTTAATTTGAAGAAAAATAAGGGCGATGTAATAGAGTTTGCAACTTGTTCTTCACGGGACGTTAATAGGATGGCGTCTTAGGCACAGTAAGGCAACTGAATGTAAAAAAAATATATATAAACTAGGATTAACTCGGGGTTTAATATTGTGCGGTCAGCGTCACATTGGTATATGGTGACAAATAGGAAAAATAAATCTTCTTTTTACTAATGGGTACTAATATTTTTTCACCATAACATAACATAGCATCAAGGGTATACTTGCCGAAAGGTTAGGCAGAGGTATAGGTACTATTGTACACCCACATTTTGCCGATGCCGTTATCGAGTCCCATGTAATAGAAGGCGAGCCTATTGCCATCTACCGAGTACAATTCCATAATCCGTGCTGCTACTGAGAATTTTCATACGTATAAACCTAACAACACTGGCCGAAGCGGAAATCGTACCCAGGATGTCACGCTCGGCAGTCGCGCTTGCGAGCACTAGGCCAATGAGACAATCAAAATATTTAAACAAAATTATAAAACTAAAAAACCCTAGCAACGGTCTCTCTATTCCATATTTTAATTCGAAAGAAAAAGAAAAGAATTTAAATTTTACCTACATACCCCGCCACAAAAGTTATACCTATATCATCATCAGCCAGAAAACGTCCACTGCTGAACGAAGGCCTCCCCCAAGGAGGGGTTTGCCATAATCCCCACGCTTGGCAAGCGGCTTGGGGATCGCAGTGGCTCACCGATTAGTGAGAGGACGCTGCTGCCCGTCCTCCGGTGTCTGGCCGCAGTTTTAAGACGTACCCGGGTCACTTACCTATATACCGAGGGATCTATAGTATATAAACAACGAAATAAAAAATAACAACTTTCTGCCTCGCACAACTAAACTGTGGAATGAACTGTCGCCTGCGGTGTTTCCAGACCAATACGACCTTCAAACCTTCAAGAAAAGAGCGTACTCCTTTTTAAAAGGCCGGCAACGCACTTGTGACTCCTCCGGTGTTGCGGGTGTCCATGGGCGACGTTAATCGCTTACCATCAGGCGATACGCCTGTTCGTTCGCATCCTATGCCATAAAAAAATATATAATAGTGACCTGAATTATTAGAAATTAATTAAATAACTTGTATTTCCCTAAAGAGGGGTGAGTCACGCCAGTGGGGGTAATAAGTGGTGGAGCCGCCAGGATAACGATGCTTTTTATGCTATAGAAACAGGCAAATCCATGGGGAACGGTAACTTTATATATTTACTATATAACATGACGCCTGTTTACCCCAACGGGACAAGTTAAGAGCCTCCACGACTGACGAACCTTGACATCGTCTGGCGCACCCTGGGCAGTAAGCCTCGATACCATCATTGCTGATTGGCTAATCTTTCCACTACGGTAAGCGACTCTCATAATCATAATAATTTATTATTGTTAAACATAGGTAAAAAATAAAGATCTCAAAAAAAATGGTAATAGCGCGCTATGTTTTGCTAGAGCGTACAAATTTTATTGTATAATATTCGAATTTCATGTACAATGTTACACAATCAGCAATTTAATCAAATATACAAGTAAAATACACCATTAGCAAATCAGAGATGAAACAATAATAATATAATGTCCTCCAACCGATTTCGGTCTCGGCGGCCAATCTCACTAAGTGTGTGCGCAAACACAGGTGCTCTCTCTATTCCTTCACTCTCATAGTCCGATGGGACGGCAATCCGACACGATCGGAGAGTGATCAGACGCAGGACCAACGGCTTTACGTGCTTTCCGAGGCATGGTGTGTATTCACATACACGAAGACCCAGACCCGAAACAAGTATCAGTAGATCAAACAAATATTTGTTCCGTGCGGGAATCGAACCCGCGACACGTAGTGCAGCAGTCGATCTCTCAACCACTACGCTCACCGTGCCGATCTCTCAACCACTACGCCCACCGTGCCGTCAGTGCGCAACAATAATATCAGCCTTACAGAAAACCAAATATGTCAGAGTATGCTTAGATAATAGGGGGCGCGCCTATTGCCATCAGCCGGGCACAGTTCCAAACTCCGTACCTACTACTGAGAATTCCATACAGACAAACCCAATAACACTGCTCGACCCAGGAATCGAACCCAGGACCTCACGCTCAGCAGTCACTCTTGCGACTGATAAGGCAGTCTAGTGACAGCGAATGAAGTTGAAAAAACCGACTGCAAATATTCTTCTCGTATAAAAACTGTGAAAAGCATTTTCACCACCCAACTAAGACCCAAATATAAATATGGTCGGAAATAGAATCCATATTTTTTTATTTTATAGAACTTTATAACAACTTTTTCACTTTACTTTCATAAAAGCGTGTATCGTTTGAGCTCGTTCAGTTTCTTAACCGCGAAGTTAAATAATCATTACGCTAGTTTACAGTTAGTTTGCGAGACTTTACTACAGTTTACTTTTGAAACTAGTGATTAAAATGTAAATATTGCAGTGGTTCTGTGTAATGTTTTTGTTTTTAAATATTTTATTATACTAACTGCTTCTTAGATCGCAAACGGGTCGTTGAGTTCTTGCGTAAGAGTTTGAAATTTAGCCTTTCCCCAATTACATTGGGGTCGACTTCCAATCTCATTATCATCAAGGTTGCGGCTGAATATCAGTATTTTACACGGAGCAACTGCCATCTGACCATCTGACTCCCGCCAACCAATTACTGGGAGACACTGATGTTCTAAGGTTAGACAGGTTGTCAGACTTTTTGGACTGCTGATAACGACTTTCATGGGTCTTCATATGACACCCACGACCAACTGCTTAACATGCTTTCCGAGGCACGGGTCTCTATTTGTAACAAATGGTCACCCGTCCCAGGACTGACCGCGGCAAGCGCTGCTTAACCTTGCAGATCGACCGATCTGTGCAGATGCTATGAATCCACGAATCCCATTGAAATTACCGGTACGTGTACTAAAAAACACTTTGCTCAACATGAGAATCGAACCCAGCAGCTACGCTTGCTCCCCACTGCACCAGTAAGCCAGTACCTCTATTATGAGTTTTTTATTATTTACTTTCATAGTAAATTTTAATTTTCATGCATGCGATTTTAGTTTTTAACTTGGTTACATTAGGGATTAGAGTAGCTAACATGACATCTCTATAATATAGTAAATAGTAAATAAACTTTACTATGACTAGATGTCACATAAGCGACTCTAATCCCTAATGTAACCAAGTTAAGAACTAAAATCATGAAAATTTACTTTACTTTGATAGTAAATAGTAAGAAAACTCGTGATAGCGGTACAGTTCAATAATTTTCAATTATCGGTAGCTATGACTGTATAAACAATTCTGTGATGGAGGTACAGAATACACTAAAACAATTCTGATTTGCTTTTTAATGAATGAATATTTGTTTATGGATTTTGAGTTTTTATTTTTTTATACATGTAGAAAAGCAGTGATAGCATGGTGGTTGAACGCTTGCCTTCCATGCAAGAGGGTCCGAGTTCAAACACAGCCCGCACCTCTGAATTTTCGGAATCATGTGCGGATCAGAATTTGACTGTCATTTGCGTTAACGGTGAAGGATAACATCGTGAGGAAACCTGCACACCTGAGAGTGCTGCATAATGTTCTTGATAGTGTGTGTAGTCCGCCAACCCGCACCAGGCCAGCGTGGTGGACTAAGGCCTTACCCTTCTCAATCTGAGAAGAGAACCTTGCCCAGCAGTGGGACAGTAATGGGCCGAATTTATTAATGTATTTTATATGTATATCGAACTTAATACTGCTCAATAATGCTTGAAACAATATTTCTGTATTAAAATTGACTCTATTCTTTATCATTTTATTATTATTTATTTCAGCGATTAGCCATTAAAACTAAATAACTCTTTATAAGTAATCCCATCACACTGTCTTCTCACAGAACCGCAAAAATTCTAACATTATCGTCTTCAATTCATCAGCAAACACATCCAATCCTGGGCTGGTCTCCATGAGCTCGCTGGGCATCGTCAACATGCGCGGTATGGGGGAGGTGGATCGGGCTACTGTACGACAAAATGGGACAAATAATTTTATGTTTCCTGGAGCAATTTGTATTTCTGTATACAGTAGGTATTTAAATGTTAAAAATAAACAATAATTTAATATAATTGTACCTTGTACCGGTAAATTTAATAAACACCCCCTCTATTAATATACAGGGTATATTAAGAGGGGTCTCTATATAAAAACGAATTGGTTTTTCATCTAAAAGCCAGATATCTCAAAAGCTACGCCCTATATTCTTCACAACACGGAAATCAAACTTCAACCCTCAAAAAAGACAAAGGACTCGCCTCTAAGTCATTCAGATTACACATTACCCACACAACATAATATCAATTGTTAGTAACGGTTGAATAAAAGACGTAAAATCTCTCCCTTTCATCCCTTTCAGAGCTATTCAATGAATACCCTTCAAAAGTCGGCTTTGGCCTAACGGTCAAAGGGCATCTTAGACGTTACAAAAGCCTTTCCCATAAAATCCTATAGATTTCGTTAATAATCATGTAGGTACGGGAGTGGGTTAGGGTAGCTACATATGTATTCGGCACAAAAATTCACACAGTGTTTTTATTAAGTGACTGTACCACCCTGTATTTATTGTTTCCATTTAGTATTGTTAACAGTTTGCAGACATATAGGCATATAGGCATAAATTGGAATTGAACATGAAAATTATCAGTCTTCAAAAGTAGTCTGACGGCACGGTTGGCGCAGTGGCTAAGTGATTAGCTTTTTGTGCTAAACGTCACAGTTTCTATATTTGTATGATTTACAGATAGTTGATGACGCAGGAGAAATCATAGAGAAAGCCAATGATTTTAACAACAAAAAAAAAATTAGTACTATACCACAAATATTTGAACCAATACAATATTATTAGATTCGAAATTCAAATACTTTTATGCGTCTGATTTTCAGACCGATTTTACGATCAATGCCGCAGGTATTACGTGTATATCTCCCCTTAAAGCTGTATGTTCACAAATACGTGTTTAAAGGCTTATTGTCAGGGTACTCTGAAATTCGAGAACACTCGTCCTGCCGAGTAAAGTATCGTTAAATGTAACACGCCATTGCGAGAGGGAGACAGAAAATGTATGGTCTAACTCAGCGGTTCTCAAACTTTTTTGGCAACGGAATTTATGGAAAACGAAATATTGGACGGAGCCCTACATAGTTTATGTGTATACTTTATTAATAATCATATTACTTGACATTAACATTTGCATATAATGGGAGATATGAAATTGTTTTTTACTTTTCATCATTTGTTTGATGTAAGGCTTGATAGAAGAGAAACGACTGTGAAGAGAGTGACCAGTATTTTCGCGGAGCCCCCACAGAGACTGTGCGGACCCCTAAGGCGCGGAGCACACTTTGAGTATGGCTGGTCTAACAGTTTGCATAAGAACCTTTACGATTTTTATTTGAAAGGTAAGCAGTAATCTTGGCGAGCGTAAATTAATGTTATGTTTTCTATGCTATTACTAGTCTTCTTTATGCTCAAGTTTTTTGGCTTATCGCCAGACTTTGCTTGGCTAAGACACTAGTCGTATACTGTTCTGTAAGGGTGTGAATATATTGACGAGCGTTCACCGATAGTAATGAATTGTTTTTTGTGGAAATCGAAACCGATAATCAGCACACATAATACGCGTTCTGTTACCGGTATTATGAAAGTGTATAGCGTACAGCAAGTGCAAGTAAAGACAGGCTTCTGATACAGATACGATGTTATTATGTTATGTTATTATATTATAATACGGTTATGTGCTGTCCAGTGACGTCAAGTAGACAAAACAGATAAACCATTGTCCATCCCTGTTGTATGTCTGTGGATTTAAGCACAGCATAACATAACATTGTATCACGCCTGTATTCCCCGAAGGGTTGGGCAGAGGTGTTGTATATACACCCACATTTCGCCGATGACGTTATTGTGTCTTATGTAACAGGGGGCGAGTCTATTGCCATCTACCAGGCACAGTTACAGACTCCGTGCTGCTACTGAAAATTTCTATACAGACAAACCCAATAACTTTCGAGATTCCGTACTGCTACTGAGAACGTCCGTACAGAGAAACCCAATAACACTGCCGGGAATCGAACCGAGGACCCCACGCTCGACAGTCGCGCTTGCGACCACTAGACCAATGAGGCAGTCCTATTTAATTTTATTTTAAGCCCAAATTTTTTGAAATTCATCACCAATCCCATAGAATACTCTTTTTTCGTCGGAATTGTAATCTATGGAATTATAATATTATGTAACAATCTCTATACTATAAGTTGAACATCGACGAACGAATCACACACAAGAGATATTTTTTTAAGAATATTAAAATATATCTTACACTTCTTATGCCTTGGGCCAAGATAATCTGACGCCGCCTTTCATGCGTAACGCTATACTGTACATAGAAATGGCAATATTCTACGAGCGTGGACTATTTAAAATTTGCCCTAATCTCCTGGTTTTGAAGGGAAAGATTTTGCCTCGTTTACTCTAAGATTATGCCGTGAATACATTTTCTTGTAAAGGCTTAGGCGGTTAAAAGCGTTTGTGAGCTGAGTTTTAAGGGCTTGAGGTTTTCGTTGAAATCCTTGCTAAGTTGAAATTAATTTAAAAATATATATTTATCAAATCAAACAAATAAATATCGTTGCTTGTGAAATACCTTGGTTAACATATACATAGATATATTTTATTCAAGCGAAAATTTAAACATTTATAAATTACTAGCTTTTGCCCGCGACTTCGTCCGCGTTTCAGTCATTTTTCGTAAAAATGTAGCGTATGTCCTTCCTCACGGTTCAATGGTTTTGATGTAACAGACAGATTAACTTTCGTATATGATTTCTATGTAGCTTTAACCATTAAGGTTGCACACGCGACGGTAGCTTAAAAAATGGAGTAACTTCTCCCGTTTTCCCAACATTTCCCTTCACTGCTCTGCTCCTATTGATTGTAGCGTGATGAAAAGTATACTATAACCTGTCCAGGAGTATGAAGAATAATTGTACCAAGTTTCGTTATAAATCCGTCTAGTAGTTTTTGCTTCTATAAGGAACATACAGACAGACAGACAAAAAATTTACTGATTGCATTTTTGGCATCAGTATCGATCACTAATCACCCCCTGATAGTTATTTTGAAAATATATTTCATGTACAGAATTGACCTCTCTACAGATTTATTATAAGTATAGAAGATATGCCTCTGAAAAAATATATCAAATTTCGTCAGAACAGTCTTTGCAGTCCCAAAACACGTAAAATGAACTTTATAATTGAGGCCATGAGAACCATAGTGGCCTAACTAAATTTTTTACAATATTGAGTTTATGATTTCTTACAGTTAAAATTGTTCATTTTGGTTTCTACCAAAATGGTTTATCCAGGGTGGCCTACAAGTGATTCAATAAATATTCAGTAGATTGCTAAAATTGGCAATTTGTAGAAACCAAAATGATCAATTTTAACTGTAAGAAATCATTACCTAACTCAATATTGTAAAAAAATTAGTTAGGCCACTATGGTTCTCATGGCGTCAATTATAAATAACTATAGGTAAATTGATTGATGGAGACTAGAAATAATTCCCGTGCCGTGGGTGCGTTTTATAAATACAAATATTCACATGCACAATTACCCACAACCGAAAAAACTGTCAGTTTTTTTTTAACTGTTAGTAGTTCATATACATAAGTATTTGTTGCGTACGGGACTCGAACTAGCAACGTGTAACGCAGCTGTTGATCATTCAATCACTGCAAGCACCACGCAAAGCGTGCCGTCAAATTTGTACCACTTCATTCAATTCGTTCATTGTTCTAAGACAATTTTCTCTGCTACGAAAATGTAGCTCGCGTAGCCGTGCGGTCATTGCATCAGCTACGCCGTAGCAGCTGTTAATACTACCAATATACCCTTAATTGATTTACCGACAAGCGGCGGCGTAAACAGAGTTTTTGTACAGGGTAGGCAAAAAAAAATTAAAAACTTACTTTTCCAAAAATACTGACTCCATGTTGATGTTGGTTCGTCGTCTTGTCGATTAAATAATGATATATGTGATTTGCCACCTCAAATGTATATAAATAAAAATCAAATCCCAAAAATGTATGTAAGCACATAACTTGAGAACGGCTCGACCGATTTGGCTGATTTCTTTTTTGTTGTATTTGTAATTGTCAGTACAAGGTTTTAGTTATCAAAAATGTTTGGTTAATCCACCGGAAAAGTTGGAAATCTGGATGGTATTTTTTCTTATTTTCTTCATTAGTAAATTGTACCCGTGCGAAGCATAATAAATATTTATCTGAGTTATGTAGGGTAGGCAGTATCTTTTTGTCTTTATGAACCGCACGCCACTGCTGACATGACAGCTCTAAATTAAAGAAATCATAACTAAATTTTTTATTTACATATTCTCGTACACCAAAAACGTAAACGTAAAACGCTTAAAATTCTATTCTATATAATTTTAAGCGTTTTATGAAATGGATGAACCCCAAAAGCTATTTAATCAAAAAGTTTAAACAATGAACGCGGTTGAATACGAGTAACCTTTTAGAGATGAGAGTACTATTTATTTAGGAAAAGGACATGGCGACGTTTCTAATTTAAATAATATTTGGAATATTAATATGATGCCGTTAATACATACGTCATATTAATTTTTAATTTTAAGGCTGCCATATTGCAGTCCTGGTCGCAAGCGCAGGTCCTAAACGGTAGTTCCGTCCGCGGATTTGCCCGCGTGGTTTACGAACCCGTACATTTTTCTGGGATAAAAAAGTCTATGTGCTATTCCAGACTATAATCTATATCTGTGCCAAATTTCATCCAGATCCGTTCAGCCGTTCTGGCGTGATTGAGTAACAAATATCCATCCATCCATCCTCACAAAATTTCACATTTATAATATTAGCAGGAAGTGACTGCCATCTGACCTCCACCACCAAATTACTAGGGCACACTGATACTCTAAGATTAGACTGATTGTCAGACTTTGTGGGCTGATGACACCCGCAACGACTGTCATAAGTAATCATATGAGACCCGAGACCAACTGCTTAACATGTTTTCCGAGACACGGAGGGATCTCGATGTATGAAGATCCGTCACCCATCCAAGGACTGACCGCAGCAAACGTGGCTTAACCTCGAGGGAGCTATGTAGTAATTTGAGACTTTAAAACTAATCGCTGCCTTTAGGCTTTGTAATCTCTATGCTTATAATATGTATCAAAATGAATACCCTTGTCATTAAAAAAAGGTTTTTTGTGTAACGAAATAATTTGAACATAAAAGAACGAGAGAATATTTTAACTTTTTCTCTAAAAAGGTTAATTTCCCTAATACCTAAAATTTTTGGACCTAAACTTAATTTTAGACCTAAAGAGTTTGATTAACGAATTAGCGTATCTAGTAGGTATTTAGGACTAAAATTTTGCATTCTGTCTTTATACGAAGAGTTATAATATCAAGTTATGTACAAATGTGTTACCATACGTAACAGGAGAGAAAAGATAACTGGCCATTTGATACAACACGACCACTTCTTTAAGACAATTTAAGGAGGAAATATTAAATAAGAGAGCAAGGGTAAGATCTAGACCATTAGTTCCCAAAGTGGTCCAGGTGGACCCCCAGGTGTCCACGGGAGACTCGACGGGGGTCTACGTTGGCATGACAAAAAATGGGGGTTTACAATTCAATTTACAATATGGTAGAAATGTAGCTGCAGGGGGTCCACCGGAACCAGCTGAATTTTGAAACTGGTCTATGAGAAAAAGTATTGGAACCTCTGATCTAGACGCAGCTTTTGGGGTCAATTCCCACTGAAAGAGCAGCGGCGTGCAGCGGCCGTAAGAGCAAGTGACTGAGCGCGGCGCCGCAAGGGGCAGTGCGGCGCTAGAAGGCTCGTGCACCTTCGCGGCGTCGCGCTGCCCCTCCTTTGTCTTCAAATAACTATGAACTTTTTAATCACGTAGAGAAGATTCAAAATGATTTGTAATATATAGGCCGCTGCCGGCCGCTGCTCGCTCAGTGTGAATTGACCCTTACAACAAGAGAAGAAGAAAATAGGGGTCGAGTAGTATCAAGAGGTCAATAGAAGGCAGAGGATAGCAGTGGCCATTAGTGATGGCTCCACCGACAAGATTTGAGCTATAAAAAAAGAAGAATAAATTCTATAAGAAGAAGAAAAAGATGTAGACTAGAATAACGTAGTAATATTACACGAAAAATATTCAGACTGAGCATTGTAAATTATTACATTAACATAACATCACCCCTATACACTCACGAGTTAGGCAGTGGTGTACTGTATTACACCCACATTTAACTGATGCCATTATTGAAACACACAAACTCAGGGGTACTATTGAGGATTATGTAACAGAAGAAACAACAGTAACCAACTCAATGGCTAACCCGGAGAGGAATCCAGGACCTCATGCTTAGTGGCCGGGTTTCCAATCAGTATACCAATGAAGCAGTTCCCAAAACATATTTTTGTATATTATTATATTACATAGGAATCTACACAATAATACTTCTCTGCCTTACCCTTAAGGGAATATAGGCGTGATGTATGTTCAATTGTGACTTAAATTCTACTATCCTATCCTACTTTTAATATTATAAATACGAAAGTTTGTGAGGATGGATCGATGGATCTTTGTTACTCTTTCACGCCAGAACGGCTGAACGGATCTGGATGAAATTTGGCACAGAGATAGATTATAGTCTGGAATAGCACATAGGCTACTTTTTATCCAGGGAAAATGTACGGGTTCGTAAACCATGCGGGCGAAGCCGCGAGCGGAAGCTAGTATTATAAATGTGAATGTTTATGAGGATGGATGGATGGATCTTTGTTACTCTTTCACGCCACAACGGCTCAACGGATCTGGATGAAATTTGGCACAGAGATAGATTATAGTCTGGAATAACACATAGGCAGTAGCCTATGTACATTTTACCGGGATAAAAAGTATTTTATCCCGGTAAAATTTCAGGATTGCTAATCGTTACTAAACATGTAAAATTGAACTTTTTACATAATGGCAGGCCCATTAGCAAACACACCTTTGTTTTACACCGCTCCCCGTTAAATGAGGTCGGTTGTCCGAAAATGGCTCGCCTAGGTCCCTCTAGACTTTTGTACCAAAAATAGCGGTAAATAGTATTCAGACACTTTGTAAATACTAGACCTAGCGTTTTTATGGGTGCCTAAGCTAGGAATGTTAGGTAAGTGGGTGTGATAGGAATATTTTAGAAGTTTTAAGGTTGTGGCGTAGCTACAATTGTTTTTTTGTACGTGACAATGTTTTAGAGAGTCTATGGCCGTGACAGTTTGGTACAAGCTTTATTTTTAGTATTTTTATGCGTTTGACCCAAGACACAAAATGTGGATTCGGCTGAAAATTGTAGGCGTTTTTTTTTTTAATATATCTTTGCTCCACACTTGGAATGATTCCTGTATCGTGGGTGCGATTACATACACGAATATTCATTTGCACAAATACTCAGACTTGGAACAACTGTTTGTAAGTCATATAAGTAAATATTTGTTGCGAGCGTGAATCGAATATGTGCCACGTAGGGCAGCAGCCGATCTCGACATCACTGACAAAACATACTAGAGATATTTGGAAGTACGTTACTTTTGCGTTAATAACATAACATAGCATCACGCCAATATTCCCCGAAGGGTTGGGGAGAGATGTAATATTTTACACCCACATTTCGCCGATACCGATATTGAGTCCCATGTAATAAATAGGTGGCGAGCCTATTGCCATCTATCGGGCACAATTCTAAACTCCGTGCTGATAATGAAACATTTCTATACATAAAAACCCAATAACATTGCCTGACCAGGGAATCGAATCCAAGACCTCACGCTCAGCAGTCGTGCCTGTGACCACTCGACCAATGAGACATTTAATTAAAAGATGAAATTAAGATAATTTCTTAGGTAGCGGTAACGGTAGCTCTAACGGCGTTTCGTGGTCGAACCGTTGATCCGAACATGACTTCGAAAAGTCAGACGTTCGGGCTGGGTTTAGAATCAGACTCACCTAGATACAAGGCAAACGATCACTGATAAACCTAAAAGATTTATCAATCAGAATATAGAACCATCAACACGAATTCAAATGTTCGCAAAACAACTCAAAATAACATTGAAAGAAAGAAAGAAAATTGAATTTATTGTCACAAAAAAACAAAACGTGCGTTCAATATGCATTGCAAAACAATGCAATAGAAAGCTTCGAGTATATATTAACACAGCTTTAGAAAACCCATCAAAATAGCTTCGGATCGCAAGTGAAAGTTTGAACAATACCCGATGAAAGAACAATCTAAATAAAACGTTTCACAATTCACAATGTACGAACAATTTTCATCTAGCGCACGGGCAACTAGCCGACATAGTTTGTATACAGAGTGGAAAAAACCAAACGAGATAGAGGGATTGTAAAGTTTAGTTCGGCTTAATTTAATTATCCGTGAAACAATCGCCACAAACTCATGGTTCAATGAGTCCCATTCATAAGGAATGGGTTAAATATTATAACAAGGTAAACGTTACTTTCCATTTACATTTCCACGTCTTCTTTAAATGTAAAACAATGTTTGTTAGAGGTATTTGATTCATGCCATTAGCGCTCATCTGTATATTATACAGAGTGACTTTTTGCACTTGTGTCCTGTTGATTCCAAAGTATTAAATGTTAATTAAAAAAAAAAAAAAATTTCATATTTAAAAAGTTAACATTGAGTAAAATTTGCTGCAGAAAGGCTTCTTTTTCATGTATTCAGTCTAATCTCCGTGTCTATTAAACTCAGTTTACAAATGGCTCCACCAATTTGGCTGTTGTTTTTTTTTTTGTTGTTTTCGTATTTCTGGACATACATAGTATATGGACAAGGTTTGAAAATGTTGAAAATTTGGATGGTATTTTTGTATAAAATTCTCAATAAAAGTCACATATTTTCATAACAATAACAAATTCAGCATATTAGTAAATTTCACCCATGCGAAGCCGGGGCCGGTCGTAACATAAAAAAAAAACAACACAGGTAAAGTCAAAAATGTTACATTCAATTTTTTCCTAAACCGGCAAAAATTCCCAGGATTTCACTAATATTTTGACGAAACATTGGTATTCAGCTGAAATATATTTAAAATGCGAGTCCTCTGTCGAGGAAATCAAGCGAAACGAAGGCGGAGCGGCCTGATTGAATTTAAATATTACCTTTTTTGCGGAGTTTTTGATGAGAATATTGTTCCTACGCCACCTAGATTTGATAAGCTGTTAAAATCCCTTTAGATCCAAATGATTGGTATGATTATTATATCATTTGTATGGCTTTGAAATCGTCGGTAAATGTTTGCTTAAAATGCCCGAAGGGTTGGGTAGAGGTATACTATTGTACACCCACATTTCGCCGATGCCGTTATTGAGTCCCATGTAGTAGGGAGCGAGCCTATTGCCATCTACAGGCACAATTCCAGTCTGTGCTACTACTGAGAATTTCCATGTAGAAAAACCCAATAACACTTTGTCTGACCCGGTAATCGAACCCAGAATCTCACGCTTGCGACCACTAGAACAACGAGGCTGTCATGTTTGATTGTATACTCTCGCAAGAGGGCCGACTGCACTAGCTTAACTGTAATCGTTTGTAGTCGACGGATCGTAGTTTGTTAGAGGCATCAGTACCGGTAACGTACCAGTAACGGACCAATCGGAGTGCCGAACGCATTCGATGTAGTAAATCGAATTTGTCAAAAGAAACTTACACTAGGGGTACGGGCCCAGATTTGGATTTCGAAGTTATAGAATACAAGTGTCCTATAAAAAAAAACATGTTGTGGAGACACATATATTTGTATGACCAACAGATTTATTTAGGACGCATGTGATATGTATGTTTGTACTGTACTCACGATACAAGAGAATTTCTAATGTAAAACAGAAGGAAACTTTTATCCTCGTGCCTCACTTCTAAAAAGTTTCGAGATCTCGGTTAGCACAAAGCCCTTCACTTATTAATCCTAATACTTTTAGTCACAAATCACTCTGAATCTCCCATCTCCTTACTTAAAAAAAGATCTCTGACTTAGCAAGTTAGAATTTTAGTTGTTAAATACAAAAAAATCTAGATTAAATTTCAAGTTTCTAGACCAATTCAGGCCAAAGTTACGAAGAGATAAAAGGTCTTTTGGATTTGTTTCCAGAAAAAATGACGTGGCTTTTCACTCGACTGGACACTGTCGGGGCCGGCCAAGATACCAGATCTACAATAGTCAGATAATAGCTAAAACAAATTTTATTAAACGAGTAACCATGGAGTATTTTGTTCATCTCCATAGGAAAACAGCGTGGCGTGGCGTAAGTAAAGTGTAATTCCAACATAACATACTACTAGCGACCCGCCTCGCCTTCGCACTCGTAGCAGAGCATATGCACTTTCATTTTTTTCTGTTGTAGTTTCGCATCATCCTGTTACGTCGAGTATTTACTCGGCGCACACCAGTAAAGCTCCCAGTCGGCATGATTTCCCATATCTTCAACTATCATATCGTCATATTTACACAAAATCTTAACGAATTATACACCTAAACCTTCCTCATGAATCATTCTGTCTATTGGTGAAAACCGCATGAAAATCCGTTCAGTAGTTTTTGAGTTTATTGTGAACAGACAGACAGACGCGGCAGGAGACTCTGTTTTATAATATGTAGTGTTTACAACGCATCACGCCATATAAGTCTGTTTGCCCAACCAAAATTCTTAGTGAATTTATTAATTACGACTGATTCGTAGTAATCACTCCTTAATGATTTCCCCGTCAAATAAAAAGGACAATATTATACACGTTCCATCTTCAAAGAAACGTTAAGTAAATATCCACACCTTAGTCAAGGAGACAGAAATAAATGGCCGCTGTGTAAAAAACGAAAACGAAAGTGGGGGTCTGAAGCAATACAAGGAGAATGCTGATTAGGTTGGGTAGAGGCAGTTCAGAGGCTGTAAAGCTAATTAGTTTGAATGTTAACAGTTTTTTTAATTACTTTTGAAAATGGTATCTGTTAAAGTGTTAAGGCCTGTACACTTTGAACGCGTTAGATGCCTAGGCGCAGCATATATATAGTCCTCCTCAACCATTTTGATGACGGCGCCCCTAAAAGAAATTATCCTCTAGCGTGGGCCCTAATATGGCTCGCTAGACCGAACTTGGTTTTAAATATCCGATCAAATGAGAAGCAATACAGTTGCCCCGCAGAGTTGTACATGTATGAATAGGAGGGCTTAGGTCCGTATTTACGTATCTGGCGTCTTTAGTCAAGTGTTTCGAGTCGATTTTCTTCGAACGTTTTTATCTTCTTGTGGAAGGTAGAGCGCCAAGACATTTGTGAGGCGAGCTCCTCCCAACATGTAGGGTCAATAGCGCAAGCCTACAGGTGTCTTGAACACATGCTAATAGCGCAGATGCTGACCACCATGCTCCGTGTCATGCGGAGGACGCGTCCATACCTAGTGCAGTACGGATATGGTATTACATACTTGCCACAGAAACGATATGATTGAATTTTCGCATGTTTGTGGCTGCGCAATAATTTGTATAGCAATGAACATACGTTTTGTCCACACGTCTGTTATGTTTAGGTCCTCCAATATTAATTCTCTTTTTCAATTGAAAATATGCGGAACTGACATTTTTAAGCTTTTAACGCTGGCCCACACTAGGATTTCTCCTGTATCGTTGATACAGTTTACAAACTTACATGTTACGTACACACACAACCAGACCCGAAACAACTATCTGTACATCATACAAATATTTTTTCTGTGCGGGGATTGAAACCGCGACACGTAGCGCAGAAAGCTAATCGCTTAGCAACTGCGCCAACCGTGTCGTCAACATGTGCCTCGGTCAAAAATTGGTCCCCGTATTTTATTTAGATTAATAAATTCAATTAGGTAGCTTCGTAAAACAAGGAGACCTACAAAAGAAAGGGACAGAGTTGTTACCCAAATTTGTTCTCCAATAGTACAGTTGACGACAGAACCATTATCTATAGGTACAGTCACTATCAATATCTATGTTTCACGATCTGTGTGTACAGTCGCGGAAGCAAGTGATCCCCATGACGAATGAAAATAAAAAAGAAATATCGATTGTCAATAAAGACAACGGTCGAATGAATACCAACTTTAGAACTTTTCAAATAAGGTTGAAAATATATTATTACGAGTGGCTATATATTGCTGTATAGATTTGAAAATCGAATTATTGGGTACCCACTATCTGTTTAAAATTCGAAAAACGAACATTGAATTGTCGGAAACAGGAGATTATTACGTACTAAGTCCGTGTGAGCAGTTTGTCAAGGATTTGAGTTCTTGTTACTTTTTTTTTATTACAAATTTGAGTGCGTTTGACGGCAATTCGCCTGATGGTAAGTGACAATGCTGCCAAGGATGGAAGTAATCCAATTTATTGTACGTTTCTTAAACCATCACTGTGGTCATTTAATGTGACTGTCTCATTGGTCTAGTTGTCGCAAGCGCGGCGTAGCGTGAGGTCCTGAGTTCGATGCCCGGGTCAGGCAAAAAGTGTTACTGGGTATTTCTATATTGAAATCGATGACGTTATTAAGTCCCATGTAATGGGGGCGAGCCTAATGTCATCTGCCGGGCACAGCTCCGCAGCCTAATAACGTAAAAAAGCGACAGCAACACGACAGCCACGCGACAGCAATCTCACTGTCAGCCAATACATTATATGACACAAAAATGACGTTTGACAGAAGGTATCGTGCATTCTACGACTGTCGCGACATCCGTTCTGTTACTGAGAATGTCCATACAAAAAAACCCAACAACACTGCCCGACCTGGGAATCGAACTCACGATATCTAGGTCAGCAGTCGCGCTTACAACCACTAAACCAATGAAGTAATAATAGTTTCTAAATTTGTTATTACCTACTTAAATATTAGGGTTTTTATTTCGTGCCTCGTAAGGCACATTCAGCAGCAGGTCCCAGGTGTCATACAAAGACCTATAACAGTCGTTAGGGGTCAGTATCCCAAAAAAAAAACTGACAACCAGTCTAACCTTACAGTGTCTCCCAGTTACTGGTTGGTGGAGGTCAGAAGGCAGTCGCTCCGTGTAAAATAAAGATATTCAGTCACAACCGGTTAGATTGGAAGCCGACCCCGATGTAGTTGGGAAAAGGCTAGGCAGATTATATAAAGAAAATAAAACCTCTAGACGGTTGTTACGTCATTCACGGGACAATAGGGCGATTCAAAGTCTAAGCTACTGCTTTAAACAGACCTCACAATCATCTGACGGCACCGTTGGCGCAGTGGTTGAGAGATCGACTGCTGTTCGATTCCCGCACGGAACAAATATTTCTATGATCTACAGACAGTTGTTTCGGGTCTGGGTGTTTGTGTATATGAATATATGTGTTTGTAAACGCATTTACGATACAGGAATTATTCCTAAAAAAAAAAAATTACATATCATCACGCCTGTATTCCCCGAAGGGTTAGGCAGAGGTGTACTATTGTACACCCGTATTTCGCCGATGCCGTTATTGAGTCCCATGTATGTTTATTTCATTCCGGTTTTCAGTTCAATAAATGGTTAAAAGCCTTTTCGAGTACTTACGACTGTCGGTCGACAGTCGGCCGGCGCAACTTGGGCAGCCAGTGTAACCTTATATTACGTAACATGGAAGTACGCCTGTGTCCATCGAAGAGTTAGTTAGAGGTGTACTGTTGTACACCCATACTCCGCTGATATCAATATGTCGAATCTTTTGTCATTTACCGGGCAGAAGTCCAATCTCTGAGTTGCTTCCATGAATTTTTAAATAAATAATTTAAATTGATCTAACCGGGGATCGAACCTAGGACCTCACGCTCAGCGGCTGCGCGTGCAAACACTAGACTAATGAGGCAGTCATCATGCTATAACCAGTCTTCTTCTGATAAAAAAGGTCTAATTACAAAGTAAAAGAAAAATATTACATTCATTCACAACACTGCAACAAAAGCCTTTTAAACAAACTCTAACAAGATATTTAGAGTCACAAGCTCAAATAACAAGCTATTTAACAGCTCCATCTACGGAAATTAAGCTATTCGAGCCAGACGGATATCTTTCAATATCATTTGCTGCAAGACTCATAACTTTGAAAGACTTTCAAAATAAAATAAAAAACGGAATACTTTCTTAAAGAACGTGAGTATAAAAATGTGGTAGAAAATAAACAGAATAGTTTGCGGAGAATATTTTCTTTCATTTATGTTGGGGAGTTTGTTTTTTAGGGTTCCTTAACCAAGGTAGAAGTTTTTAGGGGGCGAAGCGTGCGAAATGGGGACTGTGCATGCTCTCATCTAGAGAACCCCGAGAAGACGGCGACATGGTGTCAGGGCGACACAGCATTCAGCGAGGTTAACGGCGGGACCTCTCTACAGTCTCCTCCGGGACGTGCACGTGGGGGTGGCCTCATTACAGTCACCCTCCGGGAACCTCCCTTCGGGAACTGTTGCCCTTAATGGCGTGGCACCGTCGTGGGCAAACAGTGGACTGCGTGGTTATTATGGCCATGAGCTCAGATGACATACGGCAGACGTGGCCAGTCCAATACCACTTTATCTTAGAAATTAGGGATGTTACGGAGCTTCGACTCCGATTCCGATATGTCGGAACCTCCGATTAAAATTACACCTCCGAATCCGGCTCCGGTTCCGATATATCAAAACGGAGGTATATATCGGAGTTACAAGTTATGACATGCTATCGCTGCAGCGCTACTGAGCGCTTTCTACGTGACACTGACAACTGACGGAGTACATGTGTTCTTTGCAACTGATGAACGAAGAGTGAACGAGTTGCGACAAGTTTCTTCTTTCTTATTTATTTACATTTTACATTCGTAGCTTTGCTCCGACTCCGACTCCGATTCACCTCCGACTCCGCGGAGGTCACTACGAGAACCTCCGACTCCGATTCCGCCTCCAATAAATCCACCTCCGTAACATCCCTATTAGAAATCATGTGCGGATCAGAATTTTGATCCGGAGATGTAATTGGAGTTTTGAATTGTGACTAATAGGCTGGCATGAGACTTCGAAATATAGTCGTACATTAAGACATCTCTTCATAACCCATTAGGGAATACAGGCGTGATGCAATGTTAACGTTCTCCTATAACTGATAGTAATAAAAAGATTAACTCTATATCCTTATTTGCTATTATCTGAATTCGGATTTTGGTTGTACAAATTAGTATGCACAATTAATCTGTTTATCTTGTTTTGTTCAGTTCACAAACACAAATAACATAAAACATGCAGAACCACAACACGACACAAACTACATAAATTAACATGCTGATTCACTTAATTAAATTGGCATATTGTTAGTGTTCCGAATCGTACCTAACAATTTTGATGACATGGTTCGATTTCTACGATCGGAAAGCGTAGATTTGCATCTTATTAAAGCTTGCATCCACAAAATAAATAGGTACAGAAGACCCATTCCTAACGAAAATGCCCGCACACACCCGTACGTACGACAAACCGCTGGCGATCGCGACACAGCCGATATTCGTTTGACATCATTTGAGACGCGGATTAACGTCGGTGTGTGTAACGCCTGTTTTCGCTCGCTATATGAAGCCAACCTTCTGAATCTTTTTATTTTGTGTCGCCTTGCTTAAGAAAATAGGTCTTGCATATGTATAAGGTAATGTTTTATTCCAATATCAGATATTGAATATGAAATGTTCTAGCACAGCTATTACGAAGCTGTTAAGAAATGTCCAGACTATCCAGAAGCCGCTGAATGCTAGTCAAAAATTAGAGGTTATTCTGTGGCTGATAGCATAAGAAACTTTGGGTATTTGGCTATGTGACGCCTATCAAGATCTGCTTAGCCTTTTCTCACCTACATTTGGGTCGGCTTCCAGTCTAAGCAATTGCTTTTACACGGAGCGACTGCCTTCTGACCTCCACCACCCAATTACTGGGAGACACTGATACTCTAATGTTGGACTGGTTGTTAGGCGTTTTAAGCTGCTGACACCCGTAACCACTTTCGTATGACGCTTGGGACCAACTGCTTAGTGTGCTTTCCGAGGCACGGAGGGGTCTCGATGTGTGAAAAATAGTCACTCACCTAAAGACTGACCGCGTCAAGCGCTGCTTAACCTCGCAAATTGACCAATTTGCGCGGTAGCTATGTAGCTACGAGTCTCTATGACGTCTATATGTGTAGATATTGGATATGGTTTGGGTTTTAACCCAGCATGAGATTAATTTGTGGTCACGGGTAGCGTGGTAGGTGATTGATGAACTGCTGCGGCACGTAGCGAACACAAAGATTTTTTATTTTATTTTCAGTAATCTATTTACAATACCTCTCTTTGTCTATATTATATTTTCAAAACTCAAATTCGACTATTGGATCTCCCCGGACGCCGTTTACAGCTATATCCAATAAATCTGTCAAAACAAACCAAAAACCAGCCTCTTATTTATCTAACTTTTTGATATATCTAAAGCAGATTCCAAAAACAATACTGAATGAGCCACTGTGTTTGTATACGGGATATTTTTCCGTTTTGTGTGTGTGTGTGTGTGTGTGTGTTTTTATTCAGTTTCCTGCCATTGTTGTGTTTTTAAACTTCGAGTAACTGTGATATTTTTGGCTGAAGCGTAGGTTCCTGCAAAAATTTTGATAAAATGTGCCGTTTTTGAGGTAAACAATTACGTCATGTGTATCCTTTAATATATTTTGTATTTCAAAAATTCAGATGGTTGGAGATTCGTATCTTTAAGGCTGACGTGCAGATCTATCCATCTGTGGGGTTAAGCAGCACTTGGTGAGACCACTCTTTGGACTGCACAAACGGCTTGTTGTACAAAGCAGTAAAGTGGTCAAGTCATCATTAAAGATCATTTTTTTTATATAAATGTTTATTTATGAGTTAACATCGTACACCGACCATTACCCTGTATATTTTCTTTCATGATTCTTTCCATGCACTGGTTGTCTGGAAGAAATTACTTTTAGCGATAAGACCGCCATTTGTACCCTATGTGTAAAATGTATTTTCGCTTTGTACTTTTTCCTTTGGTGTACAATAAAGAATACTCTATCTATCAATCTAAGATCGCGTTCTGAAATATTCCTTTATCTAAATCAATCCTAGATTTAATATAATTTCGGCAACCCAATTAAGAAATCTGGAATGAATATCTACACTTACACTGATGATAAATTTATCATAAGAAAACTAATCAATTAACTATGTATTGCGTAAGGGTAAGTGAATAAGTTATTTACTACAAGATAGTAGGACTCCCAAGTTTCGCTATAGCCATATAATTTATCAGGCCGGGCGGCCATATTTAGAAAGGCGTGTGGTCCAGTGCAAGCTATATTTATTAGCTTGTAGTAATTACGTAATGACTGATATATGTACCTTCAGCAGACGGCCTCGAAACTGCTGACTGAATAATCTTTTCTATACGGCATGACAGTAAAACGGTGGTGCGGTAGACCGCGAAAGATATGGCGGGAAGAACTGGATACATTTGGAAGAGACTGGTCATCTTTGGCACGGAACAGAACGGCTTGGAAATCAAGCGGGGAGGCCTTTGCCCAGCAGTGGGACGTGATAGGCTAACAATAAACAGTATACAGCCGGAGCGATTCCAATGAGTGGTTTTTTGATAGACAGCAGATGATAAGTATATTAAGTAATCGAAATATATCCATGTTGAATTTTCTAATCAAACTTTTTGCATACCGTAGAATGCTTAACTTTGCCTGCACTCCTAACTTTGCCCGTACAAAATCTGTCAAGTAATACAAACCTGTATTCTCAACATAACTTCTAATGAAATATTTATCTTTGTTCATTTATCATCAATTCATTATGAGTTATTCCTAGGCAAAGTTAGGAGTGCAGGCAAAGTTACAGCATTTTACGGTACCCCAAAAGGTAAGGAAGAGGTGTTTTGTAATCACGTTTCGTCGATGCCGTTATTGAGTTCTCTGTATGGGGTAACAATATTGCCATGTACCGGTAAAAATTTCTAACTCAAGGCTGGTTTTGAGAATATACATAAATAAGAAAAACTTAATAACACTCATACATATTACAGGTGCTTGCGGCCACTACACTAATGAGACATTTGTTATTTTTTTTTTCGTTTTTGAAAGCTTTGCCCCACACGAAGATATCAATTCCTGCATAGTGGGTGCGTTTACAAAAGTTTGTTTTAATTTACTGTACATATAGCATAGCTGTATTTATAGTATAGCTTTCGTTGTAAAACATACTTTTCTAAGATAAAACCCATAAGATGAAACCAAGTTAGTGTTAAATCTGATCCCACAGTTATACCATACATTCGCTTCAGGGCAATACATTCGATGTGGTTTAGTTCAGAAACTTAGTTCACTAACTGTTGATTATATCAAAGTTGAACTTGATTTAGTTTTAGTACTAAAGATGTTCATTTTAAGGTTGGATTAATGATTAACAGAGGCATGAAAATAAATGTTTCAGGGTTAGGCAGATGTGTACTATTGTATTCCCACATTTCGCCGATGCTGTTATTAAGTCCCATGTACTAGCGAGCGTATGTATGCATGTAATGAACACAGTTCCAGACTCCGTGCTACTACTGAGAATTTTTTTTATAATATTTAATAAAGATAATATTTTGCCCGACCCAAGATACGAAACTGGACGGCTCTTTGATTAGCCTCCATTGGGTCCTCCACATTACAAGAGGCAGGGCAATTAGGGCACAAAAGCAGTTGTTTCTAGTCTGTGTAGAGACATCTATCATCTAAAAGAACCCATTATTAAACGTTCGTTACGTAATGTATGCAAGCTGCCATGCGTAAAATACTTATATAACTTTGTAAAATAATCAGCTATTTTAGTAGCTGACTGTACCCTATTAAGTAACAGCTGAGAAACTATATGTATAAAGTTCTAATCTATATACACGGGCCGTACATCAATGTCGATGTCTGTACATTATAGATATTGGAGAAAAACTAATATGGGGGGTCTTTATTAGAGCAACAGAAGCCAAAACAAGGTTTTAGAATTTTTGTCTGTCTGTCTGTATGTTTGTACACGCATCACGTAAAAACTGCTGCATGGAATTTAATGCAGTTTTCATCGATGTATTGCTAGAGGTCTAACTTAAAATATAGGCGCCATTTTACCGCAGGAAAATATCAGATTCTAAATTCTACGCGTACGAAGTCGCGGGCAAAAGCTAGTTTTTAGCAATAAATATGTACATAAATCTATTTTTTGGTCATGTTTGAGTACACGTGGCTCGTAGAAGTGGCTCGTAGCTACATAACTACCGCGCAGATCAATCGATCTGAGAAGTTAAGCAGCGTTTGATGCGGTCGGTCCTTGGATAGGTGTTATTCACATATCAAGACCCAGCAAGAAGAAAAGCAAGTTAAGCAGTTAGTCCCGGGTGTCATACGAAGACCTATGACAGTCGTTACGGGTGTCAGTAGCCTAAAAAGTCTGATAACCAGTCTGACCTTAGAGTATCGGTGGTTCAAAGTAATTGGGTGTCGGAGGTCAGAAGGCAGTCGCTCCGTGTAAAATACTGATATTCAGTCGTAAGCGGTTAGATTGGAAGCCGATAACATTGTAGTTGGGAAAAGGCTAGGCTGATGATATTTCAGTACACGTGATGTACTTATGTATAGTACACATTTGCCTTACCCTGGCGAGGATTAAAGCGTGATGTTACGATAGCAGAGCCTTCATATGAACGGATTAGAAGACCAAGCTCAACATCACAAATGAAAACCCAATATGAAGCTCTTCGTGATCCACAAGGCACTATCCTACTCCTGACACAACAGTTATACTATTTTATTCTGTGACAACGAAACCAAACAATGCTAGCCCATATTAATCCCTACGTGATCCGAAAAGGACAAAGGGAAAATCTCAGTAAAATCATGAAATAACACTTTCCTCCCACTTAAAGTACCACACAAATCCGCCAATTTATTTAGTGCACAACGTTGGCACTTCGAAACGCACTTACGTGGTACTTTGTATGAATTATTCTGCGGACGTAAAAAAAGAATTTACGGATTTATGAATGTACGTGTCGTGTGCCGTTGGCTCAAGTTTTAAGTGTAGGAGGGTTTAGCCTAAACGCAGAAAAATACAATTGTAAAGACCCTCCCCAGTGATGATACCTGGCCAGAGCACCCTCGGGAATAAGCTCCATTACCAACCTTGTTGCCATTAACATAGCATCACGCCTGTATTCCCCGAAGGGTTTGGCAGAGGTATATTACTATACACCCACATTACTTCGATGCCGTTGTTTATTGCCATATAATAGAGGGCGAGCCTATTGCCATCTGCAGGGCATAGTTTCAAACTCCATGCTTCTATACTAAAAAAAACACACTCAACCAAAAGACTGGTTCATTCGTGTAGTAGTTGCAAGTGTGGCTGGTGAGCGTGAGGTCCTGTGTTCAATCCCCGAGTCGGGCAAAGTGTCATGAGGTTTTCAGTACAGAAATTTTCAGATAGGTAGATGGCAATAGGTTCCTTGTTACATGGAACTTAATAATACAATACAGTACACCTGTACTTACCTATTGGGGATTCAGTTCATGGAACTATGTATAATATGGCTTAATGATGTCACCACCTATGCAGCACCTAACCTAAATGTTCTCCTATCTTACGGTTTGAATATCATAAAGGAGTTCCTATAAATAGATACACCAATATATTATCATATTGTAAGGTATTGTAATCGGATTATACCTTAATACAAACATACAGTTGATATTCCAATTCCCCTTTCTTACGCTTACCCCTTGTCTTACATAGGCGAAAAGACGCCAAGCGACGCGACGCGATAGAATTATATTTTTAGTAACTCATGACAATTTAAAAGTCAATTTATTACTTTTTCAAAATCCTTTCTCAACACCAATATTTGTCTCGTATCTTGAGTAGGTACACTTAGCAAACACACCCGCCATCCAGACAACTTTCAGGCCATACAAATTTGTAACGTGCGGGAATCGAACACGTGACATGTAAGGTAGAAGACCGAGTGTTTAAAAACTGCACCACGAGAGCCATCAAATTTACAAGGTATATAAGATTTTATGGCAAGAATGAAGTCTTGGAAGAGTCTTTAAGACTAATAAAATAAACCAACCCTTCTCAACCAAAATAAATGACAGCAGTCTCTCAACCCATCTATTGCGACCAGGATAACTTGACGGTACGCAGGTAAGGGGATTGGCCAGTAAATTGGACGCACACAACAGTGGGACCCGACGGATACCGAAATCTTCGGATAAACGTCAATTTGCTAACCACTTTAGGTTTCAATGTCAAGTGTATTAGTTGGAGAATTTTACCACATGATATTCAAAGATTCAAAGTTTCTTGATTCTTTGTTGAAGCTGATAAAGTAACGGGGAATTAAACAAGGACACACAAATGTCTTTTTATAAATAGAAGCAAAGAATAACAACCATTATTAATTTGAAGCCAGATGACATTTGACATTTAGCAAAAATGACAACGTGCGGTCGTGTCCCAATAGGCGACTCTATTGCGAAACAATTTATATTAATATCCTATATACATCTTTACACCCGGGTACGTCTTAAAACTGCGGCCAGACACCGGAGGACGGGCAGCAGCGTCCTCTCACAAATCGGTGAGCCACTGCGATCCCCAAGCCGCCTGCCAAGCGTGGGGATTATGGCAAACCCCCCCTTGAGGGAGGCCTTCGTTCAGCAGTGGACGTCTTATGGCTGATGATGATGATATACATCTTTAAAATCATTAACTCTTAAATATGACTCACTGGCCTCTTTACTTATCAATATCTACCAGATATACAGCTAGCATATTTAGTTTTAATTCCGCCAAAATAGTTCAAGCATGCACCCAAATGTACAGCACAGCCCTCCCGCCCGTAAATATATGCATACGCAGAAAGCGCGCTAGATATAATGTAACATGCAACCAAACCGATCCTCGACACGTGTTCGCCACTTCACGGAGCATCCTCAAGAGATTCATCGACCGTTTGGACGCGAATGAAATGAATCTTGTATATGTAATGGATTTCCGCAAAGTAACGCCTGATTCCATTAATTATCTTATCAATATCATAATAAAGGATGGGATCTCGCCATAGAAATCATCTAAAAACAAAGAAATATCTAATCCAGAAAACAAAAGAATATCGAACACAAACTCAGGGATATTTATATGTTATACATTACAAAAATCATGCTTATTACGTTGGTACTAATATCGAATGTCGCAGCTGTGCCAAAACGGTCTCCACTCAGCATTTTATTCTACGCAGGCGCAAGCAATGGTGCAGCGCTGGTTTTCAGCGGGTTAATTACTACACAAATATTATACGAAGTTGTGCTATTTCAAGGAAATGAATCAGATCACGATTCTCTACCCGAATCAATAAAACAAATAACATAGTATTACGCCTGTATTTCCCGAAGGGTTAGGCAGGGACGTACTATTGTATACGAACATTTTGCCGATAGCGTTATTGAGTCCCATGTAACACACTCACAATTTCAAACTCCGAGACTGCTACTGAGAATATTTATACAGAAAAAGCTACGAAAACTTTGCCTGACCCGAGAATTGAATCCAGGACCTCGTGTACTCGATAGTCGCACTTGCGACAAATAGACCAATGAACCAGTACCTAATTTTATTTGAAACTAAATTTTTCACCCAAATATCGACATTATTTATTTTTGCAGACAAGCGGGTATATGATCCAGTCGTAACACAGTAAGCATACAGGCAGGTCTACCAAGCATCCTAGCGCCTGCGCACGACGTATAAAAAATAGCAATTGCATAATCGCATGATTTTCGATCACTTATACCGAAATGAAGATACGTTAATCAGCACAGAACAATTGTTCAGGTTGTGCTGGACGCCTAAATCTCTAGGGAAGGTTTCGTAACACCCAAAAAAACCTTTTCTCGGTATGAATAAACAGCAAATACACGTCATATCATTCCTTTGAACATGTAATATGTATGTAATAAGTAAATAGGTCGAGAGTCCTCTTAAAACCTCCTCTCTTTCCTTTTCTCTATAATAAAATGACCTTGTTCACCAGCTAACATAAGTCTTTGTCTTAGTCTTGGCCCAAAATAAAAATAAACGAAATATTAGATGATGAATAAAATATATCTTTGTCCGTCTACCCACGTAACGAACAAAAAATAAGTACAGAAGTATAATTCTGTGCAATACTACCTTATCGAAATGCTACCTTATTGGTTTTGTGGTTGCAAGCGCAACTGATAAGCTTGAGCTTCTGGATTCGATTCCCTGATCGAGCATTGTTACTAGGTTTTTCAGTATGGAATTTAGTGGCAACCCCTAATTTACATGAGACTGAATATCAAAATAAGGCAGTACACCTTTGCTTAGACTTTCGGGAATACTTGAGCAAAGCCAATTATCAAAAGTTCTAAACACGTCTCCACTATCCTTGGCAATAGCGAGCGAATATGCTCCATTTAGTGGACACTGTTTTAGACAAAATCATTACAGTCCAAAAACAGCATTAAAGTTCAAAGCCTAAGTATATCCTGAGCGAGACGTCCTGGGTTCGATGTGTGGGTTTTTTCTGCATGGAAATTCTCTGTATGCGGCACGGAGTTTGGAACTGTGCCCGGTAGATGGCAATAGGCTCGCCCCCTATTACATGGGAGTCAATAACAATATCAAATGTGAGTGTATAATAGTACACCTCTGCCAAACCCTTCAGGGAAAACAGGCGTGATGCTATGTATGTAAGAATATGAGAAGATTAAGCAACTGATTGACTTAGTCACGCCTAAGCGATATTTTGATTGCGTTTTCAGTGTATACCTTCTGATCTTACCTATTGCTTGACGCCACAGGGAACTGGGCAGACCTTTTCATCAAAAAACCCTTTTTCTATTACGTTCATTGCTTATTTTGTTTGTTCTTACGATATATTATATAAATAGGATGTTTGTTCCATGACTATTCTGTTAATTTAGTTTTGACGTATCGTGAGAGCTTTGACATAACTTTTAGCTGAACGCGCTGATAAAGTGTTGGATAGTAATCAAACAGATACCATAAGTTGGTCGCAAGCCCAACTGCCGGAAGTGAGGTCCTGAGTTCGATACCCGGGTCGGGGAGTGTAAATGGGTTCTTCTGTATATGAAATAAAATGAAATGAAATTATTTATTTTTGCAATTAGGATTTTTCTATCACTTTTACACGTCTTTTTTAAACTAGATGGCGTCGGCATTTCCTATGACTATCCCTGAGAAGAAACGCCGAAACAAACTCAGGGGTCAAAGTCTATTTTAAAGTCCAGACAGATTGTATATTTTGAATGGCGGCACGGAGTCTGAAACTTTGCCCGGTTGATGACAATATGTTCGCCGCCTATAACATGCGACTCAATAATGGCATCGGAAATGTGGGTGTACAATTATATAATAATAAACATGCGTGGTAGTATGTTATATTCAGGCACATCGGATGAGCTTGTATACATCTCTCTTTGTTTCATATACATATCTCTTTGTTTGACTGTACCGAGGCTCTTCCTTTCTTTCCGGGAGCATTCTATGTCTAGCCATGGATTGCGACATATCAAACACATAAAGCCTAGCTATACCAATTATTATATTAATACTATACTTGTGTAGTTTTGTGCATATTGGCTTGCATTGTACTCGCATCTCGTCATCGTCTTTACCGTTAAAAATTGTAACCAGTTTAAAACTATTATTTTAAAAGAGTATCCATGGAGTTTCTTGCCAGTTTCTTCTCCACAGGACCTACCCCCACTTTGGAACCGTGCACCTAGAATCACAACGTTTAGAAAGAGTTTGTAAAGGCCTACTCGAAATAAAAATATTTAACTTAGACTTTGACTTTGAAAGCAAAAAATCTATACAGTGTTCTACATTTCTGACAAAGTGAGTACAATCCAAAATGATGTATGATGCTGTAAAATGATGGATGTGCGGAAACCGACGGAAAGCTTCCTCTTCCGTCACAACATGTATCCGTTTGATCTCCACTTAAAAATAGGTCATTGTGGTGACGTGGGGACGAATATGAGCATACCTTCGAATATAAGCTGCAGGATACACCTGTGCACTCATATGCAGTACTAATATCAAGTGAGTCTAAAAGGTACCTGTACCTCTATTATGAGTTTTTTACTATTTACTCTCATAGTAAATGTAAATTTTCATGCAAGCGATTTTAGTTCTTAACTTGGCTAAATTAGGGATTATTGTCGCTAACATAACATCTCTATAATATAGTAAATCAAAACTTTACTATGACACATATGTCACATAAGCGACTCTAATCCCTAATGTAACGAAGTTAAGAAATAGAATCTCTAACTAGAAAAATTAATTTACTATGATAGTAAATAGTAAGAAAACTCTGATTGCGGTACTGTTTCGGTCAGTCTTGCGAGTGTAATGTGACTCTCGCGCCGCCGCGCCGCCGCTCCGTCGCATCTTACCTTTATATTGAAGAAAGATATTAGTAAGAAAAAACATTCAGCGACTGCTGGGAAAGTGCCTCTTCTCAAGACGAAAAATTGTGTTTGTTGTAATATTAACAAAAATAGGACATTTGGAAGACACTGTATTAATAAATCCAGCCTATTATTGTCTCTGTCTGACTAAGCCTTAGTCTACCACGCTGGCCCGGCGCACGTTGGCGGACTACACACCATCGAAAACTTTATGGAGTAGTCTCACGATGTTTTTTCCTTTACCATTAGCCCAAGTGACAATCAAATTCTGACCCGCACATGATTCCGAAAAGTCAGAAGGTGCGGGTCCGGCTTGAAATTAGACCGTTCTGTATGAAAGCCCCTTCAATCGCTAGACAACATTTTTACACTGTGATATTTCACCTATGCCGTTATATTTATTCCAATATAATACTGGGCGTGTTAATATCTGAGATTTATGTCTGTAAATTGTGCCCACTATACAGGAGAAATACTAGTGTAAGGCAATCTATTTTTCTATTTTAAGAACTTCAGCGCAATATACTTCGAAATTAATGCCGTCTCCCACATAGCACATCACGTATGACTGCACATAATTTAACATGCTGATGTGAAGTGATAAAGGGTTGCTTCATATTGCTCAGAATATGCTAAACTCTTCATAAAATACTCGACATTTGTCATTATGATGCGAAATACAGTGTGGTCGGTGATAAAAGACCACCCCATGTACTGTGGGAATCGTAACAGCTATCTAGATATCGTTGTGCGTAGTGGAAGCGTGCTGGGCCCATAACCTAAAAAAATACTTGGAATGACTTTTCCACGGACTAATATTTATATTCATAACATAGCATCACGCCTAATTCCCGAAAGGTTTGGCGAAGCGTACTAGTAGTACATCCATATTTCACCGATGCTGTTATTAAGTCCCATGTAATAGGGGGAGAGCCTATTGCGATCTACCGGGCACAATTCCAAAGGAGAGGATAGTATTGAAGGAGGATAGGATTTTCCATACGGAAAAACCCGATAATACTTATTTAATAATACTTTATTGCATTCCATAATGTGTACATATAACAGTTGGTATGTTGGAAAATAGAAACAATTATGGACCCTGTCGGGCACAGCAAAGTTAGATTTATATAAACGAGAGGACGAAGAGCGCTCTATAAAAAATCTGAAAAATATAAATATCTAAATATATACTTTGTCTGACTCGGAGATCGAACTCATGACCTCACGCTCAGCAGTCGGGCTTGCGACTACTAGACTAATGAGGAAATCTTTCATAGATATTATACCTAATCACTACACAGATACATTAATTAAATAGATGACGCTATTTGTTGTGGTACATTATTTTAATAAAGCACAATTAATTCCCTGTTGTTTTATAAGTGGTACCAAGATGGGTACTTAGGGCCGACAGCCAGAGTTGTGACGTAAGATGACGCAATTAGGGATAGGCCTTTTTTCCATTATTGGATAGTTTCAGTAGAGATCCCAGAAACTAGAGCAGCTGATGTTACTGAACAAGAAGATCGCAGGATCGAACCTTACTTTTGGTCGATTTATTTTTACCACTATTTCTTTCAGAATAAGCATAAGATTAATATTCATTTGTATAAAACGTGGTATATAAAGATTTTTAATATAATATGGAGCAAACATGTTTTGCTAATATAGCTTGCACATATTTGAAGTTTCATCACAAAATGGTTATCGTTAGTGAATTATTTTGTTCTTTAAAAATGATTAGTTTTTACAAGCATTTAGAATGATCTTACATTTGTAATACTCTGAATCACGATGTTCTCAAATTCAAGAGACATTTAAAAAATAACATTTCCCCACACTAGGATTTCTCCTGTATCGTGGTTCTAGTTTACAAACATACATGTTACATGCACACACAACCAGACCCGAAACAACTATATGTAGATCAAACAAATATTTGTTCCGTGCGAGTATCGAACCCGCGCCACGTAGCGCAGAAATCTAATTACGTAACCACTGCACCAACCGTGTCGTCAAAACTGACTGAGTTTCGTCCGCCGAGATACAAAGTATTTTTTTCTTTATTCAAATTTGCCTGCGTTTGGCAGCTAACCTGATGGTATGTGATATGCCAAGGATGAATCACGCTCAAATAAAGCCTATTCTCTCTCACCTTACGAATCGGCGAAACATAAAATCACTGAGAAACAATGAAGCCAAACTCTTCGTGTGTTTAGGCGAAATATCGACATCAAAAGGCCCTCCCCCCGCGCCTAGTTATGCGATGATGGAATGGAGACATACAACAAAAGCCAGAACAATCATTTCTGTTCCCTTCTTATTCAATTCGTTCAACAGTATTTTGGCAAACCGACTTCTAAATGATGTAAACAGTCCCCTTTGACGTCAATCCCTAACGACAAAAAGGGTTATCAACACAACAAAATTTAAAATGTTCACCACCAGTGATATAGTATTATCGGAAATTCATGTTATTCAAAATGATTGATGGGAATTCCATTTACATTTGAGTTACTGAAGTTAGGGTTGCTCAGCTATTCTTTTGTACTAATACATACCTCGCAAAAATTAAGGCAGCTAAAAAAAGTTCTAAAACTTTAGGGTATTTTTGATGAGCTGTATTTCAGTGAAAAATTGTCGTATCGGTAAAAAAAATAAAGCATTTCGAAGCTCCGAGTTTCTAGTTTTCAGATATTTCATCAAAAAATACGAGTATATTAAGGATTACCGTTCTCATACATAATATGGGAAAAGCGCTAAAAAAAATTTGCTGAAATATTTTTGTTCCCTGCCGAAATCAAACCCGCGACACGTAGCGCAGAACTAATCGCTTAGCCAGCGCGCCAACCATACCGCCATACACCTGTTTATTAATATTAGTGTCGTATAGAAGGATATACATTTTTATATATATAGCTTAGTGATTTTTTTTATGTCATAAGCGGCAAACGAACAGACGGATCGCCTGATGGTAAGCGATTAACGTCGCCCATGGACACTCGCAATACCGGAGGAGTCACAAGTGTGTTGCCGGCCTTTTAAAAAGGAGTACGCTCTTTAGTGATACTGGTAGCGGGGTTCTGTACATAGAATACTGTATATGCGTATATTTTTTTGTGAATTAATGTTTGCTCTACACCCTTGCAGCCCTGTATTGAAACAGTTCTGATTGATTTTGGGTAAAGAAATTATTATTTTTAATAACAAGGGGTGGCAACCCTAACAGCACCGACATACGTTAATGCGGAAAAAATATATAAATATCAGACAAGGGTCATTGACTTGTTAAATGATTTTATGTATCGCTTTGATATTGAGGAAAAGAGCATATTACGGTATTATCTTGATAACTCAAGAGGAGCTTGGATCTTATGATGGAGCCTTTGAACTGGTAATCAAATATGTTCAAGAGCAGAACTACTGAAAAGGAATGTGGAAGGTAGGACTTGATAATAACCCGACCTTAATACAAGACTTTTCAACGTCGTATTGCACTGTATACAAAAGCAGCGATAGGCCAACGGTTGTTTGCTTGCCTTCCATGCAGGAGGGTCTGAGATCAAACCCGGCCCGCACCTCTGACTTCACGGGATTACGTGCGGATCAAACAAAAAAAAAGGTTAATTTAGGTACAAACCCGTAACATTGTGTATCCGCAATATTAATAAAAAATTACATATAAGATATACAACTAGAATATTTAGTTTTAATTCCGTCAAACTACTGCAAGCTTGGGTGCATGCACAGCACAGCCCTCCCGCCAGCAAATATATGCACATGCAGAAGGTGCGATAGAAATAATGTAACATGAACCAAATTGATCCTCGACACGTGTTTCGCCCCTCCACGGAGCATCCTCAGGAGATGTTGACTCGTCGACCGCTTGGACGCGAATCGATCGGTGAAACACGTGTCGAGGATCGGTTTGGTTACATGTTACATTATTTCTATCGCACTTTCTGCATGTGCATATATTTGCGGGCGGGAGGGCGGTGCTGTGCATGCACCCAAACTTGCAGTAGTTTAGCGGAATTAAAACTAAATATTCTTGTTGTATATCTTATATATCATGGATTTCGGCAAAGTAACGCCTGATTCCATTAGTTAAAATATAGCAGTATAAGTTTATGTTTCAATTTCTCATGTGTTTTGTATGTTGGACATTTTCCATCGAACTAACAGTCAAACTACCAAGAAAAATACAGCCATAACAAGCCAAACTTTGTGCAAGAAATCTTTGAAAATATCGTCAATTTTCAGTCTAGATACGGTTAGATGGATTATAAAGTAGAAATTCAATTCGAAAAATACTTGGTCCGCTAAGTTGGTTCCCTGAAATATCGAGGATCAAGATACAAGTAATAGCGGAATGAAATCATACTGGCAATTAAAGCGTAATAAAAGAACCATGGTTTCGTTTTAGTACCGAATTGTCAGTAAAAAAAGAGTGTTTTATTCTTTATTAGAATTGTAATGTTAAAAAAAAGGCTATTCTGACATCAATTAGACATATTAAAGAAACTAAGAATAACTCTCCACACTACGAATAATTCCTGTATCGTGGGTACGTTTACGAACACATATATTTATAGGTACACACCAAGACGCAGACCCGAAACAACTATCTGTAGATCATACAAATATTTGTGCCGTGCGGGAATCGAACCCGCGACATGTAGCGCAGCAGTCGATCCCTCAACCATTGCGACAACCGTGCCGTCAAATGGAATTTAAGTACCGAATTATCATGATAAATTATTGCCTGATTGTTATTGCAATTCCGTATTTCAGGATAAATAGTGCCCCACTGTCAGTATAATCACAGAACACTTTCAATGTCAGTATAAGGGTAGCATTTTGACATAAAAATACTGTGACTGTTTAAATGTTATAATATATATGCCTATGCCTTTTATGAAGTCAGTAATTAATAATGTGGGAGTAATATTAATATACTGACAGTCTGGGCTGCAAGTAATCTATTCTTTCATTTTTAGATCAGCAAAGGTTATATACAAAAATACAATCAAAATCTCATTATACAACATAATTTTATGTAATAATGCGATGTTATATTAAAATGTAATTTTCTATGCTTCAGGTCGTTAACTACAAAATTGAGTTCATCTATTCAAAATATTCAGTGAAGCTACGCGTATGTTTGACCTTTTGTTTGACCTCAAGACGTCTTAGGTTATTCAGATAGTGATTTAACTGAATGTTTTAAATAAACGAGCATTGAGGAAAATAGCTGAGAGATGTAACATGCCCATGAAAGCTCGCAACTTCAGGGCAATTGCAGATGCTTTGCTGACCTTTTATGAGAAAATGGAAAAGTTGGTTGGGTCCACAAACTGCACATAACACGACAACACAATGTTACCATGTTACAGTAATCTGTGATAAAGGAACATTCTGGTCAACCCCTAGAACATACTATACCATACTTAAAAGGTATTCTGAACGGTAATTAGCTACTCGTAGTTAGGCTTTACCAAAATAAAGTTAAGCTATCAGCGTTGCCTATCAGTATTCGCAATACCAAAGGAATTGTTGATGCATCACTACATATTATAAAGAGTCCCCCGTTGCGTCTGTATGTCTGTCTGTTCGCGATAAACTCAAAACCTTCTGAACGGATTTCCATGCGGTTTTCACCAATAGACAGAGCGATTCACGAGGAAGATTTAGGTGTATAATTCGATAAGGTTTTGTGTAAATTGGCTGAAATATGACGATGATAATTGAAGATGTCGAAAAAAAATAATGCCGACTGGGAACTTTACTGGCGTGCGCCGATTAATCCACTAAGACTAAGCTCGACGTAAGAGGCTGATACGACAATACGACAGAAAAAAAAATTATGGCGTATATGCTCTACTACCCGTGCGAAGCCGGGGCGGGTCGTAATTACGGATATTTTATAGTAGGTGCATGCTTTTGCAAAATGCGCATGATATGTTTTGAAGAATTCCGAAATTACACTTTCGAAAATATCGAAATTTGCGAATATCTAAATCGCTTATTCCTATAAATCACACCACACATTGTCGTAGGTGCTCGTAAAGAATATTATATGACGAAAGTGTTAGAATACGAGCAGTTTGGGAATTATAAATCCTAGTGGACGCCGGAATATATATCATTTGCGATTTGAAAGATGCCGAGGGTTGAATCGCAAGTTTTACCGGTAAAGGCGCGAACATAACATAGATACTTTATGGTACATATTTGAATGTATATTTTTCATGAAGTGTATGTGTTGCAGAAAACAAAATTGCTGAAAGAGATTTGAGATTTTAAAAGATTTTTCATGGAGTTTCTTGCTGGTACTTCTACATTTCGGAACCATGCAACTAGGGTCCTATTAACGTTTAAAACATGTAATAGGTTTATTTGAAATATAAAAAATCTATTATATCAGGATAAATTAAGCGTTTCATTTTCCTGCAAAGTTTTTACATTCACACGCGTCACATGTCGGGCTAAGTACAGACGGCTTCAAGAATTACTAATACAAAAATACGTTTAAAGAAGACCTAAAACATAAATAAACATTTCTTGAAGCCGTGTATAGTGTATAGGTTAACTGTACCACGGACGGCGGTGAAATACTTGATATTTTTTGTTTATAAGAAGCATTTTAGTGGCTGACATAAGTTTTTTGATGACTGAGATATATTTTTATATACATAGTATATAAAAAATATACTATGTATATTTATATTCATAAATGGGTATAGCTCTGTATTTTTCATTAATAACGCTTTTCTGTCGCGCAATCCGGAAAAACAGTTCAAATTCTACAAAATTCAATATCAAATAAAACCTATTTAGAAACAACACCGTATCACAAATTCAACCGAATCAAATACAGTATGTACCGGCCTTATTCCTAACCCTTTTTCAATAGTTCTCCAAGGTTTTACCGTAGAGAATTTTTGTAGCTATTTTTTCTACAGAAAATTCCTATCATTTTGAAGATGGCTTTCTTCCGTTTTCCGGTGCTTACATAATCGGTGAGATCCTCGCTGATCTAGGGATAAAAAACTGATTTTAGATGCTTATTGTTTGGGGAAATTGGAAGTGGCAGATTGCTTATAAGATTCCGTTTAATTTATTCCGTAGGCTGTGCTGTAGATGTCCAATATTTTACGTCGGTTTAACCTGATCTGGCGAGACGGCACGAGCTATCAATGGAAAGATTAGTCAGTCAGCAAATTGTGGTATCGAGGTTGACTGCCCAGGCTGGTTCAGACGATTTCAAGTTCCAGCCTACATGGACTCTTTCCTTACACCTGATACTTTAAATGAATATCCACTACCACACTTAACAAAAAATCGCCCCGGCTTCGCACGGGTAGCCTTCATTTTTCTTCCGTCGTAGTGTAGTTATATCCTGTTACGCTAATGCTCAACATTTACTCGGCGCACGACAGTAAAGGTCCCATGATTCGGAAGTCGGCATGATTTCTTCCGACATCTTCAACTATCATCACCATATTCAACTAATTTACACACAACCTTAATAAATTATACACCTAAACTTTCCTCATGAACCACTCTGTTTATTGGTGAAAACCGCATGAAAATCCGTTCAGTAGTTTGTGAGTTTATCGCGAACAGACAGACAAACAAACAGACGCGGCGGGGGACTTCGTTTTTATAATATGTAGTGATATATTTTTCTTCTTTACCAAAAATTTAATAGTTGATAGGTGACATGTGGAGACATGACTTTGTTCAAGAAACTGGCTGCCCACAGCTCCAAAACTGCTTACTGAAGAGCTTGGAAACTGCCAACAGACTCCTACTTAATGTTGACAGCAGTCAAGTTATAACTTTTTAAATAACGCCGCAGTACTCAGTATTCTGTGCCGATGCCAAATACTTGAGAAGCTACCACAAACTCTTGAGATTTCATTGTAAATGCTTTACCGGTTTATCGGCTACCTGGCAGGTAGCTATGGTCATTCTCTAACCCATATTTTGTGTTGGTTTATCTGTTTGATTTGTTCTAATACCAAGTATTCCATACTAAAACATATATTTAAGTAGTATAGATATATAGATGTGCCTTTTCTTTCTTTCTTTTAAAAAACCTTGCCTCACATAGGATTTCTCCTGCATCGTGGGTACAGTATACATGTCACATGCATACACAACCAGACCCGAAACAACTATCTGTAGATCATACAAATATTTGTTCCGTGCGGTGATCGAACCCGCGACAGGTAACGCAGAGAGCTAATCGCTTGGCTTACTTTAATACCTTCTCGTGTTATCTCGTCGATGAATTCTGAATAAATACAACCGGGCTATTGTAAAGCTAGGTCTCCAACGCGTGTTTTGCTCTACACAAAACACAAAACATCTAAACGATACAAAAAAATGTCTACACAAACCGTTTGTTTCACAATTTTTTGTGTAGGTGAGTTTGTTTCAGTGGAGACCTTAAATTAAAACTACAACTCTCCATGGGCATTGACTGGCCCACTAGATAGATTTTCAATACTAATATTGAGCGTTATTTAAAAATATATATAGGACTTAACAAGACTACCCCAATTTCACTTGATACAGAACCCTAAAAACTCGATATACCCGGCAAACAAACGCCCCATAGTTACGGAGGGTTCGGCGAAAATCTGAAGGGTTAACGCTCACTCCTTTTATCCGGATTTCGGTGAAGACCGGATCCACTCGGCAAGCTTATTGGACGTACCTGAAATAGAAAAAAGATGCGTCAGGAAAAGTCAGGCGTCAGGATAGTGATAATAATAATAAAACGAAGAAACAACCTACCTTTACCCTACTTAAGAAAAACGCCATTTAAAATTAAAAAAATAAAAACAATAAGTAAGCGTTTTTGTATTCCTCCCGGCTAGTCATTAACTTCACAACGACATAAACATAATTACTTTAAAAACAACTACTGTATGGTAATTTTACCCATATTCATGTAGGTACATTACCAACTGACAAGGAAGTGTCAAGACCTAAAGTACGCCTTCGAGGTAAATAGTATTCTCAGAAGAAAAAAAAATTGACTGACTGTACAATTATTGGGCGCGAAAATGACGAAGTGATGTGGTATTTTGAATTTGAACGTTAAGGATGGGTTGATTAAGGTTCATATTGCAGTAGGGCATTTAAGTCGAAGCATTTTAAGGCGTTTTCAGATTAAAATAGCGGTATTGCACATGTCATGTTTTTAATGAAAATGTTCGTTTTTCGGAATTTGGATGTTACACATGAAAATTCTGACAAATGCTATTGCTAATAAACGTTGTACTATTACGTATCGTTTTATTTAAAAATAATTAAGTGAAGGGATACTTATCCCCGAAGGTTAGAAAGAAGTGTACCTATTTGTTTACTTACTCTTTGCCGACGCCGTTATTATGTTACAAGCTTATTGCCGTCTATGGGGCACAATTCCAAACCTGCCTGCGCTTAGGAATTGTCCCCATAGGTGGCTTATAAGAATGAATTATAAGAATTTTTTTACTGAAAAACCCAATTTTATCAAACCCGGGACGTCACGCTCAGACTGCTTCATCTTACTTCCTTACTTTAGAAATATTTATCACCGATGTAGTTTCTGATCACAGGGTGAGATAAACATATATATGTACATACTAGCATCCGCCCGCGGCTTCGCTCGCGTGGTTTACGAACCCGTACATTTTCCCGGGATAAAAAGTAGCCTATGTGCTATTCCAGACTATAATCTATCTCTGTGCCAAATTTCATCCAGATCCGTTCAGCCATTCTGGCGTGAAAGGGTAACAAAGATCCATCCATCCATCCTCACAAACTTTCACATTTATAATATTAGTACATACAACAAATACACATAATATATATGTTATACATATAAATAAAATTGGAGTGTCTGTTTGTAATATTGAAATAACCGTTTTTTACTACATGCATATGAATATATATACGGTACATACACCAAAATAGGGTTAAGTGCAATTGGTCTCACTAAAAAATACATTGTTAAGTTCCGACATCCACGCGAACGAAGTCGCGGGCACAGCTAGTATATAATATTATTAGGATTAGTAGGAAGTAGGATATTAGTAGGAAGTAGGATAAGATATGTGGTGTATGGAAAGAACCTCCACGATTTACGAACGATAAAATCGTCTGGAGCACAGTGGGCTGTCAGCCTCGATACCACCATCGCTAGCTGGTTAATCTTTTCGTACCTATTCGACAAAAGAAGTTAGAAAACAGGTGACAAGAACGCGAAGCGCCCGCGTGACACAAAATTAATCAAACTGTCAAAACGTATTTACATACCCGATAATATCCCCTAAACATTTAACATCAAACTCGTAACATCATTACACCAAAACATCTCCTGTAAACGTGCTCAGTGTATTTAAATTCAATTGCCTACGTCACACTTGTGACGTCACGGAGAATTTAATTAATCACGCCAGTACTGGAACCCGGATGTTCAATTGATGAGCTTTGAAAGTTGGATTAAGGAGTTATATTGTTGTTTAGTAACATGACATAGCATCACGCCTATACTTCCCAAAGGGTTAGGCAGAGGTGTACGTACTGTTCTAGTCTTCTCTATAGGACATACCCCGCTTTTATTCGTTTTTTTTTTTTTTAAATCGTTGCCCATCACTAATATTTCTCGTGTATCGTGAGTACAGTTTACAAACATACATGTCACATACACACACAACCAGACCCGAAACAACTATCTGTAGATCATACAAATAATTGTTCCGTGCGAGAATCGAACCCGCAACACATAGCGCAGAAAGGTAATCGCTTATCCACTGCGCCAATCGTGACGTCCTTTGGAAACGTGCGCCTAGAAGTGCCTGAAAAGGCCTAATTGAAATAAAACACTGACTTAGACAAAAGACAATCGGATAACACACGACAAATCGCAGCGACTTTAATGTAGGGACGTGGATTCGTGTGAAGCACCCTAAGTTAGTATGACAGATTCAATTAATTACATGTTCCAGAACATATCAAGCATTTCCTATACTTAATTAGTATAATTGTTGTATCAATTCTGATTGGTGGAGCACAATAGTCGGCAATTAAACATTAATTGGGTTTTAAGCTAAATTAACGTTGAAATTTAAATTATAATAACAATTTAATTAACATAACGCGGTTGTTAGTGGAAACGCCAGGAGGGAACGCCCTAGACGGACATATACGGACCTTATTGGTGATGTCCTTCAAAAAGATCAGATGCGCAGTACCCACAACTGGCGTTCATGTATGAAACGATGCATGAATGTAGATGAAGCAAAAGGTTTATGTAAGGATTGTAGCACGTGGCGTTCCGTAGTTTCTGCCTACCCCCATGGAAAAAAGACGTTTATGTATGTATGTATGTATATATTTTTAATCAACATACCCATAGTGGGTATGTTGATATACACTAGTATTTCCTGCGACCTCACCTGGGTCGTAAGATTTTTTTAACTAACTTTGAACTAATATTTTACCCGAGGATCAGAATTTTGGATAATCCTTTTTTAACGAATACCTCCCCTGATAGACCTGGTTTTTTAAGCTTCATAATTCCTGAAATTTCGTGATTCATTGATGACTGAGTAGTATTTTGCTTATATACATATGAAACATATAATATGTAGGTTGACTAAGGTAGGTTCTCCTGTTGATCGATTGAAAAATTTGATGTTTTTTTTTTTTTTTAAACATTGCCCACTCTTTTATTTCTCCTGTATCGTGGGTACGGTTTACAAACATACATGTCACGTGCACACACAATCAGACCCGAAACAACTATCTGTAGATCATACAAATATTTGTTCCGTGCGGGGATCGAAGCCGCGACACGTAGCGCAGAAAGGTAATCACTAAGCCACTGCGCCAACCGTATCGTCAAATTAAATAACATATTTATGTTGAAGTTAATATTATACAGTCAATTTAATCTTAAGCGTCTGTTTTTTTAGTGTAAATTTGTCTCTAAGAATAAAGACAGATATATATTACTACCCGTAGCCACAACTTCTTCTGCGTTCATTTTCTTTTTGAATATCGACAACAGCGCCACCTATCGAGTTCAACTAAACAAAGAACCATCAAGGAGATCCCAAAAATCGATCAAGCCGTTTAGGAGAAGAATTACGAAAACACAAACACACCGGAATTTTATATATAGACATGAATAGTATATGAATGTATGTCATACACAAATGTTTCTGATAACTTTTTATTATGATTCATTTTCCAAGGTAAATATAGCACATCAGAATAACATTAAAGTTCAAATTACTACCTTATATTAAATATCTTAGCCTTCATTTCCTCTAAAAGCTAGAACAAAATTCATGCCAGTATTTCGGAATATATTAAATTCTTCGACGTCATAGACAACCGCAGCAGATTGTGCAATGCTTTAATATCGTCGGGAAGAACGCTGCGAATTTAATTTATACCTATTCGACATCTTTATAAAGTCATTTGGCACAGGCGAATTAAACAGGTGAAAATAATGACACTGTTTTATTATGAGATATTTTTAATATTGCAATATGCTGAATAAAAAAAATAACTTAACTATTTTTAAAACTAACTACTTATACTAATGTATCAAAAACAAAAAAAAAGCCTATCCTAAACGAATACTTGAAAATAATATATATACAATTGACAATTGATTAATAAGTAGGTATTCAAATAACACACAGGCAGACAAGCTGGTTTCGAAATCCCATGTGATAGAGTTGAATAACTTCAATCGAACTGAATTACTAGAAACAACATTTAATTTTAATTTTCAAATAAACAACATAACATAGCCACACGCCTATATTTCCCGAAGGGTGAAGCAGAGATGTAGGTACTATTGTACACCCACATTTCACTCACGTAAAGGGGACAAGCGTATCTTTATATATATAATTCTTCTGTACGTGTGTATGTCACTGAATACCTTCTAATCGGCTGAACCGATTTTGATGAAATTTTTTGTGTCTGTTTGGATGGTTTAGATTCACAATTGGACCTGATAGGTGGCGCTGCGATTGAGTTCTAGGACAGGTTCGGGCTGGACAACGACTGTCGGGTAAGCCAGTTGTCATATATGTATAATTACAAATTTTAGTATGAAAGGTGGATGTCAAATTCAGGAAAATGTGACACCTGAGTTGACTGAGAAAAATATGGATAATTTTGAATTTAAATCGGGTGGTTATAAATCTCCAAAAAAGGAAAGGTCTACTTTCAGGAAGTTGTTGGAGAAGATAAAAGATATTTTCAATTCAAATAATGATATTGGAAGGAAAATTACATGTATTGTGAAATATATACTGTCTGAAAGTAAGACCTTCGTTATGAGCTTTTTAAGTATGGATGGCATTCCGACGGGGTGTAGCGTCTAATTTTAACTAAACCTTAAAAAATTAGTTATAAATTTCTTGTTGTTAATTTTTTTGTATAATTATTTGTGTTACCTTACGAGACTGACTTGGCGCATCAGCGCAAAAAGTCTCATAAAATAAAGGATTAGAAAAAAAAATAGTATTTACATTTAAGTATTTTTTTTTTTTGTTATTTTTTAGTTTAGAAATAAGTTAGAATTATTATGTAGTATTTTTTTTTTTTTTTCACCGCAACCCGCAAGAATAAGTCGTTAGCACGCAAAGGCGAAACCAAAAAAAAAAAAACAAAGTCTCACACACAGCCACGTATAACACAGATCAACAGAGGCGACACCGCTTGTCAAATACATAATCATCAGTTACTACGGTAAAGTCAAAAAGGTGATGATAATTGCATACCCAAAATCGTTGGCCAGTAAATAATTAGGTAGGCAGCGTGGCCAATCAAGCACGCCGACAGACAGGATGATTTTAAGATTACTGGTGTAGTACAGTTGGCAAGTAAAGGTTTATTAAAAATATATTAATATACTTATATTATACCGTATCCTCTGAAGGTGTTGGCAGAGCTACCTACTATTGTACATGTACACTCACGTTGCACCGATGCGAAGAACCTATTGCCATCTAACGGACCCAATTCAAAACTTCGGGCAGCTACTCAGAATTTCCTAAAAGAAATACCCGCAGCCTAATTACCGATGGGATGTAGCGACAGGCGTAGATCGCGCGATAGCTTCTGTCAAACATCATTTTTGTGACATTTAATTTATTGGCTGACAGTGAGATTGCTTTCGCGTGACTGTCGCTTTTTTACGTAATTAGGCTGCCGATAACACTGCCCGAACTGTCAGCTTAATTACGTAAAAAAAAGCGACAGCAACGCGATACATACGTGACACAAAAATGACGTTTGACAGAAGATATCGCGCGATCTACGCCTGTTGCAAACTGATTGCTAGATTGGTAATTACAGTCAGGCTTGTGACCATTAATCAGGCAGTCAGAATCAATAAAAATGTATACGAAGAATTTTATTAATTACCTATATTTTGATGTTGTTTTACGTAGAAGTATTAATTAGCTGACCCACTCCAGTTATCAATGTTATTACCCTTATCAATGCTGCTATCCGTGCAAAAGGGGTTGGTTGCTAGTATAAAATTAAATTATTCAAAGTAAATTTTCTAACAAATAACTTGCCTAGAAATACTAAAATATTACTGAGCTAACCCTACTACAAAAACACAAGTGATAATTCGGGGAAGCCAAAAACAATGTGTGGAAAGTAGCCGGCGGGCCGGGCCGGGCGCTAATCACAGTAATCAAACAAAATAAGAGGTCTGGGAGACCTCTGAGAATGCGGACATTATATACGTAATAATAAATCTAGCTTATTATTGTCCCAATGAAAAATAAATTCTACTCGGAAAGCGAGAGGTTAGGCCTTAGTCTACCACGCCGGGCAGTTGCAGGTTGGTGGAATCGAATATAGAGCCCCTGGGCAGATGACTTTTGCGAGTCAAGTTTCTAGAACTTCAAGAGTAGTAGAAAAGAAAAATTGTTTCAAAACAAGCAATTTTAATTTAGAAATAATGTTTTCTGCTTCACTTAAATATGCATGGATCATATTACCTATGAAAAATATCTCGTTGTGTAAACCGGAGACTATAGATTATTACAAGCAGCAAAAATATTGTTAGCAAGAAAAACGGTTCCATTTTTTTTATTTCAGCTGAGTTTTTTTTTGTAAGCATTCAAGGAAAATGGAGAAATACATCGAATATTACGTTGTATTATTATTCTATCACTAATTTCTTGCTAAAGGTTTAATATTAAAAAAATATAATCCATTTCTGTACGTAGGTAGGTTATACGTACAAATATTTGATACATGGAATCTCAAACGAAAATACAGTTGCATATTTTGAATTCATGTTTAAGTTTTCGATATTTGGCTACAACGGTTAAACAACTCGAGAACGTATTTGTTCTGAAAATATCCGATTCAGTAGGTGAAATGAAAATCGTGAAAAAATCTACACATTTTTTTTTTGTAAAATGTAGCAAGCGCGACTACTGAGCGTGAGGTGCTGGGTTCGATTCCCGGGTCGGGCAGTGTTGTTCTGTTTTCTGTATAGAAATTCAGTTTGGAATGGAGTTTGGAACCGTGCCCGGTTGATGGCAATGGGTTCGCCCCCTATTACCCACTTAATAAAAGCATCGAGATATTATGCTAGAAAAAAAAAGTTTTAATTCTTTGCAAAAAACTCAAAGAAAAAGTTCGTTAAGACGAAAATGTCAAAAGATCCATTTATCAACTACAAATTTAATAAACACAGAGTCATTTAAAACAACTTAATGATTAATTGTTCAACCGCCTTTCAATTCAAAATTCGAAGTTCAAGTATCAAGTTCATTTGTCGCATTACAATGATTAAAGAGCGAAGTCCAAAGTTTTCGTGTTCGTACCAATTACTTAAGAATCAAGCTTGCGAAGGAATCATAGTGGCAGAGCAAACAAGAGCAACTTAAATGCAAGTTATCCTTCCAAGAAATGGTTTATTATAGTTTTGCTTAACCGCTCGTTAAGTGCGAAGAAGATGGGAGGAAAAATAAGAGTTTCTGTTGGGTTTAAAAAAAAAGTGAAATACTCTTTGGTCACACGTTTTCATTTAGCAAATAGTAACGTATGAACCGCCTACAGGCGCAAGGGCGACTGCGTAAATTCCTGGTTTCGATACCCGTGTGGATCAAAGTGACCCGTCATGTGACGCAAAGGAGACAATAGAAATTATATAGTTGCTCGCCGCCGGGCGCCTTCTGTTTTAATAAATTATCTCATTCACTCACGAATAAACTAAATATATAAGTATATTTACTTTAAATTATACTTGATTTCATTACCTAAATTGTTTCATTTTAATTTATCAAATTGGTGTAAACTTTTTCATAATCTCTATCTCTCTCTCTATACAATACATACGCCCGCAGGGAGAGATAGAAATACTTCTACAGAATATCTTTTGTCTTTGTCGTACTTACATCAAAGTTTATCAAAGGTGCATTATGGCTCATGATACTGGGTAACGGATTTGACATCAGAAAGGACCAAATATTCGTAAAGTCAAATGTTCCGCTTTGATGACGTAATGTAAATCAAACAGTCACAACGACTCACAATGAGTGCATCCCTTTCTAGCTTATATATTTTTGCATAAGATGATACGGAGTAGCGTTCTTTTTCGCGCAATTTTTCTTACGTAATTAGGGCCCGGCAGCCTAATTAGGTAAAAAACGACAGTAACGCGACAGCCATGCGATAGTAATCCCACTGTCAGCCAATACAGAACGGAACTGTTCGTGTTATGTCTGTTACGCCTCATGTCCCGCAGCCTAATTACGTAAAAATAGCGACAGCAACGCGACAGCCACGCGACAGCAGCCTCACTGTTGGCCAATACATTATGTGACACAAAAATGACGTTTGACAGAAGCTATCGCGCTATATACGCCTGTCGCAAACTGATTGCTACAACGGTAATTAGGCTGCGGATCTGGTTGTGATTGCACGAGAGATTTATATCCGTATGTTAAGTACCATTGTACGCTCGGGGACATTGTACATGCGTGTGTGGAGCGTGAGATTATGGGTTCGACATCCGTGTCAGGCAAAGTGATATAAGGTTTGTTAGAAAATCAGTAACAGCTCGGATTTTAGCATTGTGCCCGGTAGATGGCAATAGGCTCAACCTCTATTAAATTGCCATCATCATCAATATATGGGTGTCACCTTCACCATCGGATTAACCAAGACATTTTGATCAAAATTCTCGACGTACCTCAGACGGTGTAAGTACCTAAAAATGAAAGTAAAAATACTGTATCATCTAATTACCTTCTCTGCAAGTTTGTAGGAGTCAATTACGGACGCATGGGTAGAGTAACCATGATCACATGTCAATTATTTAGGACAACATAACATAACTATTTATATACCTATATAGTCAGTTGTCTAATAATAGGTAACGTTATAATTATTTTTTATTCATGTAAGTAGACCTGTTAATGGCACTTACAGTGGCGTGCGGTGCATAAAGACAAAAAGACACTGTCTACCCTACATAACTCAGATAAATATTTATTAGAAGATATTTGAGGTGGCAAATCACATACATCATTATTTAATGGACAAGACGACGTACCAATACCAACAAAATTTTCTGCCTACCCTATCTAAAAACTCTGTTCACGCCGCTGGGCACTTATAAATAGTCAGACTAGTTGCCACTTATTCTCTCACTTATACATATTATCTAGGTATTTTGATCTACTGTATTCACGAACAACCCACTATATTCTGCTGAGGTATAAGTACTATTGTAAGCTAATCTTTGATAATCTTTTTATTTTATATACATATGTATATAATGTAATCTTACGCTAGTTACAGATGGCTATCCATTGTAAACGTGAGCGTGTGACTGTAAATAATACCCCTACACTGTGTAGGGGTATTCTTTATACTTTTGTTTTTATTTTTATTAACAGACTTTATGTAAAATTGTATTAAGTATTTATTTGACGAAATCTACATTATTTTCTCATACTTTTTCCACGTTATGTACATGGCAAGATTGTTAAAAAGACTTTAAAAAAGTATCCATGCAGTTTTTTGCCGGTTCATCTCATAGGACTAACTTTTTGGAACCGTGCAACTAGAGTCCTATAACGTTTCATAAGTGCCTGTATTAGGTTTATTTGAAATAAAAACAATTTTATCTATCTATCTAAGACATGTTAACCCAATGTCGATATTGAGTCCTATGTAATAGACAGCGAGTCTATTGCCATCTGTCGTGTGCAACTTCAAACTCCAGTCCGCTACTGAAAATTTCTAATAAACCAAATAACTCAGCCCGAGCCGGGGATCTATCCCAGGACCTCACGCTCACCAGCCGCGCTTGCAACCAATAGACCAATGAGACAGTCACGCAGGACAAAGAACTAGAAAATAATTCTTTGTTATTGAAATATTCCGGAATATTTCAGATATTTCTCGATCCATAAAATTTCGATCCTTTGATTCAAAGGCCAGGATTAACAAAGAATTTGTATTTTTCAGGTTGAACAATCGTGTGTTCAGTTTTCCATGCCGTATACCGCTTCAAATATTTATATATGCCTAAATATGGTAAATATTTTGTAAAGAAAGAAAGAAGAAAGAAAATACGTTTCGACGACCCGGGTACGTCTTAAAACTGCGGCCAGACACCGGAGGATGGGCAGCAGCGTCCTCTCACTAATCGGTGAGCCACTGCGATCCCCAAATCGCCTGCCAAGCGTGGGGATTATGGCAAACCCCTTGGGGGAGGCCTTCGTTCACCAGTGGACGTATTCTGGCTGATGATGATGATGACCCAAACTAAAGGCACACAATAATAATATATAAAAAAACAAAGAAAAAAAAGGAAAACAAACAGAATAAGGAATAATGATAATAATACTCAGCTTTAGAGATGCATTGTGTGCTTTGTAAGCTGCGCCAAATAGGTCCAGTTGGTACCTTGTTCTTATTCTACTGCACAACCAATTATGGGTAAACACAACATCCAATGTGTTTAACAGAAAATTTTGGATTTTGACCGATAGGTAAAAATGTTACCCTGCCGTCGATCCCGGGAAAAGCGCAAAGATGGTAACCCTTTTACAGACAACTTAATGACCGTAGGCGGCTAGTTAGTTGTCCCGTGTTATTTTTATTAGCTATCTGTCGCTCCCGGCTTCGCTCGTGTTGTGTTCTTAACTACCGGGATGAAAATTATTACGCAAGTAACTTCTATCGTATCGTTAAATATGATTATAAAAGTAGGTATGTCTGTTATGAATGGTATTTTTAAGACTAAACTTAAGCTCATGTTACTAGAAAAATGTTATTATAATATAAATAATATATGAGAAGCGGTAAATAATTGTTTTACATAGATATTGTATTAAATAAATTTTAATATAGAATAAGATAAGTTACATCACTACATAATATAAAACAAAGTCTCCCGCTGCGTCTATCTGTCCGTCTGTATGTTCGCGATAAACTCAAAAACTACTGAACGGATTTTCATGCGGTTTTTACTAATATACAAAATGACTCATGAGGAAGGTTTAGGTGTATAATTCGTTAGAGTTTTGAGTTAATTGGCTGAAATTTGACGAGGATAGTTGAAGATAGGCACCCCAGTACCAGCTTCTCCCTCTGGACCGGATCCAACGGAGAGCAATTCGAATCGTCGACAGCCAAGATATTTCAAACAGGCTTGACCCCTTGGCGCTGCGTAGAGATGTGGCCTCTCTATGCATCTTTTATCGCCTATACTATGGGGAGTGCTCCGAGGAATTGTTCGGACTGATCCCTGCCGCCTCTTTCCGCCATCGTTCTACGCGACAGCAGTTCCATCACCATCATTTAGATGGTTGGCAGTCCACAACTGTGCGTTTCTGTAGAAACTTTCTGCCTCGCACAACAAAACTGTGGAATGAACTGTCGCCTGCGGTATTTCCGGACCAATACGACCTTCAAACCTTCAAGAAAAGAGCGTACTCCTTTTTAAAAGGCCGGCAACGCACTTGTGACTCCTCCGGTGTTGCGGGTGTCCATGGGCGACGTTAATCGCTTACCATCAGGCGATCCGCCTGCTAGTTTGCCGGCTATGACATAAAAAAAAAAAAAAAAAAAAAAAAAAAAAGATGTCGGTAAAAATGGCGACTGGGAGCTTTTAGATATAGATATTTTAGATATGTAACATATACCTATAAGAAAATCAATGTGAAAATTAAGGGAATATAATAATTCTTGGATAGAATAGAAAGAAATGGAGGCAGCCTTGATGGCGTAGCGATTGAACTCTTGACTCCTATACAGGAGGATCTGAGATCGAAACCAGCCGGGACCTATGTTATTTCTAGTTTTGATTCACATTGACTAGCATGTTTTATAAAGGCTTTATCATTCTGAGGAGTCCCGTGCTCGGCAGTGGGAATGGCCGGAATTTATCATACATTATATTATTATTTTCTGTGGACGACAGGCTATGCAAAGAGATGGAAAATATGGTATTAAAATGTCGGCGTTATATATGATAGGTAAACAAAATATGTACTTACGTCTTTCGTTCGAAAGAATCTGTCCAGGCGAAAGGCAAATAAAAATACATGACGCCTTTTTCTAAACGTTTGCATTAATTAGTGAAAAAACGCGATTTGGCTCACATATCATTAGTCTTCAAAGAAAGAACGGCAGCCAAATTACCGATGTAGCAATCAGTTTGCGACAGGCGTAGATCGTGCGATAGCTACTGTCAAACGTCATTTTTGTGTCACATATGTATTGGCAAACAGTGAGGCTGCCGCACGACAACGGCAGTCGCGTTGCTGTCGCTATTTTAAGACTGCGGATCAACACTGCGCAGTCAGTCAGTCAAAAACAAAGTTATTGTCTTAAGAACCAACACCGAAATAATCTAAATAAAACCATGAAGACTTCAAAACAAAACTCGACTTGTTTCAAAGTTATTATACATATATGTATCGTAAAAACTTTCACATTTTGATACGAGAGCACTGGTTTTTAACCAGCTATGTGCATCGAAGGAGTTTTTCTTGTTTAAACGATAACAAACACAATAAAAAAAAGTGTATTGCGAGTAGTTTGTCCGAACTTAGGGCCGTGTACACCAACAATATAACACATGTTTAAAATAGAAACGGTCGTTTGACTGTACAAAAAGTTCGTGTTAAATTAAACGGGTGATTTTGTCTAAAACATACGTCATGTTGTCGGTGAAGATAGGCCTTAGTTTGTCTGTATCTCAGATGAAATATATCGGCATATCGATTGCGTTTAATGCAGCGTCTAGACTTTATTAATTGCTCAATAAATCCAATAAATTTCGTTTGATCTTCACGTAGTTTTTAATTAATATTGCAATATCAATTTAAGAATAAATGGTCGTGAGAATGTGTATTTATTAACGATAAGACTAACTAACAGTATCTCTATCACGAGTTTTCTAACTATTTACTATCATAGTAAAGTAAATTTTCATGATAGCGATTTTAGTTCTTAACTTGGTTACATTAGGGATTAAAGTCGCTTATGTGACATATGTGTCATAGTTAAGTTTTGATTTACTATTTACGATATTTTAGAGATGTCATGTTAGCGAATCTAATCCCTAATATAACCAAGTTAAGAACTAAAATCGCTTGCATAAAAATTTACATTTACTATGAAAGTAAATAGTGAAAAACTCATAATAGAGGTACAGCTGACTAGCGATAACTATACATTAATTTTTATTAGGTAGGTATCTTATTGGTCTATTGGTTGCAAGCGCGACTGCTGAGCGTGAGGTCCTGGGTTAGATTCCCGGGTCGGGCAGTGTTATTGGGTTTTTCTGTAAGGGAATTCTCAGCACTGAGTCTGGAACTGTTTTCGGTGGATGGCAATAGGCTCGCCCTCTATTACATAGGACTCAATAACAGCATCGGCGTAATATTGTTGTACATAGTACACTTCTGCCTAACCTTTCGGCGAAAACAGGCGTGATGTTATTTTATGTTAACAACATCATCATCTGCCTAGACGCCCAACGACGTTGACCTCTTCGTATAACCAGATGCTGTTGTATGTCAGTATTTTACACAGAGCGACTGCCATCTGACCCTCACCACCCAATTATAGGAGATCCTGATACTCTAAGATTAGACTGGTCGACTTTTTGGACTGCTGTGAAAAACGGTTCCACATCAAAAGACTGACCTCAGCAAGCGGTGCTCAATCTGCTATTTAGCTAAGACCCCTTCGATCGAGAAATTTAATTACTGGGAGACACTGATACTCTTGGGTTAGGCCGGTTATCAAACCATTTTGGGGCTGTTTATTTCCGTAACGACTTACATAGGTAGGTATAACACCCGGGACTGCTGAATGTGCTATCCGTGGCAGAGAGGTGTCTCAATGTGTGAAGATCAGTCACCCATCTAAGTACTGACCGCAGCAAGCACTGCATAAAGTGTAGCTATGAGCCCCTGCACTACAACTACATCTCTATCGATTCGGCATTTTGCAAAGAAATTTCAAACCCCATAATACCGCGGGGGTCCCAATTCTTTGACAACTTAATAATTTAATTAATCTTTCCAGTCAACGCCATAAAACCAAGTTTTAATGTAAAACAGACGGTTAACAATAAAATTTTGTAATTTATATCATTACTTTATGAGGTTCGAACATTCTGTAATTAGGAGCCACTGGAGAAATAAATTAAAGTTCTTATTGGAGATCTATACATATGCATAGTAAAATTATAATAGGCTCTGATGTCTGTACATTATAGATATTGGAGAAAAACTAATATAGGGGGTGTTTATTAGAGCAACAGAAGCCTAAACAACAGTTTTTAGAATTTTTGTCTGTCTGTTTGTACACGCATCACCCAAAAATTACTGCATGGTATTGAATGCAGTTTTCACCGATGTATTGCTAGAGGTCTAACTTAAAATATAGGCTCCATTTTACCGCAGGAAAATATCAGATTTTAAATTCCACGCGTACGAAGTCATGGGCAATCATGAATAGAAATACTCAATTCTGATTTCATCTCGGTGTGAACAAAAGTAAAAAAAAATTGAAGAGAAACGATCACTTAGGCATCAAAGTACTCTGCAACATTACTGTCAACACGACACTGGCAGCATTGCGACGTGAAATGGCAATGCTTTTTCTAAAGAACAGGCCAGCCTTCTGGTCCTTTCGACCAACCGTTTTGCAATGTATCTAAAACGGAGATGTGCATTCAGACGCTGAGTATTACATAATTATTTGTTAAGTATTACACAGGTATATTAGTATTTTATATTTACTTCATCTATAGAGAATGAAATGAATATTTGTATGATTTACAGATAGTTGTTTCGGCAGCCTAATTACGTAAAAAAGCGACAACAACGCGACAGCCACGCGACAGCCACACGACAGCCACGCGACAGCCACGCGACTGCCACGCGACAGCCACGCGACAGCCACGCGACAGCCAGGCGACAGCCACGCGACAGCCACGCGACAACCACGCGAAATCCACGCGACATCAATCGCACTGTCAGCCAATATATTATATGACACAAAAATGACGTTTGACAGAAGTTATCGGACGATCTTCGCTTGTCGCGAACTGATTGCTACATACCTATGTACCGAATTAGGCTGCTGGTCTGTCTGTGTGTGCATGTAACATGTATGTTTGCAAACTGTACCCACGACACAGGAGGAATCCTAGTGTGGGGCAACATTTAAAAAAAGCTACAGAGAAAACATCACCAACACATAAAACTACAAAATACGGAACTCACCATACTTGCAAGCTATTACCAGTTATTAAAACGAAATGTTTTTTAACGATAATTACAACATTACACGCCATAAACTAGTGTAAATACATAAATGTAGATATTAAGTAGTAAAATAATATAAAACTCATCGGGGCTATGAATCAGAATGAAATTATTTTATGGTGGTCACAAGTAAAAGTAATAAAGAAGGTTCACTTATTAAAAGTATCGCGGCGTGCGGAAACCTCTGAGCGCCAGGACCGAACGTATTTAATCATTTACCGGTAATCTCTCTCTCCAGGGCCGTCTCCTTTACCTCTTTATAAGACATAACAGCAACATGTCAGATTCCCGCAAGGAAAAAATATTTGGATGACATACAGATAGTTTTTTCGGATCTGGGTGTTTGTGTATGTGAATATTTGTGTTTGTAAACGCACCAACTATAATACAAAACAATGAATTAAAGAAAATTAGACTGTATTTTAGTTTCGGGCAATTACTAAACCAGATCAAAAAAATCAGTTACACGTAATGTGACTGACTTTACGCTACAATCCGAATTTTACGCCATCCTAAAGCAATATTTCGCACACAAAGGGGAAATGGACGTAATATCACGTACGTCATGTCACGTGAGCTCAATTTGTTTGCGTTTTCGGTACGTGATAGGCCGTCTGTTGTGCCGCTGGTGTCGTAAAAGAAGACTGATAAATATGCTATGCTAAAACAATATACTATAATAATCAATCAGGTATTAGGTATGCAAAGCCCAAGAGTTTATAGGCCAGTTAGATGATTTGTGCGTCATGTCATAATAAGTTAGAACTAGACCTTCTGTATTTATATTTTTTTGTGGTTAGATATAAAATGTCATGCAGAGCTTTCCTGCTGAGAATAAAATATTAATTTTGTTTCAAATAGTAAAATATAATATCGCGTTATTGGGTTTTAACGGCACGGTTGGCATAGTGGTTGAAAGATCGACTGCTGCGCTGCGCTATGCTGTCGCAGGTTCGATTCCCGCACGGCACAAATTTTTGTATGATCTACAAATGTATGTGAATCCTACTAATATCATAAATGCGAAAGTTTGTGAGGATGGATGAATGGATCTTTGTTACTCTTTCACGTCAGAACGGTTGAACGGATCTGGATGAAATTTACTCACTGGAATAGCATACAGGCATATACTGTTTATCCCGGGAAAATGCACGGATTCGTAATCCACGCGGGCGAGGCCGCGGCGCGAGCGCGAGCTAGTATTATTATATGTTTGTAAACGCACCCACGATACAGGAATTATTCCTAGTGTGGGGCAACGTTTTAAAATGTATGCTTAAATAAGTGTCTTAATTATTCAAGAAACGATTGACATAACTGTACTTACAGCATTTTTTTTCTAATTGTAGTATTATAACTAGTGTCAAGTATATATTCATTAGTATTATATATTATTTCATAGTATTTATTCATTAGTAGTTAGATAGTAAGTTTAAAGGTTTTATAATTCAACTCATAAGAACACATGAGGCGCCTGGCAACACGAAACAATACACTAGAGCGGTGCTCAGTGACGGGTATGTTTACGGTGTTCCATATACCTAATGGGCTAAAGTCGTCACAGAGTGGGTGCCTGAGGACGGGCAAAGCCGCCGAGGTAGAACTAGAAACCGCTGGCGTGACGACTTTGATGCCTTCACTACGAACTGGTCGGAAGCAGCAATACATCGAGAGGTGGAAAGATACGGGGGAGACGTTTCCTCAGGAGTATGACTGTAAAGGTAAGGGAAAAAAGAGAAAGTATTTTTCATTTACTTCATCGAAAATGTCGGAATCATTAGTGTGAAATGGTTATTGTATGTATGTGCTATGACACCATCAATAACAAGCCTCCGTAAACATATCATTTGTCATAGCTGTTCCAATAATTTGGACGTAATGAGGACATGCCTCTATTCATGGTCACGTCACTATCATTACTATTTCACTCCCTAATTATCCAACTATGAATACAATGTTCAATATTGAGGTGACATTATTGTTATAACGAGAGGGTGTACCTAGAGGATCCAATGATCAATGCGGTAGCTATGTTGATCTCGGACGCTAAGCAGCGCTTGCTGATGCCTGTCCTTGGGTGGTTGACCGATTTTGAATCCGTGCCTCGGAAATCACGCTAATTAGTTGATCCCGGGTGTCATACGAATACGTCGTACGGGTGTCAACAGCCCAAACAGTCCGACAACCAGTCTTACCTTAGAATATCAGTGTGTTCCAATAATTGGGTGACGGAGGTCAAGAAGCCGAACCCAATGTCATTGGAAAATTTCCCAACTACAGTGGGTTCGGCTTTCAGTCTTACCAATTGCGACTAATACCAGTAATTTACACAGAGCGACTGTATCTGAGCTCCGCCTCAACCGCCAATATTTTTTATGTAAGTAAGTGACAATTCTGCCGAGGCTGGACCATGCAAGCTCGCCTTCACTCAAGCTGCTTTTTAGTTAAAGTTATACTTTCTTATCGTGTCCATCTCGACATAAAATATACCGTACTTATACCATCCTGAAATTGGAAACTAGAAATTCAATAGCGTACCCAATTTGTTGGACCATTTCAGGTGAGTTCAATTATTTGAGATATTTGATACTTTCCATTTCTCTGGTCTCAAAGCGTTCCCATCCCAATTACTATTAGATTTGTTCTGAATGCTATTTCCATAAACTGTAAACGTAAATATGGAAATCTTATGGTGTCTAAGATCAGGGGTGTCAAACTTATGGGGCGCTAGAGTTGTTATTTTCCGTGGGGACATTTGGGTTAGATTTACTTTGGGAGAGAATTGTTTGTCAGTGAGACAGGTCATAAATGCTTAATGAAATAGATTTATTATTTTTAGTTTTTGTATATTTTCATGTACTTCCAAATAATTATTTTTAGGTTTTCTGTTTCCGTTGTTTAACAACGAATTATATTTAAGTCCATGCACAACGTTCAGAGTTAAGTATATCGTTATGATGCAACTTTAGGCCTTTTTACAATAAGTTAAGTTGCCTAATAAGTTTAGACAAAAACCTCTACTTAAATCAATTTTAGAATTTAAAATGTTTACCACCCCTGCTTCACACAGTACGCCTTTAGTTTCTATAACCTCTAGTTAGTGGTTTCGATGTACCTTTGTGATTACATACACTGCGTTGTATGGCCAATCACTGCAAATGGATGGTTAGTGCTGGCAATTTGCACTTGCACCAGGACCAAACAGGAACTTAGTCTTAGAATTTGTGTGTAAATATAAGCCTGAGAGTTAGGACTGGTTTAAATTGACTAGCTGGAAGAAATATTGCACCGTCTGATTGTTCTTTTTTTGAAATTAAATTTACTAACGATCGTTTACATATTTTTTAAATAAAGAAGATATTTTTACATCTACCTGCCTGGCACGAAAGATGATTCCATTTTTAAATTATCGTTTTATTAATTGATATAGATACTTCGGAATTGGGAGCTGACAGCTACATAATTTCCGCGAAAATCAGTCGATGTGGGAGGTTAAATAGCACTTGTTGCGGTCAGGCCTTGGATGGGTGACCGTTATTCATACTGGGGGTTGCCATAATCCCCACGCTTGGCAGGCGGCTTGGGGATCGCAGTGGCTCACCGATTAGTAAAAGGACGCTACTGCCCGTCCCCTCCTCCGTCTCGACCGATTCCGGTCACGGCGGCCAATCTCACCCGGGATTAGCCAAATACGCAGGAGATATTATAGAGCACAAGTGTATGCGCAAACCCAGGTGCTCTCTCTGTTCCTTCACTCTCATAGTCCGATGGGACGGCAATCCGACACGACCGGAGAGAGATCAGGCGCAGGACCAACGGCTTTACGTGCTTTCCGAGGCACGGTGTGTATTCACATACACGAAGACCCAGACCCGAAACAACTATCTGTAAATCATACAAATATTTGTTCCGTGCGGAAATCGAACCCGCGACACGTAGCGCAGCAGTCAATCTCTCAACCACTGCGCCAACCGTGCCGTCACAAATTCTATACAAACCACACAGACTAACATCCAATCATAATTTATTCTAATCCATTTCCAAAACTACAAAACAACACATTAAACGCAATTCACACGACCGAATCAACACAAAATAACATACAACATAAATCTGAAACCCAGAACTAAATTCGCGACTATAATCAGTTATTTATAACGCAGAAAACGTCTCTTTAATCTATAGTTGGGGGACCAGAAATAGGACTCTAAAACTGTTGTTTAGAAACAAACATTCGTTATGATGTATGTTTTGAGGTTAACTTACACTTTACGGTAATATGCGTCCATTTGTCAAATGTCCTTAAAGGAAAAGGCCTGGGAATTGAAGCTAGGTTTTAGAAAAATGAAACAAAATGGAGTTTGGGGAGGCGGTTGTGAAAAATAAGACCTATTACGGTTTGAGTAAGAGGTATATTAGGGTAATGTCAATATACAGATTATGATAAAATAAATTAAAAAACTAGCTGTTGGCAAGGATTTCGACTGCGTGTATTTTGTATTATCTAATTAGCGTTTGGCAGCAATAGTAAAAATAAGCTTGTCTTTCTCAAGGACCCAGGCTATCTCAGCTGGGTTTAGTCGTTTAGTAGTGATGAGGTAACAAACAAACAGACAGAGTTACTTTCTTTATAATAGTGTTCCGTCCGGCAGTCTGACATACTGGGTTTCGCATAGAAGGGATAGGCAGAGGTGTATTGCTAACCATCTTCATTTCGTATATATCGCTATTGATTCCTATATGACAGGGACTCCGTTATGAATTTTCATAATAGTTAGAACCTAACCTAATCTAACTTGAGTATCAGTGTCTCACAATAATTGGGTGGCGGACGTCAGATTACAATGGCTACGTGTAAAATGTTAATATTCGGCCGCATATGGTTAGACTGGCAGCCGAACCCAGGGTAGTTCTTTTTTATTTTGTTAAAACGCTGCCCCTCATTAGGATTTCTCCTCTATCATGGGTACAGTTTACAAACATACATGTCTCATGCTCACACAGCCAGACCCGAAACAACTGTCTGTATATCAGCCAAATATTTGTTACGTGCGGAGATCGAACCCGCAACACGTAGCGCAGAAAGCTAATCGCTTAGCCACTGTACGAACCCTGTCGTCAAGTTGTGAAAAGGCAAATTAAAAGCTGGGACCGAAAACAAAGCTTTGAACACCATGTTATTTAAAATGAGAATTTGGTCTCCTGGCCATTAGACAAATTAAATAAAGAAAAAAAAAAATAAGTATAGACTTTCTTCTAAAGACATTTCAGCAGTAATGTCTAGAAAGTACCTAACAACTTTGTATTAGCCTTTACAAGCCACGGCCTCGAATCAATGGCCTTTGATCTAAACCGGCTCCTTTGACTAGGTTTTGCTTTGACATATTTGCATAAACGATGACCTTAACTCTTCAATATTTAATGTTATTTAGGTTTAGATCCGAGATATTTATTCTGTAATGTATCTTATTCTATTTGATGAAAGGAGACCGGGCAACATTTTGGCATCAATAGTCATTTAATTTAGAAGTAGGTTGATATTAATAATAGTGGTCATGATTTGAGTGTGTCTGGTCGTTCGGTTCCCTGCAATATGGTTGAGCTGAATGACGCTGATACATACGTCATACTCGTGAACAGGTGCCGTCTGCTGGGACTGGTCAGCTCATCGCTGTCATGGCAGGACTATCAGAAACTTTCGGATATTATAGTTATCAGTTTGTTTAGTCTAGACCTAGTACTACATTTTCCTCACATAACGTTGAGAAAATAATGTATTCGTAAATATGAATGTTAAACAATCAGAATTTAAAAGAATAACTATGGAGTTTCTTGCCCGTTCTTTTCCATCTAGGAAAACAACACTTTGGAACGTGGCAACTAGAGTCTGATTATTCATATGTGCATTTAACAGGTCTACATGAATAAAAATATATTTTATTATTATTATTCAATATGATGACAACAAAATATGTCCTGACAGAATTGGGGTGTACAAACATGTTGGGGTAATGAGTTTAGGGATATTAAATGAAGGTCATGTTGGAGTATATAACTTTAACTGGTACCAGTTTACAAATACATGTAAATAAAGAACGACCTAACTAAACGGTTGCGGGGAGACGACTGCTACTCCGCGCTAATACGATAATGCGCATGAATATATAAAAGTTATGGGTCAGTAGTGTCCCTACAATTTAAATAATATAATATATAACAAAGCAAAACGATGATACTCCCTGAGCACACTGTAAGAGGCCACATTGTAATAAGAAAAAGGAACCATTACGAAATGCTAACATAGTATGGTCCAATGCACTAAAACACGTGTATAGCGTTAAGGAATCATCATCATCAACATCAGCCAGAAGACGTCCACTGCTGAACGAAGGCCTCCCTCAAGGGGGGGTTTGCCATAATCCCCACGCTTGGCAGGCGGCTTGGGGATCGCAGTGGCTCACCGATTAGTGAGAGGACGCTGCTGCCCGTCCTCCGGTGTCTGGCCGCAGTTTTAAGACGTACCCGGGTCATGGGCATGGACATGGGCGCTAAGGAATACATAATAGATTTATATTAACTAACATTTCTGTATTCTTCTCGTATTGGGCTATATGGTCGCTAAGCGACAAAGCCCTTCAATAAATAAAAAAAAAGATTTATTCTAACTAAAAAACCAGTGTCAAATTGGGTTATTAGGAAATGCTATAATACTGTACCGTTTATATTGACATTAAACAATTATTATTATGATCATTAATTATTTAATTATATAATTAGGCAGTCTTATTATTATATACTTTATTGTATATTTATTGACTACCCTTCAAATTATCCAGCTCATAACAGCACTCAACAACAAAATTACCATACTATTTACACCACCAAATTTAATCGCCGTATAAATACACAGCAGATCTCAAATTGGTGGCACTAGAGCACGCAGCACCAAGCAGACATTAATAGGCAGTTTCCAAGATGATTCTATGTGAATTTATTACTAAGATCCTCACGTTACTGGAATATTATTATGCCAATTACGGCCGGAGCTTCGTGCCTTGTAGGCTGTAAACCATGATATACAAAGTTATTACAGAAGGTCTGTTTGATCTTTGCATAATATAAAGAAGTAAAGAAAGAAAGAAAGAAAGAAAGGAGGAAAGAAAGAAAGAAAGAAGTAAAGAAAGAAAGAAAGCAAAAGCATTTATTCCGTACCAGCGTAACAGTCAGCACAAAAATTATTAAAAAAAAAAACAAAGAAAAACTAAAAATAAATACCTACACACTTATTGAAATTAAATGCGCTGTCGGGCATACCCATACCGAATAGGTTACGTAAATAAAGTTAGTTAAGTAGACATTAATTTCGTTTTATTTACTGGCACCATGTGATCAGAAACGGTTTGAAATGGCTGGACTATAATGACGTCAAATATCAGTAAATGTGTGTCATTGGGTGCCGTTTCTTTGACGTATGACGTTTATTTTTTATGTTTGACGTCACAATCCATCGTGACGTCGTACTGCTCAAAATAGAGTTTAAGCGGCTTATTTCAGTAATCAATTTTTATTTGGTATTTTTGAAGACACTTGGACTCGATAGACACTCAAAACTTTCTTCACGCCACGGTTTTCCCTGTGCATAGTGAGTGCAGTTTACAAATATACGTGTCACACCCATTGATACTAGTGATAATTCTTCATCATCTTGAGGACGGTCACGGCACGTTTAAGGCAGGGGCGTTCAACACCTCTTCCTCGATTCCACCGCCATTATGTCATTTTATTTTTCAACCGTATTCGTTTGAGTAATTAAAGGATTTATGTATTAACATCTGACACAGATAAATCATTACAGGTAACAAACCTAATGAAGAATTTAACTTATACTAAACTAGCTTCCGCCCGCGGCTTCGCCCGCGTGGTTTATGAACCCGTACATTTTCCCGGGATAAAAAGTAGCCTATATGCTATTCCAGACTATAAGGGGGTAGCCTATATAGGGGAGGGGGTTGCCATAATCCCCACGCTTGGCAGGCGGCTTGGGGATCGCAGTGGCTCACCGATTAGTGAGAGGACGCTGCTGCCCGTCCTCCGGTGTCTAGCCGCAGACTTAGGACGTACCTGGGTCCATGGGATAGGATTCTTCAGGATAGGATATTTACAACTAATTTACTCCGAAACATAATATCCAATATGATCAGATATTATCGTCTCCCTCGTCTCATCTTACTAGTGAACCCGCTCCTTTAAGTTAAAGCCAAAACGTTGTCTATTATTTGGCATCAACCACAAAACCGTGGACCTTCTGGTATCTTCTTATCCAGCGGATAAGCCATAGAGGTGGTTCTACTTATTAAGGCGTGCCGGAACCTTATTACGGGTCTGCAAAAATGTGGATTATGTGAGGATATTAAACGGTTGAATAATTTTAGTTTTTATTTTGTTTAATCTTGGTTTACTAGAGATTAATTTCATTTATTTCTGGGTCTGTTCTCATGATGAGTGAGGTTTTCAGTGGTATGAAACAATGACCCTCTAACTAAACCAATTAGACTAGATCAGCTCTATAACCACCTCTCTTGGTCGCGCCGCATCACTCAGTTCGGTCCCCAGGTCGCTCAGCCTTATTAATGGAATCAGGAATATATTATTATATTATTGTGGAAATCCATGGTATACAAGATATGCAATTAGAATTTTTAGTTTTTAAAGCCGCTAAACTAGTTCAGGCTTGAGTGCAATGTGCAGTAAGGCCCTCCCGCCGGCAAATATATGCACATGCAGAAGGTGCGATTAATATAATGCAATATGCAACCCAAACCGATCCTCGACACGTGTTTCACCCCTCCACGGTGCATCTTTGGGAGATGTTGACACATCGGCCGCTTGGTCACGTCCAAGCGGCCGATGAATCAATATTTGGACATCAAATTTGGAATTGTGCCCACTAGATGGTATTATTACATGAGATACAATAACGGCATCGACAAAATGTGGGTGTACAAATGGTTGATACAACTCTGCTTAACCTTTCGAGGAATACGGCCGTGAGGCTATATTTATTTGACACTACCGAACACCACACCGCTTCGAAGGCTTTTTAGTACTATGCTGATCATCATAATTATAGCCTATCAGATTAATTAAAATTATTATTCCTTGCCAACAATCTGAGATTAACGCTTAGAAGAAGAATGGAATAATACCTTAATAAGGACATCAACCCTACTCCCTATGACATGAGACTTAACTCTGTCATGGGGGTACTTTTAGTGTCAACGTACACTTAATAATAAAAGTTACGTCTAATAATAGATATTCTTTCTTTCTTTTTTTTCGGAAATCTGATATTAAAATCTTTGGTGCAATCAATATTCAAAGATGCGTATCGCTTATATAATAAAAATTAATAGTGATCGACGGAAAGAAAACCAGCCATCCGATAAACCGAAAAGCCATCAAAAATCCATAATGATAATTTCAGTTTCAAACAGTACCATAAAACGGCCATTCCTACGCGGCGTTGAGGTGAACAAAAAAAAGCAGTTGATTATGTCTCGTCAACCGCGAAATTAGATGGCAAAGTAATTAACTTTTAAATGCCAAGGTCGTTTTCCATACAGCCTAATATCGATTTTGATACGAACCTGCGAATTACTGGAATAAGTTGACGTTGTGGTACCGGGCTTTGTGAAGAATTGAAGACTGAAGACTCACCTGAGAAAATAGAAAGATGAAAGTTAACTAGCTGTTGCATTATATTTTGTATTTATTATCTAAGTGTTGTGCTGCAATAGTAAAAATAAGCATATGTCATAAGAAATTTCATAGCGATCGGTCCAGTGGTTTAGTAGTGATGAGTTAACAAACAGACAAACAATTATTTTTGCATTTACTATAATGTATTTAAACTCATTAAGAGCGTTTACGCCGCGCGGTGGCGAGCGAAATTAGGTATTTACAGCGCTCGACCGCTCATCCGCTTGTGTGTGTGCGTGCGGACTGTGAGCAGGCAATGCTTAGAGCGCGCGCTGGCGATGTTGATCCTTTTTGCCTTTTTGGTATTTTTTAGTTTATTATAATTTATTTTGTATTGTAGTTTATAGTATTTGTTTATTCAGATGAGCTAATAATTATTAGTACCTAGATATTACGATATATTTTCATAATACGATAATATCGTCACCGGAAATATGAATTAATGTAAGGGACAAATTGTAAAAAATTTGTTAAATATACAGTTTTACTCAGAAAATTCTGCTCTATCGATTGGTATATTTATTTTTTAATTTTTGAGATCTTTAAAAAAAATATAAATAATAAAGCAATTGCATGGCATGATTATAAATACTCATGCAGAGATACAACAAAGTCACCCTTAAGTCCAAACAGCAAGCATCAAATTTGTATATTACATACGTTTAGCGTAACTCTAAAACCGAAATAAAATAGTTATACAAAGGTATTATACCCTAAATACAAAACTTAATAGCCTATATTTACATTTTTAAACATGATTTAAAGATTTTTCTGATAATAAATTGGCTTAATCACTGATGAAAATAATTTTTCCCTTACAGTAATGGCTATATCTGAAACTAAAAGACTTATTGAAATCCTGTTTTATAGGAAAAATAGAGCGCAAAAATATAAGAATAATGGTATATTTACTATTATGATACCATTAAAGTTGAAAGAAATACATTTTTTAAGTTTTTTTGCGATTTCCTAAAACTTGCATTTTGTCCCTTACAGTAATTCATATTTCCGGTGGCGAATTATTATATCAATAATCAAGATACATATTGTGTACATTACTTATTATTTTATTTATTTTCCCGAATAAAAAAAAAGCTCTTTGTTTCCCAGACCTGATGAAATTAATACAAATTCCTAAACTCAAACACGGTGGATATAGTTTCTAAGAGCACCTCACAACCTCATCATCAGGTTATCGGCACTATACTAAATCAAACAAACCTAAAAACCGTGGTTCTACTGTAAACAATAACCGAGATCCTGTAATCACCTCCCATCATCATCAGGTCATCAGCATTAGTTAGGATAAAAGGACCTTTCGAGACAAATGAAATAAGCCTAAACACGATGGTTCTACTATAAACAGTAACCGAGTTCTTGTAAACACCTCCCATCATCATCATCATCATCATCAGGTCATCGGTACTAGTTAGGATAAAAGTACCTACCCAGACAAATTAAACAAGTCTAAACACGGTGGTTCTACTATAAACAGTAACCGAGTTCCTGTAATCACCTTTCATCATCATCATCATTATCATCATTATCATCAGGTCATTAGCAATAGGATTAAAGTACCTATGGAGACAAATAAAACAAGCCTAAACACGATGGTTCTATTATAAACAGTAACCGAGTTCCTGTAAACACTTCTCATCATCATCAGCATCATCAGGGCATCAGCACTACTTAGGTTAAAAGTACCGATCGAGACAAATGAAACAAGCCTAAACACGGTGGTTCTACTATAAACAGTTACCGAGTTCCTGTAACCTTCAGGATCCATCATCAGGTCTTCGATGCCATCGGCTCCACCACCATGGCTCACCTCACCAAGAAGTATAAGAGGACTATGAACAATTATTGTACAAATTTTCATAAAAAGTCGTCAAAAATAATTCAACTGTTTACTTCTACCCAAAGTATCAATATGTTTTGGACTAGATTTATTCCAATTTATTGATTCAGAATCGTAATATTTTCTTCGAAAAACGGAGCGCAGAGCGACACGTCCCTGCCCTAGAAAGCCTCGGCGGGCACTGATCTCGCGCCGAGTTGCGGATCAGTATATATGGTACTTTTAAAAAATCTTTTAAAAATAGTTTATTACATTTTTGAATAAATTTTTTTTTGCCTTATTGTTAAGGACATATTCTAGTAATGTAAAAAAATATAATATGTAATTTAGCCATCATTAAGTTTGTCAAAATGTGCTTTGAAAATGCCTAAAAATATATAATTTACGCTATGTTGTTTCGTAATTTACTTTAGAATAATAATAATTATTTAAAATTTTGTCTACTAGATTTGGACAAGAGTATATATGTATTCTAAAAACCTTTATTTTATGCTTTTATTTCATATACTTTGCCAGGTATCGAAGGATGAAGTAGTCACGTTTCGTAAATTTTACGAAACATGGTGTCAAATAATAGCCCTAGTATATATAATTACTAAAAAAATTAAAAATGTTTTGTATTAGATTTGTTCTTTACAAAATTTTCTATTAAATGGACAGCAATTTTGATATATGATCTATACAATTTAACGAAGTAATTTCAGGATGAAAAATGCCAATAACGGACCGTACGGCGTAAAGGCTCTTAATCTAGTGGTCGAAAGCGTGGATGCTGAGCATGAGGGTTCGATCCTCGGGTGGGTAAGTGTTTTTGAGGTTTTCTGTTGGGAAATTCTCAGTAGTAGCCCGGAGTTCAGAACTGTGTCCAGCTGGCTCGCCCTCTATTCTATGGAACTTAATAACGTGCGAACATATGTGAGTGTACCAAAAGCCTTCGGAAAATACATGTGTGATGATATGTTGTTGGTTTAATCTATACCTCTGTACAACCTTTAAGTGGTAGCAGAGTTCCGTGTTACGAATTTCACCCGTCAAAATACCTAGGTAAGAGTAATTATATTCCGAATGAAGGGTAGGAACAGCCAGTGAACCAATCGAAACACAAGGCATTCCAAATTCAGCCTTAATTACGTTCTCAGTCCTAAGTTGGTTTAGAAATAATTGCTTATCATCAGTGTTTGCCAATTACTTTTTTGTTCTAATTTGAAATTTTTCCGACCTAAAACCTGGTCAACTTGACGGTCTTTGATTGGCCTCAATAAGATCCACATTACAAGAGACAGGGCAGCTAGGCACAACAGATGCTCCATTGTCCGTGTAGGCAGCAGACACACCTATCGTTCTTAGAGAATCTCCACTTCATCCCGTTTTCCTAGCATCTGTCTATACCCACCCTGAGTCTGTCGAAAGACTATATAATAACTAGGCTATATACATAAATACAAAATGATTCCCATAAGACGCCTGTCAGAAAAGAAGGAAACAAAATGTCTGTTTTAATCCCAGAAAGTTGTAAATGTCAAGTGAGCCCAAAATATTGCCACGGGGTTCAAGCTATGGGCACCATTAGTTATGACAGTTGCCCATTAAGGGGGGGAGCGTCTTGCGCACATTTATAAATGAAAGTCATTCTCATGGTGTTATTATTTATATTCACGCGTTTTTTCGTACTGGATGAGCAGAGTTAGTGGTGTAAACAAAATTCATTAGAGATTTTTTCAACTCTTATTGGTCTAGGTGACTGCGAAGTATGAAGACTTGTGTTCGATCTAAGAGTAGAAAATGTTCAGCCCGGTTTTTTGAATTTTACCCCGTAAATGTTCGATGTTGACGCAGAAAAGAGACTTTGAGGAAGCCATTGTCCAGCAGAGGGACGATTTGAGCGTACAAAATAAAAATTAAATGAGTTTAAATAGTACGCACTCAAGCTCAGTGACTACGATTGTGATCACGAGACCACTATTTCCCTTTTTCAATTAAAACTTGTGAACAATTTTCAGTACTAAAGCGTTTCACTTATATGTTTTCAGACACTAAACTAATTTGAAATTGATTACTGAGAATTAATCCTAGCCCCGGATTGCTAACTCTCCGTTATATAGTTATAAACCACACGTTAATTATTTAATATAATAATTATTAGAATAACAAAAAAAAACTGTACCGCTATCACGAGTTTTCTTACTATTTACTATCATAGTAAAGTAAATTTTCATGATAGCGATTTTAGTTCTTAACTTGGTTACATTAGGGATTAGAGTCGCTAATGTGACATATAGTCATAGTAAAGTTTTGATTTACTATTTACTATATTATAGAGATATCATGTTAGCGACTCTAATCCCTAATGTAACCAAGTTAAAACTAAAATCGCTTGCATGTAAATTTACATTTACTATGAAAGTAAATAGTAAAAAACTCATAATAGAGGTACTGTTTCTTATACCCCAGAAAAACCCAATAACACTTTGCCCGACCCGGGCATCGAACTCTGATCCTACATGGAACCTGTTACCTAACGTTCGAAGACATGTCTGTTTGATCGTTGGCAATACGCCATAAAAAGTACACAGTGAAGAAATATTATAACAACACAACAGGGAAAGTACTTGAAATAACAAAAAATAAAAACCGACTCCAAAAAACTCAAAAACAAAACTAATAACTAAAAAGCAAAAAATAAATCTTTTATTATACAATATAGTAGTTGAAGAATATTGAAGTCGGTGCCAAGTAAAACATAAAAGTAATATACCTTGTTGCTATAATAGCGACATTGAAACAACGAGTTCACGTAAAAATTGTCGAGTGCGAGGCGAATTATGCGTCGGACACGACAAATGCACTTCGCCAATCGTGTCGGTTTATCATTGCATGTTTTACTTGGCACCGACTTCAATATTCTTCAACTACTATATTGTATAATAAAAGATTTATTTTTTGCTTTTTAGTTATTAGTTTTGTTTTTGAGTTTTTTGGAGTCGGTTTTTATTTTTTGTTAAAAAATTTAATTATTTTACAATTTTGAGTGATGGGTAGACCTAGTAAGGACGATTCTCTTGAAAAACTTTACAAAGGTCAAATGTATGTTGCCCCAAGTCGAGTGAAAACCTTAGACGGTATTGCACTATGTGATTTTAAAATCAAATAAATTACTTAGCCGACCACATGATGAAAACGCATTACGAGAAATGAAAAGATTAAGACGACTATTGTAACTAATATTGTGATAGTTTTGTTTTAGAGGTTTAAAATGAGCCCAAACTCGAGGAGTTTACTAGTAGCTACTGAAGAGTTCCACCATCTATCTCCTGGCTCCATCATCAGACCCTCTATACCAAATGTTTTATACGGGACTCATCAAAATATATCGAGTGATCCCAAACTCGGAAGTTTTATTCCCTAACTCTTTACCGTTGAGGAGTAATATGACATCCATCATCAGCTCAGCATCATTAAATGATGACTTTCAGACGCCAATACCTAACTTATTAAGAAAAAAGCTCAAACGGGCTATTTGTCTTACAATATTTGAGGGTATCCCTCGATTTCCCTAGGATCCCATCATCAGATCCTGACTTGGTGATAATGGGACCAAATGGGAAGCATACCCTTTCAAACAAAACAAGAATTTTTAAAATCGGTCCGTAATTGACGGAATAATCGCCCAAACACTATGTAGCTGCTATCAACCATTAAGGAGTTCCCTAAACTGTACTGCACCTGCATCACGGACCTTGCATTGGCAGTCATTAGCCATCTCGGTGTAAAGATCTTGTCAACACGAATAAAATAAGCCCAAACACGAGGTAGTTAAGATGTACCGTTGAGGAGTTCCCTCGATCCTCTGTCGTCTCCATCATCAGATCTGCCCTAAACCTCCATAGTATTATAGTCTCATCAGATATACACATAAATATCAAGTTTTTACCCCATGCTCGCCTACAATTTTCAAGAGATGCCCTCGATATCTCAGGGTTTCCACCATCAGGTCCTGACCTGATGACAATGGGACCAAATGACAAGCATACCCTTTCAAATAAAAAAAGAATTTTTCAAATCGGTCCAGGCGTCTTCGAGAAATCGAGTAACAAACATAAAAAAAAAAAAAAAAAAAAAAAAAAAAATACAGCCGAATTGAGAACCTCCTCCTTTTTTTTGAAGTCGGTTGAAAATGATTTTAGGTACTGTCAGCAACATAAGTAGATAAACTTCATAATTTTGAAATTGATTTATTGCAAAAAAATTGTTTAGACTGCCTCATTGGTCTAGTGGTCGCAATCGTGACTGCTGAGCGTGAGGTCTTGAGTTCTATTCCTGAGTCGAGCATGTTACAACATGTTACACTATAGTTCTCAGTAGCGGTACAGAGTCTAGAACTGTGCCCGATAGACGGAAATAAGCTAGCCCTCTATTACTATTGGACTCAATAACGGCTTCAACATAATGTGCGTGTGTAATAGTACACCTCTGCCTGACCCATCGGGGAATACAGGCGTGATGCTGACAAATAAATTTTCCATGCCCATTAAAAGTATCCAGTTAATCCCTGATAAGTTAATCCACAGTTAATTTAGTACCCAAGCTCTGGAACCAGGTCAGTTGTAAATATTATATGTTTAAACAAGTTGACAAAATTTCACTATTATAATTATGCTTCTGACGGCACAGTTGGTGCAATGAAATGAAATGAAATTTTATTATTATTCTTACCTATAGATTTATTTTAAGTCATTTTTGCTGTGCCCTACAGGGTTCATGATTGTACCTAGCTTTAAGCCTATTATATAACACCTACTGTACCTACATTGTGGAACGCAAATAAATAATATGAATATGAAATGAAATTAGTTATTTTACAATTAGAATTTTTCAATCACTTTTACGTCTTTTTTAGACTAGATGGCGTCGGCATCTCATATGGCTATCCCTTAGAAGAAAAGCCGAAACAAACTCAGAGGTCAAAGTCTATTTTAATGTCCAGATAGACTGTGACTGCTGTGAGTTAGGTCCTGGGGAAAATTCCCAGGTCGGGCAAAGTGTTATTGGGTTCTTCAGTTAGAACATTCTCAGTAGACGTCCGGAAACTGGAACTGTGCCCGGCAGATGGCAATAGGCTCGCTCCCTGCTGCATAGGACTTAATTACAGTATTGACGTACACCTACGTACACCTCTGACTATCTCTTCAGCAAAAAATTAAAGAAAATATTTATTACTAGCTTCCGCCCGCGGCTTCGCCCGCGTGGATTACGAACTCGTGCAATTTTTCGAGATAAAAAGCAGCCTACAACCTTCTTCGATAAACAGGCTTCTTCAATATTTTTTCCAGAGATTAGCGCAATCAAATAATTTATATATATCTAACTATAATCTATCTCTGTGCCAAATTTCATCCAGATCGGTTTAGCCGTGATTGAGTAACAAACATCCATCCATCTAAACTTTCGCATTTTTATAGTATAAGATTTTTAACAAATCATTAAACCAAACGATAATTAATTTTTCTTTTACCAGAAAACCAAATATAAACACAGAACTTCGCGGTATAAATAAACAAATAAATCAACAATAAAAAATAACAACGGAACTCATAACTATCATATACAACCGAATTTTTTGTGGTAAACCCTAATGAGAGCTCGTAAAAGGACGCCAAACTTTATGACTTATACTGGTGCCTCAATTATGGCATCCTATAAAAGTATTATGGTGGCCATACAATGTTGATACGTGGTGTTTGATGTAATTAAGGATATCAGATAAAAAATATCACTGGGTTGTTTCTTTCGTGTGATTTCCAAATATAGGTGTTGTATTATTTTCGTGGGTGTTGACACAGGCACTGAAAATATGGCACGAGCCTGAGGGGCTGATATATGACATATATGATATATATGACATAGTACATCTATCTATCTACATATATAAAAATAAATGTGTGTATGTATGTTCCTTATGGACTCCAAAACGGCTGGAGCGATTTTAATGATTTTTTTAGATAATCTTCAGATTAGCTCAGCGGGTGATCCTGTAAACCTTGGTAGCGATCGGATTAATAAATAATTTTTGTGGCATTTTGGTAATTTTGTATGCTATCCGTGCGAAGCCGGGGCGGGTCGCTAGTATTTTCATAAAATATTGTAAGAAATTTTGACTTGAAAAGAACAGTGGAGTTTCTTGTCCATTCTTCTTTAATTGAACGAATAGCGTGGCTGTTGCGTTGCTGTCGCTATTTTTACGTTATTAGGCTGCGGGACATGAGGCTTTTAAAAAACCCTATCTAACACGAACAGTTCCCTTCTATTACCATTAAGGAAGGCTATGTAGATCGTGCCGGATATAAATCAGGAAATCGCATGCATATGTACGTGTGAGCCCTGTTTCCTCCGTTCTCTGGCATATATTACCATGTCATTTGCTTGCGGTAAGAACTTAAAGACTTGGACTATCGGACTTCGTAAAATGGAGTCATGTAACCGTCTTGTTCGTAACAGACAGTTTCTTCAAACCACTTTAACTGTTGACGATATACTGTTAGTCTATTTACGTATAGGGACTTTAGGTATATTTATATTGTGATGAAGTTGTAAGAAAAATAACTGTATATTTAACACAGCATCACGCCTATATTTCCTGAAGGGTCGGGAGTGGAGATCAAAGTGTAAAAGAAAAAAAAACTACGCGGCCCGTGTCGCGACAACATAAATGTAATACCATTGTAATAATATTTATATATAATTTATACATTGCATTACAAGGAGCAGTGATAGGCTAGCGGTTGAACGCTTGCCTTCCATGCAGGAGGGTCCGCGTTCAAACCCGGCCCGCACCTCTGACTTTTCGGAATCATGTGCGGATCAGAATATGATTATGACTTGCATTTACGGTGAAGGAAAAACATCGTGAGGAAACCTGTACACCTGAGAGGGCTCCATAAAGTTCTCGACGGTGTGTGTAGTCCGCAAACCCGCACCGGGCCAGCGTGGTGGACTAAGGCCTACCCCTTCTCATTCTGAGAAGAGACCCTTGCCCAGCAGTGGGACAATAATGGGTTGAATTTATTTATTATTCATTTTATTTATACATTATGGTATATTAATTTCAATGAATCGAAACATTTTTTTTTATTGTTGTTGATAAATTTCAAAGTAGAGTAAAAGGTAAGCGAACCAGGAGTAATAAACCTTTGCAAATTACATACCAATTTATAATTGTTCATTAAGTTGAAATCGCTCTCAAAAGTCTTTTTGCGAACCGTAGCCTTTCTTACACGGTCGCCGGTTCCAGCTTCTTCGAATTCCACTTTCCGAGAAATGTTATCTAATTCGCTGGCTACAGAACTTTAATTAAAAATGAAATCCATTAGATTAATGAAAAGTACAGTCGGTTGATCTTCAAAAATGTCCATTTAAATCGTGTTCGTTCCAGAAATAACCCCCTTTTCAATTATAAAACGACATCTCGACAATTCTTAAAATTAGTCCCCAGTTGAATTCAATTAATTCAATTCATTTCGAGTAATTAATTTCGGCACAATGACACCTCCATGGAATCTTCACATCAACGCAATTTTTCCTCCTTTTCGGACATCTTAACAAGTGAAAGAAGTAATTAAAACTTAAGTCCTTGACGTCAAATAAATTGAAAAAGTTTCATCAATAGCATGTTATTTTATCCCGTGTGATAGGGAGGGGCGGTGCGGGAACGCAACGGCACGCGGGAAAAGTTTCGAAGCTGCCGCTTTGTTTTGCCGGGACAAGCAAACATTGAGGTAATTACTTTATTAAAATTGAAATTCAAAAAAGCTTGTTTTAACGACGGCATAATTAAATAAAAACATTCGTTGGTATATCAGGAGTTTACACGATCGCCCAATTCGTAATTTTATTTTTTTATTCGTACTTTTTCCTGATAATTGTTTAGGATTGAAAAACAATATTAATAAAGCAATTCAGTCAGAGGGCAATTGTTTTTTCATAACATTTATTATTGGTAAAGAAATGTGCAGTGTTTATGCACATGCACACACACACACGTTTATGATTTGTGTAGCCATTCACTTTACTTAATTACATAACACAACAGACGTATCATGCGGTCATGCCCCTTGTACACCTACATTTTGCACTTTTGCAGATGCTATAATGATAACAAAAAGTATCCCATGTAACGTATACGGGCCTATTGTCATCGGCCGGACACCATTTCAAAATTCGGGTTTTGCCCTACCTGGGAATGGAAGCCAGAAGCTTGCAGCCCGCAATTACGTCCAATGAGACAGTTCTTGCCACTTTAGACCAATAAATATGTATTACCTAACATTAGCCTAATTTAGATAATGAAATCTAAAATCTACAAATTTTTACTATCCAGCTAACTCTACAGAAAATGGCTAGTAGGAATACGAAAAAAATAAAGTAACTCTAGATACTAGATCCCCAACTTAAGTTCACACTGTAACTAAGGTCTTTGATTTACTAAAGTAAAATTATTTAATCCCATCAATTACCCCGCATCCACATCAAAACGAAAATCCCAAAATTTTGTCCCATCCCTATTCCAAAAAACGACACGTTCCAAGAAGCACCGCATGCTCCCAAACATGTTGTTACATCTCACTGATTACCCCGATTACCCTGGTAACCGGCCTAAGCAAACATGTCTTCAAACTTCGTCCCTTTGCACAACCAACCGCTTTTATACAACACTTGTTTATGTTTGCTGACGTGGTTTTTCATGATGGATGGGGGATGAACATCACATACCATTGCATCACGCCTGTATTCCCCGAAGGGTTAGACAGAGGTGTTATTGCGTACTATTTGTAAACATTAAGTCCCTTGTAAAGAGGTGAACGTTTTGCCGTCTAACGGGCCCAAATCCAAATTTCGAGCTACTACTGAGAATTAAATACAAATCCAATAATCTTTGCCCAACCTGGTAATCGATGCCAGGAAAACGCGCTAAGCACTCGTGCACGAAGTATAAAAACTTCTCCATTCATCAGAGGTTAAACACGCTAGCAATAACTATTCAAAATTTCTAGAAATTCTAGTCAGACGATCCGATCTATGTTTCCTCAACAACACTCATGAGAATGTACAGGGAAAATCTATTTTAAGGTACGCATCACACGGAAGCAGTCTGCATTGGTCATATTACGATTTGCGGTTTCAGAATTCTTATCTATATATAGATTACTGCGGCTAATATTTTTAAATTCTTCAAGTTCCAGTTGTTGGGGAGATTCGTAGGTATTTTATTAATATTTTATATGTTCGCATTTTACCACTATATCACCTAAAATAATTCTAAGCGAAGGGTCATTTACTTCGATTGGATAGAAAATACTGTCTGTCGTCGTTTTATTTGACCCCACAAAATGCTCCCGCACCAAAGCTCAACTCCATTCCCAAGTCTTACGTCACTGAAAACAATTGACCGACCTATTTCAACCACCGAAACAAGACTCCACAAATTTAAAGACTAACAGTCTACCCAAATACTCCCCTAAATACTTGCATCGAGACCTTGGAGCCAAAACTTTCAGCGTAATTGAATTTATTCTTACCAAAGTTACGAAACAACAAGCTTGTAATAATGCAGGCTTCGTACCGACAGTTCATTTACTTAAGTATGCTGAATATTCTGTAGAAACTTCCCCCAAGTCGGGGAGAAAAATACTTATTGATTTCTGGAGGCTTCGTTACACAATTAATCTTTTTTCCGTCTCTTTTGGACCAAGTTAATTTTCTTTAACGGCTTTTTGTATGGATGAAGCTTCGGAGGCTGGTCATTTATTTTCTGGGCTTTAATTATACTTGATATTTTCAAGGACGTTAACTGAATTTTAATACTCTTAGTTCTTCACTAAGTTTCCTTCGCCTTAGCCTTCAAAAACTGTCCAGTCTATCTAATCATCGCTTGGCAAATATTTGCAAGCCGAAAGAGTCAAACACTGCTGTAAAGATAGAAGTAGGTCGCCAATTCATTTGGGTCATCTAAAACTGAAGCAATAATAAATAACTACATACTGTTTTTAATCATTCACCTCTAGTTCGGTTCTGTAATACTTTATCGGGTCTAAATAGCGTGAAGAGATTTTAAGGTATACCTCATGTTTCGACTGACTGGACAATCCGCGAAGAAGGGCCCGATCATCATCTGCCTAGCCTTTTCTCAACTACATTGGGGTCGGTTTCCAGTCAAACCGGTTGCGGCTGACCATCAGTATTTCATACGGAGCGACTGCCATCTGTGCTCCGCCACCCAATAACAAGGAGTGACTGATACTCTGAATTAAGACTGGCTGTCAGACTTTTTGAGGTGCTGACACCCATAACAACTGTCATAGGTATTCGAATGACACCTGGGACCAACTTAATGTGTGTTAAACGGAAACCCATACAAGAACTGACCTCAACAAGCGCTTTACCTTGCAGATGATCTGAGCTGTAGCTTCGAGTCGTGAGGGCCCGATAATATTAAAATATATAACACATTCGGTTGAAACTGCTAATTTGTTTTTCGGGCAAGACTGATTTCTGGAAGATTTTCTTTTCACTATGACTTCTGTTCAACTTCTCCATAGAAACGGTGCATCTAAAGCTGCTAGCCCATCACAATAAAACAACAGAACAAACTTTCCAAAATTAACTCAAAAACTTTTGCGAAAATTCGCACCAGTTTCGAAATACCGCTTTTGCTTCCCGGAAGAGAGGTAAAACTGCTACTGAACTATAAGATGTTTTAATAAACAAATGAAAGTGCAATTAGGTACTACAGGCTTCTGTTAGTCTGTTATTAAAGTTAACACTATGGAACAAAGGGAGTTCTTAGTTTAAGTGCGAACATTTTAATTTGTCTCGCAGCTACCTACAATTCTCAACTTTATATCTAGGGTAAATGGTTCAAAATGAGTTTGATAGAGAAATTTCATCGGGTATTAATTAGTAGAAATGTACGGTAGTCCTAATTGCTTTTTATTAAGTGTTGGTTGTTATTAGTGTTTGTTTAAGTATCAAGACTTTCTATTAAGAGGTGAAAATTGTAGTAACAATTAGTTTTCGACAACACCTGGTTTTCCTGGGGTACAAAAATGATTATCTGCCTGGAATTTTCAATCTACGTAAGAGCGGATTTCTAGTCTACGATACGACTACGATATTTCAATGTTAGGTTGGTTGTCAGACTTCGGGCTGCTGAGTGCCATAATGACATCTAAAAGTCCTATTTTCCTAAAACTTAAAAAAGAATAAAATTGCGAAAAATTCCGTTTAACGCCATCTAGCGTCAAAAGGAAAAATCATTGACTTTCACAGATCCTTGGTTTTATGGTCTTGGCATAAAATAACGGTCACCCATCCAAACGGCCGATAAACTTCGAGATCTTGATAGAAAAATGTGAAGCGTTTATTATTCCCATTTGCCCATACACTTTCTTGCCCAAAATAACGATTACCAATAAACATAACCATTTGCAAACCATCTTCGTCTACAGCCACGTTACCTCCTGTATTTCATTCGAGATAAAACCCTGAGGCTTTTATGGCCTTTTTATGTAGACCTCTTTATTGAAACTGGCTAATAAATCGCAGGCCACATTAACCGAACTGTATGAATTGGTTTCTCGAGTTAGGCACTTAGAATATTCAGTTGATCTGAAGTTATGGAACTAGATAGATATACTTATATGAAGTTCATTGTGTAGTGTCTTTGGCTGTGGTCAATTGGTTCTCATTTGTTTTTTCTTTGGATTTTTATGTTATTTACTCATTATGGCATTTTTTCGGAAGTCTGTGTGCTTTCCAAATCTAGCAGTGCTCGTGAATGGGCTGTCATATTGATGATGCTGATGAACACGGCGCTTTTATATGGTCTTCTCGATTGAATATGTCTCGTCGAATTGGCCACCTTGCATCCTAGGCTTACTTATACAATATGCAACTTGAAGATCACTCAATCACCTCTTGCCTGAATGTCAATGTAACCTCATGAGGTTCACAGAAAGAGGCTGTTCTAGTATCTGCACTTAATATTTTCCTATGTTTAGCGCATCCTACTCATTCAGCCACATAACAAACCTTGGCGACTGTCCAATCTTTACAATGCGGCATGAGCATGTCAAACAAGAAGAAAAATGCTATATTTGAAAGAATACAGCTCTCTGACAACAATTCGACGAAACGGTTGGCGCAGTGGTTGAGCGATCGACTGCTGCACTACGTTTCACCGGTTCAATTCCCGCACGGAACAAATATTATTATGATCTACAGATAGTTGTTTCGGGTCTGGGTGTATATCCATGTGAATATTTGTGTTTCTAAACGCACCCACAATACAGAAATTATTCCAAATGTTTCATAAAAAGAAAAAACCTCTATCACCTTATACAGTTCTCAGACTATCATGATACAGTACTTCTATAATTTAATTTAATTCATCATATCTAAGACTACTGACGCTTAGTCTACCGGTAATGTCCCGTCCTTTTCATAAACTCCGAGCTGTCAAAAACTGTCAAAGACAAACTCCACCGCTCGACTCCACAGACGTTCGGTGCTACCACCCCTAAAAACACCAACGAACGCTCTTCGTATTCTAAGCCGAATGCGAATCAACCGAAATTATCCTATGTATCATAGCCACTAACACGTTTTGATAAAGCAAGCACCAGTTCATATAAAATGCTCCTTGCAATTTGCATCCGGGATATGTCTCGGCTTCAGCTTGTTACGCTCTGGCGAGCGACATCCCTAATGTTAAATGAAGACCCGTATTAAATCCGAATATACGGTTGTGTCTCTATCTTTAATTTTATCTAGATGCGAGGCGCACAATGACAATTAATTTTGTTAATTAATTATTTTGTTCTGTTTATTTTCTCGCTTTTTTTGTACACCTTTTATAATTGTATCCTGGATGTCTAAAATTTAGATTGACGGTAGTTTGTCAAAATCATAATATTCATATTTTCACGGTATGATTCAGTTTCCGATCACAAAAACTTAATATCAAAAAACCGCCTTCTAAATACTCAAAAACAAAACTAATTAAAAAGCAAAAAATAAATGTTATATTATACAATACAGTTGTTGAATAATATTGAAGTCGGTGCCAAGTAAAACATGCAATGATAAACCGAGACAATTGGCGAAGGGCATTTCTCGTGTCCGTAAGAAAAAAGAATTTTTAAAATGGGTCCATAATTGACGGAATAATCGAGTAATAAACATAAAAAAAGAACAGTCAAATTCAAACAAATGCCTCAATGGTATAGTGATCAACAGCGCGGCTGCTGAGCGAGATTCTGGAATTAATCCCCATGGCTCGGGAAGTGTTATTGGGTGTTTTCTATTAACAACATTCTCAGCAGCAACATGAAATTTGGAATTGTGCCCGGTAGTAAAAGTCCTAAAAAAATGGCTACCGTGTAGGTTACACCTTTGCCCAACTCCTCGAGAATACTGGCGTGATACTATACCTATTATTTTATATACCTAAAACAAGTATATAAATAAATAATTCGTGTACAAAGTCAATTTAACGCCAGTTCTTTCTGGGAACCTCACAAAAGGTTTAATAAACCTTTGTCGTGGGGTCTTAACAAATAGCTTTCAATACCCCTTTCATTCTTTGTGTGAGTTTAATTTGTTAAATTAAGCAACAATAACTCTATACGGCCTTGAATACCGATTAAAATGTCACAGGTTTCATATAAACGGTTTCAATATAATTTTATTTTATCCTTCAAATATTTTCTTTAACAAACGTTGATCTCATTCATTTCACAGATTCACAGTAAATAACAACTCAAATAGAAAAACGGTGTCTGTGATAAGTTAAACTTGTGTTCAAGATCACTAGACTACCCTCTAAAGAGACTAACTGCATTTACTTAACTACTGAAATTCTCGACCATCTCGTTTCACCATACGTTTAAAGTTATTAAAGGAGATATTTGAACACGGAGCATATTTACGCGATATCTATTTAGCTATAACTCAATATTATTTATTAACAAATAGTAATCTATACATATAAATAAAATTGGAGTGTCTGTTTGTAATATTGAAATAACCGTTTTTTACTACATGCATATGAATATATATACGGTACCTACATACACCAAAATAACATTTTTTACAATTTTTGTCTGTCTGTCTGTCTGTTTGTATAGGCTAATCTCTGAAATGGCTGGACCGATTTTGACGGGACTTTTACTGGCAGGTAGCTGATGTAATAAGGAGTAACTTAGGCTACTTTTATTTTAGAAAAAATCTTTTATTTTAGAAAAAAATAGGGTTAAGTGCATTTGGTCTCACTAAAAAATACATTGTTAAGTTCCGACATCCACGCGAACGAAGTCGCGGGCACAGCTAGTTACAAAAATAAATACTCGTATACAGTTACACTGGCAGGACAAAGTCTGCTGGTTTAAGCTAGACTTATTTAAAACGAGACCATTCCGTGCGTTTAACAGCATCGTTAAGTATGTCTCATCGGTCTAGTGGGCGCAAGCGCGAATGCTATGAGACTGGGTTCGATTCGCGGATCGGGCAAAGAATAATTGGGTTTTTCTGTATGGAAATTTTCAGTAGCAGCACGGAGGTACTGTGCCCGGTAGATGGCAATAGGCTCGCTGCAATAGGGGACGTAATAATGGCATCAGCAAAATGTGAGTGTACAATACTGCACCTCTGCGTAACCCTTCGGGGAATACAGGCCTGATGCTATTTATATAAAAAAAAGCATCATGGACACATCGGCTGCGTTTAATAAATGTTATATTTAGACTTTCCAACAAAAAATCGGTAGCCGATGTCGTCTGCTCTTCTATCTAAAGTTCGACTGGCCAGTCAGTGTGTACACAAGCCACAAGAAACGGCAGTGGAATGGCTTCCTCGTTACTTCTGTCAATTGAAAGAGATTTAATCAGAACTTTCTTTTAGTTTAACGTTGAACTCCAGAAGAACTTCAAGTGTAACGGCTGTTAATTTTCTACCTCTATTAGTTACAAACAAGAAAGATGTCCAACTGCCAAATTAGTTTGAGGTTTTAAAAAAAAGAAATGTTGGCTTTTCAATAGGATGTTTCCTGAATAGTGATTACAGTTTATTAACATATATTTCACATGCGCAAAAGCAAACTCGCAGCCTTATTAAAAAAATGTGACAGTTGCTTTAACTGCAATACAAAAAAACAACACGTGTTACAGATGCACAAATATTTTAATAACTACCTTGAATATAGCCATTAATTCCCAAGAAAATTTAAGAGACATTTATCAGCCAACTTCATGGTGTCGCTTTTACCTGTTGATGTGCGCGCACATCGTAAGAATTCACTCCCATCAAACGCGCCAAAAGAAGTATAACTTCAAAAAAGAAATATCTAAATTCCTTTTTTATTATATCTATTAAAATATCCATTAGTTTATAGTGATATATTCTGTATTATACAAAATACTGTATTAACACGTACAAATTATTCGAGAACTCAAGTGTGATGTAAATCGCGCATTTGAGAAATATATTCTGCTCATAAAAACGTACCGCGTTCATATTATAATGGAAAAACGGCAATTTTTACGCGCACCAAGCATAAGAATCATGCACAGAAATTCTAATAACGATATAATGTATGTATAGAAAATATACCTATATATTTATATTTTAATAAACTGTTCTTGACAAAATGTTTTGCTTCGCTGAACTGAGTGGTACCGTCTCAGTAAACTGTATGTATGTTTACTGTGATGTGGTATGTTTACTGTGATGTGGTATGTTTACCGTGTGGTGTAGCAACGTGGTGTTCTGGGTATGCTGTAAAAGCGAGTGACGAAACCTAAGTCCGTCCGGCGCACTTAGGTCAAAAAGTTCCGTTACGGAGATTGCTTGAAAAACAAACGCATCTAAAATGGCAGCTTGTTTTTCCATACAGGTTGTCAACTTTTTATTTTATTTTTAATCATTTATACAGAAAGATTGACTATTGGTCGAATTCAAATAATGATTAAGATACCCAGAAAAGGAAGAGTTTTACCTTAAAGAACCAATGAAAGAACATGTTCACACCTCCAATAGCGTACCTACCAACATATATTTAATAAATTTTCTTCAAGAAACTTTGCCTCACGCTACGCACAATCCCTGTATCGTGGGTGCGATTATAAACACAAATATTGACATGACAACAATATGTAAGTTATATAAAAAAATGTTTTATACGAAAATCGAAACCGCGACGCGTAGCGCAGGAGTCGATCTCTCAAACACAGCGCCAACCATGCCGTTAAATTTAAAATTAGAACAGAATCGTTCCAGTATCATAGATTGCAAATCAATCGATAGGAGCATTTAGTAACCGGGTTTCGGCGCGCGATTTATTTTAAGAAGCTGGCCAGTCCATCTTTATTTGTAATAAGGCAATACATTAATCGATTTAAATTAATAGTCTACTCTTAAAATAAAGGAGTACGAATGTGTTCTTGTCAGTCGAACAAACAGATACAGTAATAGGTATTTGCAGGTAATTTTTTAAGGCACTGATGATGGCTTTTGTTTTTAAAATGCTATAAATAAATGTGGGGATACATTTGAAGGGTTGCGCAGAAGTGTACCATTGTTCACTCACATTTTGCCGATGCTGTTATCAAGCACCATGTCAGCCTAGAAGCCTAAAACCCAGTCACACTTTGGCCGACCCAGGAATCGAACCCAGAGCGTCACGCTCAGGAGTCGCGTCTGCGAACACTAGACCATAGAGGCAGCTTTCAGGTTTCAACAATTGATTACTTGAATCCTACTAATCCTATCCTACTTCCTGCCAATATTATAAATGTGAAAGTTTGTGAGGATGGATGGATGGATGGAGTGAAGTCAAGTAATTATGAATGTATTAGCTTCCGCCCGCGGCATCGCCCGCGTGGTTTACGAACCCGTATATTTTTCTGGAATAAAAAGTAACCTGCTGATAGATTATAATCTGCTATTCCAGACTATAATCTATCTCTGTGCAAAATTTTTTTTTTTTTTTTTTTTTTTCATTTCATCTAGATCCTTTCAGTAGTTTTTGCATGAAAGAGTAACAAACATCCATCTATTCATCCATCCATCCATCCATCCTCACAAACTTTCACATTTATAATATTAGTAGGATACTAGGAAGTAGGATTAGTAGGATATATAAGTAGGATATTATGTCACATGATTTTAATTTTTTTATCTTTTGACATGGTATTTACACAATCGGGATTTCCAATATTTTTAATAGACCGATGGCTCTACTTGTCCCCATTTCAAAAAACACATTACCATAAACTCCAACCGCTAGACGAATACAAATGTGATGCAAATCATAGAGCTGCACGTATTACTGATTGCGGAAACCGAGCCGAGTATCAGGCCGAGCGGCTAATTAATCCGATAGCCTCATGGAGGCCGCTTGTACGTAGGTAGATAGGTAGCATATGACAGAAATGGATTATTGATCTATGGACGATCAGATTTTCAGTTGTTTTATCGAGCTGGCCGATTTTTCAATGGCCAGATGAAAGATTCAATTTGAAATTGGAACGATTTTTGTAGGTTCTAAAATGGCAAGGTTTTTGTTTTTGTTCTTTTTTGAAATTCAAATAAAATTTTATATAGGCAGCAAATTAAATTTTGATTGTACTTTCATAGCATCACGCTTCTCAAGTCTGGGCTGCTACTAAGAACTTCGAAAAACCCAAAAACACTGCCCAACCTGAGAGTCAAATCCAGGACCTCACGTCAGCAGCAGCGATTGCGACCACTGGACCTCTCGGTATCTTTGCAAGACTATTGACAGACAGGTTCTTTCCGTACACCTGTGCCATGTCCTGGCTATGCTAATACCTATGTTATGTTAATATTATACTCGCCTTAATGAACTAAACTGTGACACCCGGTGAGAACCTCTATAGGCCATAAATTAAACATAGTTTATTTGTATACGTTTAGATTTAAACAGCATTTCTAGAAGTATAGTTCGTTAAAGAATACAAATTCGTTTGCGCTTCAATAACACATTCTACCTACATCGCGAACGTAGCGCGACAGCAAAAACAACTTTGTATTACCAAGCCGTATCTGCGGTTGGGTTGTTTTGGCAATCTATGGATGGTGTGTTTTTGAACCGCAAATAAGGTTGGTAATCGTTATTAAATTCAATTGAAACGAACTTTAGCAGATTTATTTATTATCGTCCTTCGGATATCCATCCACTTCTCTAGGTATACCAGTGTAAATAAGTTGCATTTACATGTTGTTAATAGATCGATCTCAAGTGAATACTATACAACTATACTACCGACCCGTTCCGGCTTCGCGCGGGTAGCAGCGCATGTACGTTCATTTTTTTTCTGTCGTAGTGTCGTATCACCCTGTTGCGTCGGGTATTTAGGCGGCGCACGCCAGTAAAGCTCCTAATCGGCATGATCTTTTCCGACATCTTCAACAATTAGCGACATATTTCAGCTAATTTACAAAAAAACCAGACTGAACTATATACCTAAACCGCAAAAACTGTGCCTCATGAAAATCCGTTCTGTAGTTTTTGAGTGTATCGCGAAGAGACAGGCAAACGCGACAGGGGACTTTCTTTTATAACATGTAGTGATTTACCAGCTGTTATCAGGTCTCGGTCTTTTAGAAATGGGCCGAATATTCGTTTTGCGTTCGGAATTCGGCATATTCGGAAGGTATACCGAACATTCGTAGGTATTCTACATATTATTCGGTGAATAATGATTTCTTTTCAATGCACAATAAAGCAGGCCAAATCTAGCCGAATATTCGGCGGATTATTCGGATCCATTGAAACCCTTATTCCGCCCATCACTTGTTAAGATTAGGAAAATCTTTAGCGGATGCTATATAAGGCACCTGTTTTTATTATTATTGGAGTTACGCGGTAGATAAGCAGGTTGAAAGGCTTTTCTTACGGTCTTGGAAGAGTGGGAACCCAAATGTTTCATAGAATTCTCCCATAAATCTGACGAATTTAACTACAAGCATTCTAATTGGCTAACAAAATATAAAGTCATTATAAACCAACCTTTTAAGGTATTATTCATGTGCTAACATTTAAATATGGATAGATAACCCTCAAAACCAGATAGCAAAATGAATGGCCAGTGTTAATATTTAGTTGTTTTAAGTTTAAATAAACGGTGGACCATTCACGAACAAGATAGACATTTAAGATCAAAATGGCGTTTTACCCAAAAGTTAATTTACATTAATTTAATCGGAGGATTTTGTTGTAATTCGTTAAGGGCCATGTTCACCAAAAAATTAACAGATGTTTAAAATGAGAACGGCCGGTTACTCATACAAAAATCCCTGTCAAACGGCTAATTTGGACCTTAACCAACTGGTATATCGTCGGTGAAATTGGCCCTAAGTGATGCAGAGTTGACACAGTAGAAAATCGATCGTGGCTTCTTCCTTATGAATTAATTTAAAGTCTGTTATATTATCAGTTTAATCTTTACTCATTACGAAAGACTAATAAGCCTAGTCGACCATTGTACTATTTCTAGGGGTCGCAAGCGCAAAATCGTGTTTTGATTCCGAGGTCGGGTAAAAAGGAAATAGGTACTCAAAAGCGTCCCAGAGTATTGGAATCATACCATCAGGTGACCCGAGAGGATTTCGAAACTCCAATGCCTTAAAAAATTGTGCCTTGTAAATATGTATATATGCCTCATTTATAATCGGCAAAAATATCTACAACACTATGCAACGGTCCGGAAAAAACCGGCGTTATATTATAATATTCAAAAACCTATTAAATTGACGGCACGGTTGGCGCAGTGGCTGAGAGATCGACTGCTGAGCTACGTTGCACCGGTTCGACTCCCACAAGGAACAAATATTTGTATGATCTACAGATATTTGTTTCGGGTCTGGGTCTTTGTGTATGTGAATACACACCGTGCCTCGAAAAGCACGTAAAGCCGTTGGTGATCTCTCTCCGGTCGTGTCGGATTGCCGTCCCATCGGACTTTGAGAGTGAAGGAACAGAGAGAGCACCTGTGTTTGCGGACAAACTTGTGCTCTATAATATCTCCTGTGTAGTTGGCTAAACTCCGGTGAGATTGGCCGCCGTGACCGAAATCGGTCAGGAGAACATTATTATTATTATTAAATTGATAACTTCAAAATACCATCAAGTATGTAAATAACTCGTCAATGAAACTTTTTTCTCTTTCCCAGTATTAGTAAAACTTTAATGTATTCATTGATTAGTCGGAACCTCTGTAGCGCACGCGAGTTACAAGATTGTTTAGTCATGTTAGAATGACGCAGTAAATTAAAACGGAATTATTTTGAAACGAGTGTATTTTGAAGTGAGACAAGATTTATTTCGCTGTTTTAATAGTTAAATGTGAATATTTGCGTTCTAGCACCTTATTATTTTATTGGTCAAAAATAAGACCTTAGGACGCTGTTTTAAAGTTCAATTTAAGAACCTTTATTTATATATAATTTATGTTACATTGCAGCTATTTTTAATGATAAATATTGGATGTCAGAAAACGAAAGGAGGTAAACACAGCCTGTGTAGCAGGAAATGGATAGATTAACCCAAATATATAGGAAACTGCAACACAAATAATTGGCTCATAAACATTCACTGCCGAAAATGGGCAGTACTGATTCGACTGCTACAAAGGCCGTGGGGGTCCGCGTAATACCTTAAACGTATTCCCGCAAATGGATGGGTGACCGCAGTGGACACAGAAGGATATTGTCCATTCCATCGACGCCATCCTAGCACACCTACTAGGAGAGACAAGGCGGCCTTCTTTTTGCCCTTAACCATACGGTTAGGCTAATAAGCACCACAATATATAACCAATTAATTGGTTCTACTTTTTTTCATTTGAAACCTTAAAAAACGGCACCATTCAACACACAAATTGTATTCTTAATTGAATTGCCAAAGAAATACGGAGCAAAAGCACTAACATCAAACATTTTTATTTATTTGCTTATTGTTTTAAAGATGTGCTTTCATAAGCAATGAATGCTTGAAATATTACAGATCTTTGCCAAATGCCAGCCCCGTTTCTGGAGGAAATAACTACATCATTTCGGTAAGTAATAGGTACATTGCTCTTTGTACGAGCTGTGGAAAAGAAAAAAAGAAAATATATTTTGTATTTTGTTTCCTTAACGTTCAATATCATTTAATAAAGCTGAAGTTTTAGTATTGTATATATCATTAATTGTATTTGCGGATATTTCCGCGATAAAAAAGAGTACGACGAAACAAAATTGGAAAAAAGGGAGGAAATAATTTAGATTTTATAGTGTCGTCTCGAAGATGACGACGAACAAATATGCCTAGAGATGTACAAAAAAGACGATGCTGAATAAAATTGTTTCGAAGACGGATCAGTTTGCATCTACTGAAATATTTCTCTATTGAATATTTCGGTGTTTCTCTATTGAAAAGGGAGGATCCTCCGACCCGGCGAGGTGGTTAGCCTGACAGGCCGAAGTCGAAGGTTAATGTGGACTTGGATGATCGTATATATATTAGAATCGTTGTAAACTCTCTTAGCGCGATTCAGGATTTTCTATTATCACTTCACTTCGATAGATGGCGCTGTACTTTTTGCTATGTTGCGAGTAGTCGTTAAATGTGTATTCTATAACTTTCTTCAATGTCTGCAGTTCACCAGTCCAAATATAGAACGGCGTAAAGGTTTCTAATAATTCCTAAGTCAACAATTTTATGTTAGTAGGTACATGATCAGTCAAAGTGCCTTTCTAAAAAACATAAAAGTATGATAGCATCTCACATGTTGCATAACACCATCCACCGAGTACTATTTTCGTAGTACAGAGCTTTCAAATGAGCAATGCTCACGCAAAACGAACATTCGATAAAACAAAATACCGGCTTACTTATTCAACGGATGTTGGGTTTTTAATTTATTTCACTTAGAAGGAAGTAATGGAATATGAAGTACCTATATCAGTGCATACATCTCGTGCATGTTGGAGGGGATTATGTGAAATGTGACGTTGTTTTGTAGGAAATATACTAAATAAAATGCAGATACGACTATGTATTTTTTTTCTCTCCGTGTTGGTTTTATCGTGATATCTAATAAATGTACCTTTGTTTCTTTATTTCTTCGTGTTATTAAGAGACTCATAGTTACATAGTTACGGCATAGAGCAGTCAGTCTTTGACGGTAAGCAGCACATTCAGTGGCCTCGCAAAACACGATAAACAGTTGATGGCAGATGTCTTACGAACTGTCGCTTCTAGTAAGACTGGAAGCAAACCCAACATGGGTAAAGGCTAGGCTGATGATGATGACTTGGTTATTCAATATTGTGGTCATCAAAATGATTTGATTAAAAGTTCTTGTGATAGATTTTATATGCTAGAGTTCTCTTGCCTGAGATTTAGCTAATCTAACACTTCTTATAGGAGATAAGATTGGACCTACTGAGAGATTGTTTACGGTAGATTAGCCACCATCATTTATACCATTAGTTCCCAAAGTGGTCCAGGTCTACGTTGGCGTGATAAAAATAGGGGTGTACAATTCAATTTACAATATGGTAGAAATGTAGCTGCAGGGGGTCCACCGGAACCAGCTAAATTTCGAAAGTGGTTTATGAGAAAAAGAGTCTGGGAACCTCTGATTTATACATTCACAAAAACAGAAACCAAGTTGCTGTGACTACCTACGATAATTTGTCTCAAAACCATTCGATACGACATTTTGTAACAATTTGCGTGATTTTCTGAATACAATTTACTTTATTCTGTTTATTAATGGTGTACTTGAAGTTAACTTCTTTATAACGGTTATCAATAAGCTTCGAAATTTTGAATTTAAGAAGCAATATGAATTTTCAATGAAGCCCTACCACCTATCTTGTAAATCAGTTTAAACGTTATTTACCGTTACTTATTAATACTATTCGTCATGTCAGCCCCAACGAAGTTGTGACATGCGACACTAAATTGGGGTTTATCACGACATCAGATCAAAGACAAGACAAGGACAGGTAAATCTTAATAAAATTTGACGTAAATAGCTCCCTGATGGATAGTGGAGCAGAAATGTTGGTGTATCATGATATAAGAGAGGTTTTTGCGGTAATTGGTAAAGCACTATCGATACAATTGCATAAGGTTATTACATTGGCTCGATCTCTCTAAGTATATATTGTTCTTTGAGTTAGACTGGATATGAAAGGCCAGGTCCCCTTGACGAATAAGATTGGAATAGGCTGATGGATCAGGGAAAAAGAAACTTGAAATAAAGAAGTTTCCAACCGAGAAGAGACTATGAAGCTACATAGATACATACATAGCATCACGCCTGTATTCCCCGAAGGTTTAGGCAGAGGTGTACTGTACACCAACATTTCGCCGATGCCGTTATTGACCCTCATGTAATAAGCCCACAGCGGCGTGCACAGAGTTTTTAGACAGGGTAGGCAGAAAATTTTAAAAGCTTACTTACAAAAAATATCTACTGCATGTTGGCATTGGTTCGTTGTCTTGTCGATTAAATAATGATGTATGAAATATTTTTGTCTTTATGAATCGCACGCCACTGTAAGCTCAACCCAAGACCTCACGCTCAGAAGTCGACCATTAGACCAATGAGGCAATCAAAAAAAGCACCAAAAAAGCGGTCCATCAGCTAGCCCGGGCAATTCCGACAAAATTAATTACAGTAACCCTTTCAAATTAAATACCGATTTCGGACCCGCTTCAAATGGCGGCTAACAACAATGTCAATATCACTCTACATATGTCGACTTGTAATCAATTTCCTTTTTGTTGCTACGCGAGGGAAGTGACAGGACACAGCGAAATACAAATTTGGTGATCAAATCTATTGTTAAGTGATTAAGCGAATTTTTTTATTAATTTACTGGATTGAAATTAAATGAAACAATTTTTTTTATTTAACTAGATGGCGTCGGCATTTCCTATGACTATCCTGACTGACTAATAAATATATCTCAGAAACTATACATCTTACATACTCGAGGCAAGTATGTTCTTTATAGGGTGTAGGCATGCCTTGTGATGATGATTGATTTCCCAAATTCAGCCCTAAGATAAATGGGTGAATATAAATTTGTGTGAAAAATCTGTCTACACGGACGGACCCCCCCCCCCCATACACACACACACACACACACTAGAATTTCTCTTGTATCATGGGTACAGTTTACAAACATACAAGTAATATGCATACACAACCAGACCCGAAACAACTTTTTGGAGACCATACAAATATTTGTTCCATACGGGGATCAAACGCACGACTAGCAACGCAGAAAGCTAATCACTTAGCCACTGCGCCAACCACATCGTTGGTTACCGTCGTATTTTTTGCTAGGATTTAAAAAAAAATCTTTATTAATACTGTAGGTAGTTAGCCAAAGATGCGTTTTACGTAAATATGAGTATTTAGTTTAACTCACCACCAGTTGTCTAAATAAATCCCTAGGGTTTTCGGACCGGCCTCAAACAGTGGCAAACATCACAATGTCAATACACGCATTTTGCGTCGACTTCTTATCAATTTTCCTATTTGAGGAGGGAAAGGAAAATAAACGAAATGAAATTTGCCTGTCGGGCAGAGTAAATAAGAAAAATTCTGCCCATTACTGTCCCATTGTTAGGCACGAGCTTCTTCTCAGAATGAGAAGGGTTAGGCCTTAATTGGCCAGAGTAGTACACATTCCCCTACCATTGATTTTCTTTGAGCTCTCATTATCGTTGAAAGATTAATTATTGCCTAGTCAGCGACACCCGTCACTCGGCTGACTGCCCATGGCTGCGCCCACACTCAAGAAAGCTGTAGATCAATAATATCATACATATAAGATTATTTGACTGACTGCTGAGCGTGAGGTCTAGGGTTTGATTCCCGGGTCGGGGAAAGTGTTATTAGGTTTTTCAGTATATAAATTATCAGCACGGAGTCTGGAACTGTGCTCGGTAGATGGCAATAGGCTCGTCCCCTATTACTTGAGACTCAAGAACGCTATCAGCGAAATAATATACCCAGTACAATGATACACTTCTACCTAACCTTCAGGGAATTCAGGCGTGATGCTATGTATGTATGTATGTTATGTTATATTATATTCAAATTAAAAACGTTCCTATTAATTTCAGATAGACTATACAAAAGACTGATCGTTTAACTAGTTTGATTAATATTTCTATGGAGATTCAGCAGAAAAAACAATATAAAAATACAGATCCCTTACAGACAAAGGGTGTGGCGAACATGGTAAGAATGTGAATACAATTCAACACGCGTTGGATGTCGACTAGTCGTAATCAATTTTCCTTTCGTTGCTAGATGGAGTGTAAAGTATAGGCGATAGCGGGTATTTATTCGCCAAATAAACTAAGGCATCTTATGTGTATTGAAAGATGGCTTGTAGCTTCCTTGTACACAACTTTGGGCAAACATAATGATGTCCGTTCCGTCGACATCAATGACGTACTCAGACGTACGTCGACAGAAACTCAGACTTGGCGCAGTGGTTGAGCGATCGACTGCTGCGTTACGTGTCGCGGGTTCGATTCCCGCACGGAAAAAATATTTGTATAACCTACAAATAGTTGTATAATTTGTGTTTGTAAACGCACCCACGATACAGGAATTATTTATAGAGAGGGGCAAAATTAATAAAAAAATCTCCATTATCATCTATAAAATACGGTACTACAGTGACGATTGTGACGAAGTACTTATTGTAATTAACTATGGGTTCGATTTGTCACAATGATGAAAACACGAGATATTATCACGAATTTTACAGTTAACATTTGAGTGAGAAAAGAAAAGTTTCTGTTATGTCTGCTGGTAAAAAAAAAACAATTACAAAATTATTGAAAAATAGCTATATTTTTCACAGATCACGAAAGGTAGAGATTCATGGTACACCTGCAGGGGCAATTCACGAGCGATAAGAGATCATGTCGAAATCGACATGTATCGAAAAGTCATGCTGGATATCTTCATCTCGCCTTTTTCGACGTATATTTACTTTAAATGGTCGATAAGAAACAGCGGTTCGTCACAGTCGATATTTTAAAGATATTATTCTATTGACCAAATCGTTATCTCTAATGGAGATTTATGTCGAAGGGCGCGAGAACAGTTTTCAGTTTCCAGTGACAAAATATTAGATTTTCACGGCTTTTAATTTCGTGAGTTGGGACGATATTGAGAATCTTAAAATAGACCTTAAATCTTCTATCTTACCTGCTATCTTACAATAAACCCCTCGTTATTGTCACCGAGCACGATGATTTATTACCTGGAAATAAAAAAGTTGTCAATTTAATAATCATCGGCATTCTTTATAAAGTTTTCTACTCATTGAGTTTTCGAAAAAGATAAACAAATTATCATTAACTCAATCGATCATCGGCCCCTCGATTTAATAAATTCGTTCTTTCGTTAGTCAATCTTAAGGATGTCAACATCATTAGATAAAGATTGGAGGACCCATTCAGCTTGTCTTGTGAATTTTCCTTTATTTATAAAAGATTGGTCTAAATTAAAGGAGATGGTAACTGGACATTATTATTTGAATTTTTGGTATGTTTAATATTTTACAGACTATGTTTATGGTTCATTTTTATGACAAAACTTAATTGAAAGAAAAGGAGCATATGAGCATTATTATACATATACACGATAGAGCTCTCCAAGGCTCTCTGCATTGGAGAGCATATTTAGGTCATACATATTTGAGTGGGGGTTTACCAGTGGTTCCAAAACATTGATTGATAAAAAAACGTATGTATCTAACTCTATTCTTTTACATGTTTTTTTAAATTAAACTTTAATTATACACGTCATGTGAAGTAAAGTATCTACTGTATTTCGCCGCCGGTTGCCTATTGCAGCGATTCCTAAAGTGGGTTCCGCAAAACCTAGGGGTTCCGTAGAAAAGTCACCAGGGTTCCGCGAAATTATTTATTTTTGGCTGTTAAATAATACCTACCACAGTTAAGTAGAAATATTATTTTGAAATAAAGAAAGTGAAAGTCGCGGGCAACCGATGGATGCAAGTGGCGGAATGTCGTTCGATGTGGTGGTCTAAGGGGGAGGCCTTCGTTCAGCAGTGGACGTCGTCTGGCTGATGATGATGATGTGATGAGAAGAACCCATTACTGTTATGTAAGTAGGTAGGTAATTGGCGAAAATTCAGCCCGGACTATGGCCAGGCCGGGCGACCTCCGCACTTTAGGTATTTGATATGGGATTCCATAAAATAAAAGGTATTTGATGAGTGTTCCACTATCTTAAAAGTTTAGGAACCCCTGGCGTATTGTGGCATAATGAATTAAAATACTGTTACAATAAAGTAAATTAGTTAAATAACATTATAGACCGAAATCCTCTATCTGTATGGCTGGCCACAAGCAAATATTCTTCCACAACACTCTTGTTCGCGTTCATCTGTTCACTAAACTACACAAAAAAACAATCCTTTATTAAAATTCTGTTTGCCACCATATCCCAACCATTATCCCTCACTTCCCGTTACCCCATAATCCATGGCGCCCACTCACCATTACGGGGGGTCACCCCATAAAAAAGGTACGCTTCTCGGCTTCCAGTGAATTTGTACCTGGGTTAAGTATGAGTCTATGACACGCGGTCCCATAAACGATGGGTCTTGAGAAGGTATTCGGTTAATATGTATTTTGTTTTTGTTGTCGCTCACAGTTAGCTCAGGGAGCTTTTACTGCTTAACCGGGCAAATGGCGAGACCAGAAGGGCCTCCAGCCGAGCAAATTAAATAATACTAAGCAACACTGCTAAGGGTGTCCCATAGTGGGACTCGAACCTCGGCTTAGGGCATTGCTGGGGGGCAGACAAGAGACTTGCTGGATCTGATTGTGATTATTAAGGGACATTTGATTTATTACTACTGGCACAGCGCGGGCTGGCTCGAGCAAGGATCGGGGTGGAATTAATATGTAATTCTGGCGAAGGTCAAGAAGTAGTAAAACTATTTTGGATACAATAGTGGGTACTTTACCGTAAATGGGATGCACTATTTGACAGTTCTAAGTTATAGGCGTCCTTTTTTAATTATATTTGTAAGAAAGGGATAATATAACGTGATAAAAATTTGCTAACGAAAGGGATTTATAACGCGGTTGTTGCGGCAGGAACGCCAGGACGCCCTAGAAGAACATATATGGACCTTATTCGTGATGTCCTTCAAAAATATCAGGTGCGCAGTACCCACAACCGGCGTTCATGTATGAAACGATGCAAGAATGTAGATGAAGCAAAAGGGTTATGTAAGAATCGTAGCACGTGGCGTTCAGTAGTTTCTGCCTACCCCCATGGGAAAAAGTAAAAAGAAGTACCAATGGTAGGGTAAGTTGAAGTTACGATTATTCAAGTTTTTGCTATTGGAGCTTTGTTGATCTAAGGTCTATTAACACATGATCAGGCGCATCATATCGACGTTTTAAAACGCATTTTAATCAATCAAAACTGCCTATAACAGTCTGTAAGTTTAAACATAGATAATGCTTAGCTCAAGCAGCAATCACAAGTTTCAAACTATCAATTTTCAATCACTAAATAAACGAAACTACAATAATTTAAAATACATTTGAATGGAACTAATTCACAGATTATCTGCTACCACGAGCGCATAAAAGTGCTTGCCACATTGGGAAATATAAAAAGTGAAATAAAACGCAATATTACCAAGGAAAGTCTAGTTTCATTTCCACCTATAATGGCTTTAAACGAACACTGAGCTTCGATCCAAGCGATCGTTACGTAATATCATAGTTTTACAATCTATACAATTGGGCAACCCGTGCAGGTATTTACGCTGACCTACGCAGATATCTGAGGGTTGTCACAAAATGGAAATACATTGTTTTTGTTCTCATCATTTTTTGACGACCCGCAGCCTAATTACCGATGTAGCGACAGGCGTAGATTGCGCGATAACTTCTGTCAAACGTCATTTTTGTGACATAAAATGTATTGGCTGACAGTGTAGGTCTACCATGAAACGTAATTCCGAAGTTTCGGACCGAAATTTCGTGCGATTCGTACCATGAAACACATTCATTCCGAAATCGGTCCCGAAGATCGCATGTGACATTTCGTTCGTTGAAAACCGTACCATGAAGTGGTCCGAACAAACGAAGTAACGGACCTTTGACAGCACTTCTTTCGGGATTTTAACCTCAAATTGCACGAAAGCTAAAGACGTAACTTTTTACTTTCGTAAGTATTATTTTTAAAGTTATAAGTGCTATAATGGACATACAAGTGATTTAATTGGTATTGTTTTATATGCTTAATGTGTTCAAAGTCAAACTATTTGGTGTTTCTTGTAAAATTATACTTTTTCTAATGCATAATTATATGATTTAGGTAGTATCACTTTGTTTGATATTTTAGTGGCGACAATGGCAAGATTAGCATTGGTTTTTGAGGCCGAGGCAGATCTTCGAGCAGCGGCAGCTGCCTTTTTGGCTAAATATTTTTATCAGCCCAAACCTAAAATGTACAGACAAATATTAATAATTTTTATTAGTACGTACTTAAAAGACGAATAAAATGCAATAAATATTTGCGTACCTTTTGCCACTGCTTCCTACCCGTAGGAACACGTTGCGGATACGTAAAAAATGTAAAGCAGTGGCAAAAGGTACGCAAATATTTATTGCATTTTATTCGTCTTTTAAGTACGTACTAATAAAAATTATTAATATTTGTCTGTACATTTTAGGTTTGGGCTGATAAAAATATTTAGCCAAAAAGGCAGCTGCCGCTGCTCGAAGATCTGCCTCGGCCTCAAAAACCAATGCTAATCTTGCCATTGTCGCCACTAAATTGTTGTTCACAAAGCTTATTAATATTATCGTTGGTGGTAGTGTAATAATATACGATTATTCATTGTGAAATTTGTGTTTATCATAGGAAGACCCTTTTTAATAGGAAGTAATTTCTATATCTTTATCTTGAATAAATCAATACCTAAAAATGCAACCCACGAAGTATATTTAAAAATTTACATGAGCAACTGTCTCACTTCTTCCGTGGATGTCCTTTTGACGTTCCTCTAAGAGCACCGGGAGTTAGCTCGGGGTCATTTAAGGAACGCTGAAGGACGCAGCCGTTCTAGGAAATTGTGGGCTCGTCTTACCGTACACGGTTTCCTACAATTTCCTAGAACGGCTGCGTCCTTCAGCGTTCCTTAAATGACCCCGAGCTAACTCCCGGTGCTCTTAGAGGAACGTCAAAAGGACATCCACGGAAGAAGTGAGACAGTTGCTCATGTAAATTTTTAAATATACTTCGTGGGTTGCATTTTTAGGTATTGATTTATTCAAGATAAAGATATAGAAATTACTTCCTATTAAAAAGGGTCTTCCTATGATAAACACAAATTTCACAATGAATAATCGTATATTATTACACTACCACCAACGATAATATTAATAAGCTTTGTGAACAACAATAAATTGTTTAAAAATCTCGCGCCACATTTACGTTACATTGACAGATTGTGACAGTTTTATACGACTTATTTCAATGGTTCATATTTTATCATAGTTCTAATACAAAAGAATGTATATTTAAATGTGACCGGTTTATACTACTTCATTTTTAACAGAGTTTCATTGCATGCGAGAACAGACTTTTCATGATTCATTCAATCACGAACATAGTTTATGGTTCCCGAACGAAAGGTATATATCCGATACAACTTCATGGTAGCTTTTACTTCTTATTTCGTTCGTCTTTCGTTTCGCTCCGAAATTTCGGATAGACATTTTCATGGTAAGCCCAGTGATCTCACTGCTGTCGCGTGGCTGTAGCGTTGCTGTCGCTTTTTTACGTTATTAGGCTAACGGTTGGCGCAGTGGTTGAATGATCAACCGCTGTGCTACGTGTCGCTGGTTCGATTCGATATGATATGCAGATAGTTGTTTCGGTTCTGGGTTTGTCTGGGTGATGTTTCTAAACGCACCCACGATTCAAGAATTATGCCTAGAGTGGGGACAACGTTAAAAAAATCCAACCTAACAAAAGATGAGACAACTTATTTCGCTATTTTAGTTACTGATTCTTTTCTAAATGTTAATTTACATCGTGTAGGGCTGATTTTACAATAGTCAAATAACTTTTATCTGAAGAATGTAATTTGCGTTTTGACAGTTTTGACAGATTGTATAGAAATATGTCAAACCGCCATATTTATTCTTTATTGAAGAATCGGGCCCTTAGACGGATGACTGTTTGAGTTCACTTTTTCAGTTAAATTTTACGAAAGAACTTACTAAACATCAGCTAAAATATTTCAATACACGCATGCAAAACCTGTGTCGCCTTCATACCGCAAACGAAGCGCTAGTCAGCACAAGTACATAAAATTCCCAACTGTATGGATTGTAAAGCTGTGGCAATATATTCAGCGTCATCTGGTTGGACTGGGAGCCGATCAAAAAGATTTCAGAACCCTGATTTTAAGTACAGACATTATATAAAATTATATGAAGACACTTTTAGCAACAGGTTGCTTGGAATATAACAGTATTACATTTCTTAAGTCGTTTTCGTTCTACTGGTCAGACAAAAGGACATTGGAAAAGTTGCAGTAATTAGTTCAGTCTAGCTAACTTGTTGCTTTTAATGCAATATAAAGTGCAGACAGTATAGAAACTTAGGACATATTCTTGGGAATAAAGAAAGATATTAAGACAGGCACTTGCATGGAGACAAGAGGTATTAAACCTGCTGCAAGTTGCAGGAGTTTCAATGTAAAGGGAAACAAACTTATCTTAGTCTTATAATGGAAGCCATGTAAAAGCTGTTGCACGAAAAGTTCGATGCCTCGGTTGGGTAAACTGTGACAACTATGAACCAATCAACACAAGCCTTAACTTGGTGTAGAATTTGTGCGCCAGAGTTAGGTCCAAATCGGCTAGTGTTAATCGTTTTTTATGTTTTCGTTTTGTAGTATTTTCAAAAGTTTTGTGGTCCAGCCACGTGTTTATAAATCCAATTTATGAAACGCAGCAAAAATTTAATGACATAAATAAAATAAAACGAAACCGCTCCTAACCTATTCTTTATACCAAAAAGACACACCCAAATTGACGGTAATTTAGTGGCATTGTGAAAATTAAATTATTGAGCAATTTACCGTACACTGTAGCCATTCGCAGTTGATTAAAATGCTGTTGTCGTATAACGCAAACAACAAACAATAGCCTTCAAAGGTTCAAAGGTACATTGAATGAAATCTGTTGATGTTTTCCCGTGGTTGGGCTTTATTTATTAATTAATTTGGAAATTTTCTACTTTGTATCATTTGACAGGTCAAACGTTTAGCGGGCTAATGTTTATGATTAGAAATACAATTAAAATTACCTGCAATAAATATCAAAATGAAAATAATTCATATATTTAAAATTATATAAGTATACAAATAATTGTTAAGTTAAAAAAAATGGTCTTGTAAATCATAGTTAAATTAATTAATTTAAAAAAAAATCAAATAAAAAGAATCTATTATTCAGTAATCTCAAAAGGTATTTTTTTTTTAAACAATTATTTTATTTTTTATAACAAAAATATTTTTTCTTTACCCAAAGGGATTCCAAGTGTTTAGTGAAATGATAGTGGTTTGGTCTCATAAGCCGAAGTAGACGAGTTCTTGAGTTGAGACGCCAATAGGCAGACGTGGTATAGGGGGCCCCGGTCAGATGGAGCAATGACTTCTGAAATGTGACTGGCAGAACCAGGTGACTGGGCTGTGGCGCTTACTGGGGAAGGCTTATGTGCAGCAGTGGACGAATGTGGGCTAATGATGATGATGGATCCGAGTGTTAATTCTCCTGGCCCGGTAACCTGTCTTCACTTCATGTCACCTACCATTACCAGACCTTTGTTAAAGCATCTAAAGTTACGTGACTACCGGCCGCGAGTGAACGCAACTCACGTAGGTTCAGCACGCAAAGGATTTAAGCTGGCTTTGTAAATGTGACAATTCATATAGAACTGTGTTCATTAGTCGCACGCATCGAGCGGACTTCGAAACCGATAACGCGTTTCGTGCTCCATAGAATCAGTATTGTTTCGTCACGCCAGGGTTTTCCAGGCTTTTCTGGCCGACAAAGCCCGTTCTCGTATATTTTGCGCACCTTTCCAAACTTCGGGCACAATTCCAAACGCCATGCTACTAATGAGGATTTCCATACAGAAAAACACAGTAAAACTTTGCCCGACTCGAGAATCCAACCCTGGATCTCACGCTCAACAGTCGCGCTTGCAGCCAGTAGTCCAAAAACGCAGTCTAGTTTTAATATTGTCGCCACGAAATACAGGAGTTGTCAAACGATTAATTTGCATTTAAATTTCGAATCAGAAACAAAAGCTTCCATACCTCATTTGAACTCGCACTGTATCATAAAATCATTTAACCTTACTCAAAGCAATTCTAACCGACTGAATTCAAATCTATATACAGCGTGTAGGTAAATTCCGTTAGTGCATAAGTAGTGACAAATTGGTTGGCCAACGCTGCACACAGTCGTCTTCTGACTGTGACTAATGGAACGGCGTGACGTTAAGCGTGACATGGCTGCACTCTGCAATATTAAACGCACGTGGCAGTAAGTTGTATTCAGAATAAACTTGGTGGAAGATTGAGATTTCAGTGCAGGTAAGTTCGTAGAAAGCCTGCAACAACTCGGAACTTGAATTTAAAAGTTTATTCGATGACTTGATACGGTTAGGAATACACTCATATGAGGGTAAAATGGATGATGGAAGAACTAATGGAGTACTGATAGCGCAGTCCTTCTTCTTAGCGAGTCGATGGCAATCTTAATTAGTGATGTTACGGAGGCGGAATCGGAGTCGGAGGTCTTCGTAGTGACCTCCGCGGAGTCGGAGGTAAATCAGAGTCGGAGTCGGAGCAAATCTACGAATGTTAAATGTAAATAAACAAAGAAAGAAGAAACTTGTTGCAACTTGTTCACTCTTCGTTCGTCAGTTGCACACGTTGCACAGAACACATATACTCCGTCAATTGTCAGTGTCACGTAGAAAGCGAGCAGCAGCGCTGCAGCGATAGCAAGTCGTAACTTGTAACTCCGATACCTATATACCTTCGTTTAGATGTATCGGAACCGGAGCTGGATTCGGAGGTTCCGACATATCGGATTCGAAGTCGAAGTTTCGTAACATGCCTAATCTAAATAGTTCCAGCCCAGAAGTTAGATACAAGGACTGCGCTATCAGTGGCACCCCTTAGCTCCTCGGACGTGCATGTGTGGAGACGCGCCGGGCACGATGTTAAATATATCATTGATTGCGGGACCGCACTACATTCAGAGACTCTTCTTCTTCTTCTTTCGAGTCGGCACGATCTATCACATGTAATCACTCATGCCGTAGTGGAAAGATTAGCCAGAGAGCAATGGTGGTATCGAGGCTGACTGCCCAGGATGTATCAGACAAACTCAAGTTTCATCACTTGTGGAGGCTCTTTCCATCCAGAGCTCATTCACGACAGAAGAAACCGACTGTTTAATGGACTAATAACACTATTTTCACATTGTCTGAATAAGCTGTGTAAGAAATGTGAGGATCCTTGGAGCGTAGATCCTCTTTTAAATATTCACAACAGTATTATCCATGCTACTTGAAGACAGAGGATTTCAAAATTGGCTTTATGCAGATGTTCACGGACAGAGAAGAGGGAATTTTAAAGGAGTATTGAATTTACTAGAATTTTCAATGTGATATAAAACTTTGGCATATTGTAAAGTATTTTGACGGCACAGTTGGCGCAGTGGCTACGCGACTGAATTTCTGCCGTACGTGTCGCGGTTCCGATTCCCGCATGGAACAAATATTCGTATGGTCTAAACATCATTGTTTCAAATGCTTGTATACTGTGCCCATGATGCAGAAGAAATGCTAGTGCGACAACGTCTTTTATAAAACAAAAGTACTTAAAGTTATTTAGATTTTAATATTGTATTTTGCATTCGCAGTTCTACACTGAAAGATTGACTGAATATATATTCTAGAATTATAAATAGAGCGGTTAGCTTCTTGAATGTTAAAACAAAGAGGATTTCAGAACTATAAAAAAGCCAAGCTGATTATGATTAATAGTGAACTGCGTCGGATCTCGGTAACCTAACTAATCAAGTTCAGACTTTGAGCTTTTGACTGCCAATGACAACTCACAAAGATACGGGCTTTATGTCTTCTCAAAGACGCGTAGTCTGTAAGTGTAAAGAGTTATCACCCATCCAAGATTTATGGGCGGCACAATAAAAAAAGTGTAGTTTTTTTTGTCCCACTCTAGTTGTAATTCCTGTAACGTGGGTGCATTTACAAACACCAATATTCACAAGGACATACACCCAGACCCGAAACAAATATCTATCTATACATACATATAAATAAAATTGGAGTGTCTGTTTGTAATATTGAAATAACCGTTTTTTACTACATGCATATGAATATATATACGGTACATACACCAAAATAACATTTTTTACAATTTTTATCTGTCTGTCTGTCTGTCTGTTTGTATAGGCTAATCTCTGAAATAGGGATGTTACGGAGGTGGATTTATCGGAGGCGGAATCGGAGTCGGAGGTTCTCGTAGTGACCTCCGCGGAGTCGGAGGTGAATCGGAGTCGGAGTCGGAGCAAATCTACGAATGTAAAATATAAATAAATAAGAAAGAAGAAACTTGTCGCAACTCGTTCACTCTTCGTTCATCAGTTGCAAAGAACACATATACTCCGTCAGTTGTCAGTGTCACGTAGAAAGCGCTCGGTAGCGCTGCAGCGATAGCAAGTCATAACTTGTAACTCCGATAAATACCTCCGTTTTGATATATCGGAACCGGATCCGGATTCGGAGGTGTAATTTTAATCGGAGGTTCCGACATATCGGATTCGGAGTCGAAGCTCCGTAACATCCCTACTCTGAAATGGCTGGACCGATTTTGACGGGACTTTTATTGGCAGGTAGCTGATCTAATAAGGAGTAACTTAGGCTACTTTTATTTTAGAAAAATTCTTTTATTTTAGAAAAAAAAAATAGGGTTAAGTGCATTTGATCTCACTAAAAAATACATCGTTATGTCCGACATCCACGCGAACGAAGTCGCAGGCACAGCTAGTAGATCATACAAATATTTGTTCCGTGCGAGAATCGAACGCACGACACGTAGCAGTCGATGGCTCAACTACTAGGCCAACCGAATATCCATTTAGCACTGTTCATAAAAAAAAATACTCGCGAACAATTTCAGCGGAACCCAGACTTAATCATATCGGTCAACGTAAGCACTATCCTTCTCAAAACATATTTTACGATATATTATGACACAATCTCGAACCTTTACACTTTACGACTACCCTACTATTCTTGCAACTAGTTGTAAAAGTTTTGTAAGTGATATAACCGTAAAAAATGCCATCACTTATCGCATTTGGCAACCATAGTGTTGTAGTTACCTAACTAGGGTTGTAAATAGAAGTGTTCGTAAAAAATAGTTTGATACAAATAGGTTAAGTTGATTTTCTTTAGGTATTTTTTCTATATTTCGGTAGAATTCTGACTTCTATTTTTTCTATTGCGTTACGTGTACTGTCGTGACGGCACGGTTGCCGCAGTAGTTGAGAGATCGACTGCTGCGCTACGTGTCGCGGGTTCGATTCCCGCACGGAACAAATATTTGTATGATCTACAGATAGTTCTTTCGGGTCTGGGTCTTTGTGTATGTGAATACACACCGTGCCTCGGAAAGCACGTAAAGCCGTTGGTCCTGCGCCTGATCTCTCTCCGGTCGTGTCGGATTGCCGTCCCATCGGACTATGAGAGTGAAGGAATAGAGAGAGCACCTGTGTTCACGCACACACTTGTGCTCTATAATATTTCCTGCGTAGTTGGCTAATCTCCGGTGAGATTGGCCGCAGTGACCGAAATTCGGTCAGGAGGATATTATTATTACGTGTACTGAGGAACGGGTACCGAGACGAGAGGTAAGACCAAACCGGACCCTTAATTTGGGGAGATCACAGTTTTTTTTTATTTTTTCACTGTCTTACATCTAATTTCGTTATGCTCACATATCTTTCTTTGGATGTAGTTGCCGCTTCTACTCCATAGATCCTACTATTTAGAACCGTGCAACCAGTCTTGATATTTCATATGTACCTACCATGAATCTACATAACATAGCATCACGCACGAATTACCCCAAAGGTTGAGTAGAGGTCTATTATTGTCCATCCACTTTTCACCGATGCCGAAATTGAGTCTCGTGTAAAAACGGGATGTGTATATTATCTTCTACCAGGCATAGTTTCAAATGCAAATTTTCAAAAAGAAACACCAAATAACCCTTTGATTCATCCAGTAATCGAACTCAGAACCACACGCTCAGCTGTAGCACTGATACTGACTATTTGATAATCATCGCTCAGTGCCAGTGATCACTTATCATGAGATGGACACACTTACCGACCGCCTAAAAATAGCAAAAAGTTGTTAACCACTGCTCTAGTGTTGCCAGAATATGTCTCACCATTAACCCTAAAAACTCAACCATAACAAAAACGATTACAGTCATCAACTAATCACTTATTATGATGCCACTTCATTTTTTACGAGTCCTCACTAAATAACCACTATAATTTAACTTTATGGACATTTTTCACAATTCAGTGGCGTTGTGTTGCCCAATTTGCGTGATAAATAAACTAAGTTTAGTAGAAACTTTTTGGACCATTATAATAATTCTTTAAGTGAATTTTTTGGAAGCCAATTTATCTATATTGTAAGTTTTTGTCGAAAACGATATTTTGTGACAGTTTTAAACATCATCTTTTTTTTCACTTGGCAAAGTTATTCATTTAAGTTGCCTACTTTATCCGAGTGAATAAAAATTAGGTTAAGTACAAAATAAATGTTCACTCAATCAGATTAAAACTGCCTAATTGGTTTAAAGATCGCAAGCACGAGAGCTGAGCGTGAGGTATCGGATTCGAGCTGTGTTATTGCGTTTTTCCGTATAGAAATTCTCAGTAGCATCTCGGAGTTTGAAACTGTACGCGGTAGATGGCAATAGGCTCGTGCCCCCTTAAATAAGATTAAACCTTATTAATAATATCATTTTTTTTAAACTTTACCCCACATTAGGATTTCTCCTGTATCGTGGGTACAGTTAACAAACATACACGTTACATGCACACATAACTAGACCCGAAACAACTATCTGTAGATCATACAAATATTTGTACCGTGCGGGGATCGAGCCCGCGACACGTAGCACAGAAAGCGAATGGCTTAGCCACTGCGCCAACCGTGTCGAATGTCGAATTGTCCCAGGATAGATGGCAAGGAGCAATTGTTGCGAGTTTCGACATAAGTTAAATTTAGAAATACTCTCTTTCTCTAACCTATAGTTTTTATTTTTAACTTAAATATCAACTGCTTTCAAACACATTACAAACGTTTAAAGTAAAACTATTTCTAATATTATTACGAAAATTCGGAAAAAGGTAGGCGAGCGAGACATCCAGCGCGTGGAACAACCCGTTTTTTCGATACTTCGACCTGTCTCTGGTACGGAGTAAGCAAACGTCATTTGCAAAACCACAAAAAAGTCACCGTGTATACTAGAATATGAATAAAAATCCCATTTTCCACTTTTACGAGTAAACTCATGTACTCGTTCCACAATAGGAACATAACTCAACTTAAAGTAACGCTTTGAACGTGATACGACAGTGAGAGTATCCGCAACCAACCGGTGGAATGACGTCACTTCACTCAAAATTTGTGCCAAGTCACAATCGGACGTTCTTTTTACGTGTTGAAAGACGTGACTCAGAAACATCCTGTATTTATGTAGCATGCAGTAATATTTACATATACACTTACAAATGAATACCTATCCGTCAGACAGACAAGAAAGCTAGATTTTATAACTGTGGTGAAGCTATCCACCGACTTTTTTAGCCTGCGTCTGATTCGGTGACGGAAAGCAGAATCATTACCCCAAGCGTAAAATAAAAATGTAAGAATATAAAAAGGTTTTTCGTTGCGTATTTCGTCGATCGAGGAAAAGCATTTATTATCTCGTATATCTGTAGATACTATAAAAGCTTACATGCGCATGCGCACTCTTATGTAACTCTCATGTCAAATGACAACACTATAACCAAAACTCACCTATGATGTATTTCCTAAATAAGGTAAAAACGCGTGAGTGTGTCCTATAAAGTTTTAATATAAAATTACCATACAAAAAAATCTGTTTGAACATTCTGTCGCCGCTTCGCCTACGTAATGCTCTAGATTGGAGTCTTATAGATTTGTGTGAAAAACATGGGTTTTAACTGTCCTAGACATAGTAGATATTTTGCTAGCCTATTTATTTTTATACCACCTCGTTGGTCTAGTGGTCGCTTGCACAGTTACCACGAGAAGTCCAAGGTTCGATTCTCATGTTGACTAAATCGTGCGTTTTTTTTTTACAAACGCTATCATTAGAGTACGACATATTTATAACTAATAACTCTTCCTGAAGCTTAATTGCGAGGTGAACCCTCACGCTCAGCACCACACCAACAATGAGACCTTTACTAATTGTATTTTTTTTAACGTTGCTTCCACTCTATTTCTCCTATATCGTGGTTACAGTTTACAAAGATACATGACACATGCACACACAACCAGACCCTAAACAACTATCTGTAGATAATACAAATATCTGTTCTGTGCGGGGCTCGAACCCGCAACACGTAGCGCAGAAAGCTAATCGCTTAGCCACTGCGCCAACCGTGTCGTCAATTGTAAAGTTACAACGCGAAAAGTCAAAGCAAGATCCACATTTTTAAATGACATTTCCACACAAGCTTCTTCGCACCTCCAAAACAAACTAATTAGCAGAAATAAACGGCGTCTACCACAAACTCGCGTGACTTGACGCGAACTTAGAAAAACATATCTAAACACAATTTCTGAGAATTGAGATACACAAACAAACATAGACGTTTTCTTTTATAATTAGTGTTTTGACTGGGCGACACGGAACGTGAAATATTATTAAAGACTTTCATACATCACGCTATTTTGTCACGGGCAGGAACTAATGAACGCCACTTGTTCAGTAGAAAAAGCTTTATTTTTCAAACTCACGTAAAAATTGTTTCTTTTTTTTTACATAGCGTTGCCCTACTCTAGTTGTACCTACTTATTACTAGTACCTAATGGTTCCTGTATCGTGGGTGCATTTACAAACATAAATATTAGACACAAACACTCGAGAGACTCGTAACAACTATTTGTAGTTGTTCCAAGCGGGGATCGAACTCACAACCATAGCACAGCAGACGATATTTTAAATTACATACATAGCATCACGCCTGTGTATTCCCCGAAGGGTTAGGCAGAGGTGTGCTATTTTACATCCACATTTCGCCGATGCTGTTATTGAGTCCCATGTAATAAGAGGCGAGCCTATTGCCAACCGGGCACAGTTCCAGACTCCGTGCTGCTACTGAGAATTTCCATACAGAAAAACCCAATAACACTTTGCTCGACCCGGGAATTGTCATTGCATAACCAGCCATCGTCAACATTTTGGCAAAATTTAGCGAATATTGAGTAGTTTAATCGAATGCAAACCACTTTACAGTATATTGATAATAACATGTACTAACAATATTAACTCGTTTCCCACACTTCGACGAGAAATGATATAACCAACGGATAAAATCCATGGCTTTATTTGAGGCAGGTTTACAACTGGTTTACTTTTTCTTAGGTGGGTATAGACTAGTTAAGAGTATCGTTTAGCTGCCGGCTTCTGACAAAATTGCCTTGAAATACGCGCAAAATAGGTGTTTGGGCGCTAACGTTTCTTACATCGAAATATTGACGAATTGATTTGATTTTGGTCTCCATCATTTTGTCAGATTATAAACTAAGTGGACAAGTTTTTTCTTTCAAAATTTTGTTTGATTTAATAACACCAGCACACAAAAAAAGTGGTCAGTACTTTTAACCAGACCCATCTAGGGTTATGTATTTCGATGCGCTGAATTCGAATGTGAGGTCGGTTTATAAATAGAATAGAATAGTTGTAAATAGGTCTATAAACTGTACCCACACAAAAATCCCAGTGTAGGGCAACGTCATTTATATGAAAAAGATAAAGACGTTTTGAACAAAAGACTCTCTTAGATCAAATCGGTAAACATCCAGAAACTACGCAGACCAACACACAATTTTCGTTGCAAACTAAATTGAATTAAAAAATAACTGAAACATAGTTTGTCGTACATCAGATACTTCTATTCGCAATTCGCATAGCAAACAACATTTGTTAATAAAATGGGACAGACACTATATCGTGGAATCCGTACAATCCTGTTATCGACTTGATTTACCGATAAATCTATAGATAAGGTCTAACACTTGTATTAAGGAACGGAGCGTATTTAACTTTATCGGCATTACAAAAGGGACAAGAACGGAAGGTCCATTTTATATATTACTAGCTTTTGCCCGCGACTTCGTCCGCGCAATATGTAAATAGCCTATAGGAATAATGTAGCTTTCTACCAATGAAAGATTTTTTAAAATCGGATCATTAGTTCCGGAGATAACAGCCGACATACAAACTTACAAACAAATTTTACCTCTTTATAATATTATTATAGATTATAGAAGAGTAATTACTAATTAAGTTCATGGATTCAAAACTATCCAGTTGTATTTCTCTTTGACGCATGCGCATATTTGATACCTCTCTAACCTTGTCCCAATATTGGGGTCGCTCCCAGACTAACCAGCATGCGGCTGAATAAATAAAAATAAATAAATTTAACCCATTACTGTCCCAGAGCTGGGCAAGGGCTCTTCTTAGAATGAGAAGGGTAAGGCCTTAGTCTATCACACTGGTCTCGTGTGGGTTGTCGGACTTCACACACCATCGGAAACTTTATGGAAACATCTCAAGTGTGCAGGTTCCCTCACGATGTTTTCCTTCACCGTTAACGCAAGTGATAATCAAATTCTGATCCGCAGATGATTCCGAAAAGTTAGAGGTGCGAGCCGAGTTTGAACTCAAACCCACTTGCATGGAAGGCAGACGTTCAACGGCTAGGCTATCGATGTTATCGCGGTTGCGGCTGAATATCAGTATTTTATTTACACGGAGCGACTGTCATTTGTCTGCTCCGCTATACAATTACTGGAAGGCACCGATACACTAAGGATAGACAGGTTGTCAGACTTCTTGGGCTGCTGACACCCGTCACGACTATCATAGGTATTCGTATAACAACCAACTGCTTAACGTGCTTTCTGAGGGCCTATTAGATGCCCTTAAAAAATCATCACAATTATATGTATGTCAAACAAATATTTGTTCCTTATACCAATGATAGCATAGAAAGCCACTAAGCCACTGTCAGATCCAATAATAATTATTTCTTTTATGTCAATTAAATAATTAAACATCAGAAAACTTACCCCTTATTCCCAAACATTACGCTTGTACCGTGCAAAGTTGGCGTTTGAAGCCATGACCTCTTGATTACTGACGCTATGACCGTTGATGACGCTTTTTTATTACGCCATCACTATTCTTACGAGTAAACCTTCTCTCTTTGAACGAATAAGTATCAATTGTTATAGATAGAGGTCGTAAAAGCGAATGTAAACTTTAATATCATAGTAATAAAGTTTAAAGTGCAGTGGTTTAATGGTCAATTGCAATTTAACGTCTTCGTGTATTTAAAGGTGTTTGCATACACACAAGCGAAGCGGGTACAGAGAACTGTTATCAGCTAATAAAAAACGCATTTCTTGAAACTGCATCTAAAATCACAGAACACCTGTGTGTACCTATGTTCTAAATGGTTTCTTGGTCTTAAGATAGTGAATTTCATAGTATTAGGTACTATAAAATTCAATATCTTAGGAACAAGAAAGACGGCCGATTAACCACCTCCAGGATTACTATTCTGATAATGAATTGAACATATAACATAGCATCACGCCTGTATCCCCAAAAGGGTGAGGCAGAGGTGTACTGCTGTTAATCCCATGTAATGAGGAGCGAGCTAATTTCCATCTACATCACAGTTCCAAACTCCGTGTTGCTACTGAGAGTTTTCATACAGAAAAACCCAATAACACTTTGCCAAATCCGGGAATCGAAGCTAGGACCTCACACTCAGCAGTCGCGCTTGCGATCACTAGACCAATGAGACAGTATTATGTTCTATGAGCCGTTTCTATTCTTCCATATATGTAATTTTTTGTATGTATTGTATTGTATGAAATCCATTCATCGCGACCACCAATATTACTGGCAGGTAGACCAATCCCAATGTACATTTTGTAAAAACCATACAATAGCATAATAGCAACACAATGTATGACTTCTGTGCATTATAAATAGCCCATTGATTAGTTTCTAACTGGTCGACCTGTTGTACATGAATGGGCATTGAAATAACAAAGTTACCCACAATACACACAGACGTAAAGGCACAAATAGATCGGGCTTTTGTGACATGACGTACGATGTAATATGTATCAGGAAGCTGTCAGTTTTCAAGCTATTTATCTATTAGGTATCAATTTATCACAACACAAAACATATTCGAATAAAAAAGAAAATAAATATATGAAACAGATGACGGTGCGCAGTAATTAATCACACACAGGTCAGAGGCCGTAGTGTAAGTTTCTTTCGACAAATTCGCAATGGTGGAGAGCACGAAACGGACCAATCGAAGCGCCGAACGCGTTCGATGTAGTAAATCGAATTTGTTAAAAGAAACTTACAATAGGGAGTACCTACTGGTCAGCTCTGGTTTTCGATATACGTCTTGTTCACATATTATTCGACGAATTATATATAAAAAAATATATATAGAGCACAGAATAGAATAGAATATTTGGAATTCAAATAAAGCTATTACAGGAACTTTTAAAACGTTAATAAGACTAGTTGCACGGTTCCAATAAGTTTGTCCTATGCAGAAGAACCGATAAAAAAAATCTCTATGGATACTCTTTTTAAAAACTTAAACCTCTTTTAACAATCTTGTTAGGGACATCATGTGTGAGTAGTATGAGAGAACCATGCAGATGTTGTCAAACAAAAGGCTAAGAGGACCTTCATCATAGGGTTACCATCCCCAAATTTTGAAAACCAGGATTTGAAAGTGGAAATACCAGGATATTTCGGTTTAAAAAGAGAACGCAGTATAAGAAAAGTATAAGAAAACAGTGTACATGAAACTCAATGAATAGCTATTACAATTTTTTATGAAATTATCTTCAATTAAAATATTTATTAATATAAGAAATTAAATTAAATTAAGGATTAAATTGCAAAATTATAAAATAAAGCCGATGATTAAACGTAAAGTTCGAGGCAGTACTGGCTCGCGAATAACAAAACACAGGACCTTACGAGGACTATTTAAAAAACCCAGGACACTCCAAAAAGCAGGACATATCCTGGGAAAACAGGACGGTTGGCAACCCTACTTTAACAAAGTTTGTTGATAAAAAAAGCACAAAGTACTAACAAAAAATTAATCTCTAGGAAGCCTGTTTCTTATAATGGTTGTTACAGCTATGCTTATCAGCTCTCATGCATCGATTGCACCCTAGGAAACGTCCTAACAATTCGTTTACGTACCGCTTGCTCAAGGATTCTTAGTTTTTGTTTTGGCTACTAGGCGTCACCTTTGGTCAGACACTAATATTCGTCGACAGTCGCTAGCGAATTAACTTAGATTTTAAACCGCTTCTGAAAGCTAAAGGCGACCCGCAGCCTAATTACCGATGTAGCGACAGGCGTAGATCGCGCGATAACTTCTGTCAAACGTCATTTTTGTGACATATAATGTATTGGCTGACGGTGAGATTGCTGTCGCGTGGCTATCGCGTTGCTGTCGCTTTTTTACGTAATTAGGCTGCCGCAACCTAATTACCGTTGTAGTAATCAATTTGCGATAGGCGTAGATCGCGCCAAACGTCATTTTTATGTCACACATCTATTGGCCAACAGTGACGCTGCTGTCGTGTGGCTGTCGCGTTGCTGTCGCTATTTTTTACGTAATTAGGCTTCCGATCCTGGGAAAAGGTATGAGAAATAATAATGTTGATCACACAGCAGTTAAGGCGAAGAATAAACGTTTTAACAAAAAAGGCCATACTAATAGAGGTTCCTCACCCACCGTCCGCAACCCAAAATGATTAAGTTAAATTACCCAATTAATTCGCTACCAACATCGCAAAAAAAAACCACACGTTTTAATTTTCGAATCTTACACACAATTAGCTTAACCTCCCTTTATTTAAGAAAACGAATCAAAATGTTTACCCGCGCTCGCATCTAACATAAACACGACCTAATCCCGTCAAGCGATATAGGGCGTTAGGATTTAGAGATTTAATGCCAGATTTGCTTGACAGGTTATGTTAAGGATATTCAGATAACGACAGGAAACGAAGGCAGATGTTTTGATAACAAACCTGTTAGTATGTCTTGGGAGCAAACATTAACATATACGGTGTTATGTGGGATTACTGATGTTATTGTTGCAAAAAAGCGACTTTAAACAAAAAAAAATGTTTGCTGCAGTAATAAGCAAGCATGTTTTGCTAAAACAAAAAAAAATATTTTTTGTTTGCCATAAAAAATTGTTACTTGTGCAGCTTTTAATTTCTTCCAAATGTGAGGTTTCCTTTTTGTGAATATATGTACACTGATTTTTTGCAAAAGATAATTTAAAAAAAAAGTTTTTTTTTTCTTTTTATCACAAAAACTGCAGCTTATTTTTTTCATAAATATTACTTTTTAAGGTTTTGTAACGACGGCGACATCTGCATCCTGCTAATTATGATAATTGGGGATTTAAATTTTTGGTGAAATTCACAGTTTAACGGCAACGCTGTTTAAAAATATCTCTGGTACTCGAGAACACACCCATGGAAGAGAAAACGTTTTGTTTACGAAAGCCATATTGGTTACTTTTAAGTAGAAAACATTGACTTTCGAAGAATGAGCCCCGGTCCAAGACAGAGTTGATATTCAAAAGCTTTGCCTGTTACGGTACATATCGACTGTGAACTGGCAACTGGTACTATCTCATTTTTGACAACATTACAGGATTAAGAAGAAACTATCGACTGCATTGTGCATACAACGCGGTCGATGTTAGTACAAACTGAATGAATTGGATTTTGGCGTCTAATTTTGATTGAAGTAAAATATGCTTTTTGCAGCGGTGCCGGGTATGAAATAGTTTAGAATGGTATAACCATGTAAAATCCTCATAAAATCGAGAAAGGACATGTTAGCAGTTCACAGTCAATATGTAGGTATAAGACTGCCTTATTGGCCTAGAATGGTCACAAGACTGCTGAGCGTGAGCTCCTGGATTCGATTCCCCAGTCGGGTAGTGTTATTGGGTTTTACTGTATACAAATTCTCAGTAACAGCACTAAGTCCGGAATTGTGCCCAGTAAGTGGCAATAGGCTCGGGTGTAGAATACTACACCTCTGCCCAACCCTTCGGGGAATACTGGCGTGATGCAATATTATGGTACGTAGGTATACGGTACAATTTCTCGAATACATCAGAGAGAGATCAGAGACGTAATCAACTTCATATAACAAGAGTTCGTCCATACGAGAAAATCTCGTATTCCAAAAACTCTTGTAATCTTACTGTTAATTTGGATTGATTTGCTGAATAAATTTTAGCTAAAGTATTCCTCCGACAAGGCCATACAAAGTGTTCAAATTTTAAATTAACTGCTAGTTATTTTTTATCAGGCTATCGATAGATCAGCCCTTAGTCTGTCTTAAAGCAACAATCAACCTACAACTTGTGTCGAATTACCATCATTTGTAATCCAAATTTAAATTTGTTTTTATTAAAATAAAATTACTTAAATGAAATTATTTATATTACAATTAAGATTTTTCAATCATTTTTACACGTCTTTTTTAAACTAGATGGCGTCGGCATTTACTATGACTATCCCTGAGAAGAAACGCCGAAACAAATTAAGGGAAACAAACTTAATTAATGAAACAAGAATTTGTGGTTTTTATTTTTTAATTTATCCCAGTGACTCCTTATATTGCCAAAGTCATGTGAACCAGGCTTAATGACAGATAAATAAACGTCAAAATTAGTCGAATACTTTCAAGTTAGAAAATTTATACATATAACAAGATGTTTAGGTTAAATGATAGCCATGTAACCCTTCCTTACTCCCTTTGTTGTAGTGAGATAAAAATAGCCAAGCAGAACCAGAAGAAAAAGTTTATTTATTTAAAATTTCAAAGACCGAATTTTTAACTGTCGTAACATTTCACCACGCTGTATTCCCTATAGGGTGAGGTAGAGGACTGTTGTATACCCATACTTGGGCAATGATGGTACCTAGCAGTGGCGTGCACAGAGTTTTTAGACAGGGTAGGCAGGAAATTTAAAAAGCTTATTCACCAATAATACCTACTGCATGTTGGTATTGGTTCGTCGTCTTGCCGATTAAATAATGATGTATATGATTTGCCACCTCAAATATCTTATAATAAATATTTATCTGAGTTATGTAGGGTAGGCAGTGTCTTTTTGTCTTTATGCACCGCACGCCACTAGTACCTCGACAGTTTATTCTATCCATTGCATAGGTACATTAGGTACCATGACAGTCGTCATCAAAACATTGGGTGACCCATTTTTTAAACTTGATTGACTTTTACTGATGGCACGGTTGGCGCAATGGTTGAAAGATCGACTACTGAGCTACGTGTGGCGGGTTAGATTCCCGCACGGAACAAATATTTGTATGATCTACAGATAGTTGTTTCGGGTTTGGGTCTTTGTGTATGCGAATATACACCGTGCCTCGGAAAGCACGTAAAGACGTTGGTCCTGCGCCTGATCTCTTTCCGCAGCCTAATTACCGATGTAGCGACAGGCGTAAATCGCGCGATAACTTCTGTCAAACGTCATTTTTGTGACATATAATGTATTGGCTGATGGTGAGATTGCTGTCGCGTGGCTATCGCATTGCTATCGCTTTTTTACGTAATTAGGCTGCCGGTCGTGTCGGATTGCCGTCCGAAAGAATAGAGAGAGCACCTGTTTTTGCGCTCACACTTGTGCTCTAATATCTCCTGCGTAGTTGGCTAATCTCCGGTGAGATTGGCCGCCGTGACCGAAATCGGTTAAGTGGACATTATTACAGTTTACATAAACACCCAGACCAAGAAAAACTATCCGTAGATGATGAAAATATCTGTTTCGTGTGACCCGTGGCGCAGCTACCAAGTCGTCATCAAGCCTAGACTAGATAACCTAACAAAAATCCCAAGAACACAACCCAGATTCTCTTGTTATTCCTTTAAAACCCCGTTTGTCATCACCGTAGTTACTTCTCAAATATGTTGCCATTTTCTCCCAGTCTAACGAGACGCGGCTGAATATCAGTATTTAAAAATATTGCCGCTATGTACAAAATTATGGCCATCGTTTAACCGGCAGTAAACGATTAACATAATAAGCAGCTACCTAAGTGTTTTTTTTTTTTACATTTTCGACACGCAATAGGACGGCAGAAGGTATAAGATAGATGTTTACCGCGACTTCTGCCTGTATTTTGTATTTACTATCTAATTTTGCTGCGATACTAAAAATAAGCTTATGTCCATTTCCAGGTTCCAGGATACCTCTTTGTAAAATTTCATAACGATCGTCTCAGTGTCGAATGATCGAACAAACGAAGAGAGAGTTACTTTCGCATATAATCTGTAATTTGAGAATACGGTAGATAACTACTAGTCATTTGAGTTACTTTTTATGAACTGTCAAAAACGAAATTTTCTTCTGAAACTGTTTGGAATACTCAAGCGTGACAACATAGTTTTTAATTGTCATTGACATACTTATAGTGTGATTTTTATAAATTAAAAATTGAAAACGCCAAAGATAAGCAAGAGATAAAGTTTTGCTGAGTTTTTGGAAGGAAACCTATTTACCGAACAACACTTCAGAATTTATTTTTGATGCAGTCATCTAGCCTATTGTTTAAAAAGATTGAAACAATTGACGGCACGGTTGGCGCCACAGATATAGGAAATCGCACGATTTTTTCATGCATTTTTGGCTAAATATAACAACTCGTGCTAGACCACCTGAACGTATCCAATTATAGAAAATTACACACAACCTAGTAACAACACAAGTCGCTCTATGACTTCCGACAAATGACAGACATACAGACAGACTGTCCGTGTAATAGACAGACACGACGACGACATGTTTTTACAATTACCAAGGAATTTCAACTCTCGTGTCCTATTATAAATGAGTCTATATTTGAATAGCGGTAGATCCATAAAGAATCGGTAGTGTGAGTGATACAGAGCATCCGACAGCCAATGAGATCTTTCGCGTTATTAAAATCGTCCATACAGATGAAATAGCGAACCATCACGCCTGTTCAATTTCACCATCTTCCGTTTATTGATCAATCAGGCTCCCAATATCTCTTTGACACCCGTACTCTTTTATTTAGTTAGTTATTTGGGTTGCCTCGACATTAATCCGCTAGCAAATCCCCATCAATACCAAAGCAATTTCTAACTTATAACTGCCATAGACCATTAAATCGAATAGACATTGCAAGCAGAACCGAATTAACATTAATAGGTTGTTAGTTTAATAGTTTGGAACTTAACTGTAAGTGCACAGTAATGCTCAAGTAGTAAGCAAAGTTGTAACAAACACAGCCATTAAAGACTTGGAAAGGGTTTAAGTTGTAAAGTGCAACATTGCTCTGTAATTAAATCTTCCATAGGAGAAATGTTGAGATACTCGTATTTCAAAAACTAATTTAAATAATTGCGAATCCAGACAATTATAAATGCGAAAGTAACTGTGTCTGTAGACCCGGGTACGTCTTAAAACACCGACTAGACACCGGAGGACGGGCAGCAGCGTCCTCCCACTAATTGGTGAGCCACTGCGAACCCCAAGCCGCCTGCCAAGCGTGGGGATTATGGCTTCCCTCCCCCCCCTCCCTTGGGGGAGGCCTTCGTCCAGCAGTGGACGTCTTCTGGCTGATGATGATGATGATGATGATGATGATGAACTCTCTGTCTGTCTTTTTGTTACCTCATTGCGTCTAAACTACTGATCCAATCGTAATAAAATTTTACAAAGAGGTAGTTTGGGGCTGATATAAAGACAGGCTTATTTTTACTATTGCAGCAAAACACTAATTGAATAATAAAAACAAAATACAAGTAGTCATGGGTTGTAGCCAATTCCAAATAGGTGTTCTATTCTTTATGTAAATCTGTCAAAATCTTCATGATTGGTCTATTCATACTGTGTTGTAAATACATTCATTTTAAATATGGTAAGCTATCACCACGACCCGTGAACACTATTGAACTCGGTGTTTGGAATTGTGCCCGCTCCATTCCAAAATACCATGGAATAAAGCCTGACTCAACCTTATCAGTGAAACATGGACTTTCAAACAATACTCCTCTGTCTTACCTTTCGAGGAATATAAGCGAGATTACATGTATATATATATATATATACCTACGTATCCACTGTGAACTGGCAACTGGTACTATCTCATTTTTGACAACATTACAGGATTAAGAAGAAAAAGTTACTTTATAGTTTTTAAAATACATATTGGCGTCTAATTTTGATTGAAGTAAAATATGCTTTTTGCAGCGCTGCCGGGTATGAAATAATTTAGAATGGTATAACCAAGTAAAATACTCATAAAATCGAGATAGGACATGTTGCCAGTTCACAGTCGATATTTCCTTATAACAAACTTAAAACAAAAGTAAAATCCATCTTAAAAGGGACTTCTAACTGAATTATTGTGTCCCTGTCGCATAATGAAGCCTGTTACGATTAAGCAAGTTAAAAGTTACGAATACTTTAAATCAAAATTGACACATTTCGTCAGGAATTCCCCGGGCTCGATTTAACAAAAAGTTATTATTTAACGTCTTCTTTAACTGGGTCGAACTGGAACTCTTTTGTACCTTATTAAAATTATTTCTGGAAACTTCGCAAAGACTGTGGGGTTTGGATTCAATTTTGGTCGCATAATTCAATGTGGTCGTTTTATAAGAGATTTATACTTAAATGATTGTTGGAGTTTTATGGAAAAATAAGTCCCTCAGAAGACGCCGCAAAAGAAACAAAGTAGGAGCGTATTTATACAAACTGAAATATCTATAAAAACAGAATGACGGAGTTCTTCTCTTTATAGGTCTGGCCTTATCTTGGACCCTGTGCCGTGGTTCCAATGCTTACGGTTAGTACCATTTTTTTTATTGCTCTTTTATATTTTCAAAGGCAAAATGTATATGTCATGATATGCACTTCGAGGAATACATTCGTAAACTTCTCTATGTTGTTTACATTTGTCACACTATGTCATCATCTCCGAAACTTTATCGGCATATGTGTGTGGCTAAGCGCCCCGCGCCGATTGCGAGTTTTCACATTTCACTGTGATCCGGTTGTGAACTCATTTAAATATAAGTGCCCTAAAAGAAACTAATTAGTAAATTAATTCAAGTAGCGAAATACTATCTCAAGCACAAGATCAACTTCCAGCATTTCCGATACGAAAATATTGAGCATTTAGGAAAGGAATACTTAAACAGCTTATAACGTATCCCAAAAACGGAGGCCATAAAGTCAATCTGCGGATAATATTCGACTTCAACAACAAACGCGAATATTTTTATCATTCAGGAACAGACATACACTATGGAGAAAGATCGCAGAAGTGCAGGTGCTTTAATTATCGAGAAAGCTGGATATCAAAACATTTGACAACTTTATAGTAAGTGTCCAGTGATTTAGTACAGTCTCGTAATTGTTTTTATTTTTTATTGGCTTTGAGGGACGTGTCTTTTAGTCCTAATTCTCTAATTCACCAAATAGTTCCTAACGCTAAGGAGTAATTTATAGACTTTAAAAAGGTGGAAACAAAAAAAAAATTAATTTGAATTTCGATGAACAAAAAAAGAAAAACGTCTGAAAAAACTATACAAATTATATAACATAACGTATGTATCTGAAAAATTAAGGCTTGAATATTTCAAACGACCTATATCTAGAGGCAGCGAGGGAGCGGAGTCTACACTCCAGTGCTCTATCACAAGCTCAATATCTGCAACAAGACAAATATTTGTATGGCCTACAGACAGCTCGTGCATGTGATTTGTGTGAGTAATGGAAACGATGTCACATCGCTTTACGTTAGCAACATATATTTATTGATTTATTCAATACACCTATGATTTATTGGTCTAGTGGTCGCATGCGCTACTGCTGAGCGTGAGGTCCTTGGGTCGATTTCCGGGTCGGTCAGTGTTATTGGGTTTTTCTATATTGTAATTCTGCAATAGCAACAAGGAGTCTGGAACTGTGCCCGGTAACAGTACCCCATGTAACAGGGGGCAATAGGCTCGCCCCCTGTTACATGGGACTCAATAAAAGCATCAAATTCAAATATTAAAATATATTTTTATTCATCTAAACCATTTTCGGGCACTTATGAATAGTCAGGCTCTAGTTGCCACGTTCCAAAGTGTTGATTTCCAATGGAGAAGAACGGGCAAGACACTCCATGGTTATTCTTTTTAACTCTGAATTTTACATACAATATTTATTTACTGTTTACATACAATAACATCAGCGAAATGTACTAAGTTATATATTATTCAATATAATAATATGTTGCTGCTTTAATTTTCGCTCATTCATTTAATACTGACGGATTAACTAACGGCTGACACATTCATGATAATATTGATCGTCTTGTATGGTGTTCGTCAGAAATACCTATTTACGCTCAAAATGGCGAGAAATAAGGGGGAGACTAATACAATGAGTAAGTAAAATCGAACAAAAAGATAAGAAAACAGGGTCAACAAGTAGATTAAGTTTTATAGCAAGGAAAGAGCTTCCACGAGTGTCGAACCCCGAGACTTACTACACCCTGGTCATTTAGCCTCGATACTGTCATAGACTGGCCAATCTTTCCACTACAACATGAACGATTCTCATGAACAAGCTTGTTCAATGTACATCATTTTTGAAGTCTTGAATGATCAAACTATGAATAGATAATGGCTAACAAGGAATGGCTTACATTGAACATGCAGTTCTGAACTTGGCTGCTAACTACAGTTAACAAAGAGTGCTTGAAAGCGTACTTCGACGAAGTATTTAGGCAGAAATCCAGATTCTCGGTACACTCGAGTTTAAGCAGCACAACCTTACGCAATCAAAAATACTCAAGTATTAGGAAATTATGACTGCTCCATTGGTCTAGTGATTGCAAGCGTGACGGCTAAGCTAGAAGTCCCGCATTCGGTTCCCAGGTTGGGAAGTGTTTGGAAAGTGGTTAGATGAAGCGCGGTGTTTGGAATTGTGCTCAGTAGATAGACATAGGCTCACCTCTTATTACATAATAAGACTCAATAACGGCGGTATAAAACGGCTCACGAAACGGCGGCTCAACAAAATCGGTGAAATGCTACCTCTATTTCTTATGAGAGAAATAAATAAATCTCCACCCACGTAATACCTAAGTGGTAAAACATACCTCCACTCAACAACTGAAACAATGCAATGAAACGTTAAATGAAGCGTCCAAATTAAGGCGAAAAATACATGGTGCGGCGCGGCAGTCTGCTGTAACGAAGCACAGTCGAGCGGATCAAAAAATATGTATCAAGTATCAAGACTTATCAAGACTCGATAGATTACCAACAGAGCGGTAGAACATTTTGATCCACTCGACCACCATGTTATTCGTCTAAATCGATTCCTTCGTATAGCCGTCAAAAAAGCAAACCGACAAGTTTAACACTGGTTCCCAATCCAACTACCTACCAAATAAAAGTTACAATCACAACATTAACTCGAATCGGAACTTTCTGCCTTGTTTACCTTCTGTCCTTTCACCTCGACGATGTCCCAAAAAGTCGGGGAATGAAAAATAGCCACCTCTTAGGGTTAAATGTTTTTGTAGGACGCGGGGTCTTGTCGACACCTTTTGTTCTAAAGGGGTTGACTTTTTTGGATAAGAGGGTTGATTTGTTGGATTCCATAACCGTAAGCCGAATTTAATGGGAATAAAATTGTGGATAATACTTTTGAATGTTAAAAAGTAAAAGGATTTTGTTGTTTTTTTTTTTGTTCTTTTAATGCGTTTTGAATTATTGTTTCTTTAGTTTATTATGTTTGTGTTGTCGTCTTTTTTTATTTAATGGCATTGTTGTCGAGGATTCGATTCCCGGACGGAACAAATATTTGTATGATTACAGACGGATCGTTGTTTCGGGTGACTATTTGTGTTTGTAAACGCATTGACGATACAGTGATTATACCAAGTGTGAGCAGTCTTTTTTTTTCGAGTAAGTAGCATAAGAATCGAATTAAAAACCAATAGTTACATAAACATTATCCGCCTCAACACATAAGTGGTCGCAATAGGGGGTGAACCCATTCCCTTCGAGCGGGCATAAATCCTAGATCCGGGCTATTACTAAGAAATTGCAAACAGAAAAACCCGGGAATCGAATCCAAGGCCTCATACTGAGCAGTCGCAGTATGAGGTCTTGGGCTCGATTCCCGGAAATAGACTGGCCACCTATGGTGTTTTGGAGGTGTATTACACCTCTGCATGCTTGCATGGAATCCTTTGAAAACCGTACGAAAAACTACACAAAATTGGCTATGTATAATATACTAGCTTCCGCCAACGGCTTCGCCCGCGTGCGTTAAGAAGAACCCGTACATTTTTCCGGGATAAAGAGTAGCCTATGTGCTATTCCAGACTATAATCTATCTCTGTGCCAAATTTTATCCAGACCCGTTCAGCTGTTCTGGCGTGAAAAAGTACCAAAGATCCTTTAAAATGTTCTGCCTACCCTGTCTAAACTCTGTCCACGCCGCTGGCGGTCAGTAATGTAGGGGACCGACTGTACTTACATGTCTGCTTAACTTGAGAAATACAGGCATGATGTCTCTAATAAATATAATTAATCGTTTATTCGTCTTTAACCCACAGGTAGAAACGGGATCATTATTTTAGTTCTTTACAAGTGATTGCCTCATGGTTTAGTGGTCGCTCGACTGCTGAGCGTGAGGTCCTGGACGATTCCCGGGCCAGACAAAGTGTATAATTAATATCTTGTACGTATATTTATAAAGAACATAAATAATATAGCATCACGCCTGTATTCCCCGAAGGGTTAGACAGAGGTGTACAATTGTACACCCGCATTTCACTGATCCCGTTATCGATTCCCATATAATAGGGGGCGTGCCTATTGCCATCTACCGAGCACAGCTCCAAACTCCGTGTTGAGACTGAGAATTTCTACACAGTAAAACCCAATAACACTTTGTCCCAGAACCCAGGACCTCGCGCTCAGCAGTCGCGCTTACGACAGCTAGGTAGACCAATGAGGCAGTCATCATTTAATGAAAGCAAGGTTTCACTGCACGGTTGGCGCAGAGGTTGAGAAATCGACTGCTGCGCTACGTGTCGCGGATTCGATTCCCGCACGGAACAAATATTTGTAATATACAGATTGTTGTTTCGGGTCTGGGTGTTGGTGTATGTGAATATATGTGTTTGTAAACGCACCCACGATACAGGAATCATTCCTAGTGTAAGGCAACGTTTATTAAAAAGAAATAAAAAGCAATTTACTGCAAAAATACTGATGGAACAATATTACGTGCAATCAAACATTATGATCTGGAGTGTCATATACTTTGGTCTCTGGCGGAAATTGTAAAGCTTACCAGTCAGATTCTGAGCATGATTTTATGCATGAATTTACAGTGGATGAGTTCCCATCGATGCTGAATGTAATATGCTTATATGGACGTGTTCCCTCGAAACTTGTACTAATGAATCGAACGATATAAATGAAGCGCCGTACTGATTGGTTTTCGGCGTCGCTCCAACAATTAACTTCGTACGTCGTCATCTGCCGAGCCTTTTCCAACTATGTTGGGGTCGGCTCCCAGTCTAACCAGAAGCGACTGAATATACACTCTTAGGTTAGACCGTTTGTCAGACTATTTGGGCTGATGACACTCATAACTATGAAGTAATGAAAATATGATTTACTAGCTTTTGCCCGCGGCTTTCGCTCGCCTTAATTTAGAAATTTGACAATCAATTTGGGTTGTACTTTGCTTGCGAAAGACACGTGGCGACATCTATTATCAGAAGACCGTTATTTTGTTTTGCTCGGAAACAGTACTACAGTACAGGCCTTCAAGCAAAAATCTGAATTTTCGATAACGCATATTTTTTACGCGATCCTACGGCAACATGATCGTAACAACGTCTCGACATCCGTAAGCATTGCCCTTTAAGTTATTTTTTTTTTAACATTTTACTGGTTTTTTGCGTTATAATATTTAGAGTCCTTGGTAACATTGAGCGGGTTTCGTGTTTCATGGAACTTTATAATTTTCTATATTATTACGCAAACATTGTCTAGACATGGAAAAAAGTAAATATGACGTATAATGTTGAAGAAATCTCATTTGCAATTATTTTCGTACATTAGGGATACGAATACGAAATTACATTAATAAAAAAACTGCTGAGCCTTTTCCTAACTACATTGGGGTCGGCTCCCAGTCTAAGCGGTTGCGGCTGAATATCAGTATTTAATACGGAGCAATTGCCATCTGACCTCCGCTACCCAAGTACTGGGAGACGCTAATACACTAAGATTAGACAGGTTGACTTTCTGGACTGCTGTGGAAAACAGTCAAAAGACTGACATCAGCAAGCGGTGCTCAATCTGCTATTTAGCTACGAACCCTTCAATCGAGAAAAAACAACTCTACAACCGAAAATATTATGATATTGGAGCTTTTGCAACTGGAGTCAAGTAGAACTATACACCCTTCTTCCTCAGCGCACACCTTTGACCGGCAGGAGTGGTGTGCCGAAGATACAAGGAACACAACCAAAATTAAAATCCCAATTTTAGTGGCTATAGTGTGTATATATAATGATCGCCTATAATATAATAATATTTCTTCTGTCGAGTCGACACAAGCATAAAATAGAATATATCATTATTTCATGTAAACCATTTACAGGCACTTATGAAATGTCGAGACTCTAGATGTACGGTTCCAAATAGTAGGTCCTATGGAGAAGAACCGGCAAGATGGAAACTCTTTTAAAATAACAGATTTTACAATCTCTGTTGCTTGATTTGAAAAAATTGTTGTGTTAAGAGAATGCGAGAATAATGTGTGAAATAAAATACTTCGAGAAAATAAGAAAACCATTATAAGATTGCTACGGCATTTACACGTTGACCAGTCCCGGCAGACGGCACCCATTCACGAGCATGACAGATGCGTTAGCATCGCTAACCTCAACCACTATGTAAGGAACTCTGCATCACATGGGAATCGCTCATACCGTAAAAATTAACCAGTCATCAATGGTGGTATCGAGCCCGACTGCCCAGGGTGCGCCGGACGATCTCATGTCTCGTCACTGCGTGAAGCTTTTCCCCAGTACTCCAAACCGATTAGAAAACAATACAGCTCTACAGATTTTTCTTCCTTTTAACACCGGTTTAGAGATGTACCGATAACAGAATACATATATTTTCTATAAGTTTCTTCCAGATTTAACGCAAATAGACATAATATCTATTTTGGCTTCCAAATCGTCTCCTTTTCTAAGAACCTGAGTGAACGAACCCTTAGTTGTAAGTGTGAGGGCTGCTCACTCAAGCCCTCTCGGTCAATCGTCCGGACCAATAACTCGTCACTAACGATTGCCAACTAAATCCAATGTTTTTGCTTCACTGACCACTGCGGCCAAGCTAAGTACATCATATATTTTGTCCTTATCAAACCATTTGACGGACTGGCCGCATATTATTCACGTGTGAATACATTTGGTTGGTATTTGAGTCACTATTGGAGGTTGGTCAAATTGCTGAAAAATCAATTAGGACACCGAAATTAATATAATTACAGCAGTATTAAAACTAAATTGTAGGTTTTAAGTTTTGACATTTCGAAATCATACTGATCCTCTAATCAAGGTTTTAATATAATAAGGGTGTACGACAAATACCAACGGCCTTATAAAAGGTATTATTTACAAATTACTGTAGGATACATTTATTCGATTTTGTTTAAATTTCAAATTGATACTCGCTATATAATATATTAGTAGCTATGACACAGAGCGTACCCTCTACACTAAATATAAAAAACACAAATATTATTCGATGGTCATCATTTACCTAACCTTTTCCCAACTACAGTGGAGCCGGCTTCCAGTCTAACCGGTTATAGCTGAATATCAGTATTTTACACGGAGCGACTGCCATCTGATCGCCACACCCAATTACTGGGAGACACTGATACTCTAAGGTTAGAGTGGATGTCAGACTATTTTTGACGATAATTTTCAAAGAGAATATAATTTTCTGTTCAAATAATAAGTAGTACTAACTACGATAAAAACTAGGGATGTTACGGAGGTAGATTTATCGGAGGCGGAATCGGAGTCGGAGGTTCATGTAGTGACCTCCGCGGAGTCGGAGGTGAATCGGAGTCGGAGTCGGAGCAAACCTACGAATGTAAAATGTAAATAAATCAGAAAGAAGAAACTTGTCGCAACTCGTTCACTCTTCGTTTCTTCAGTTGCACAGAACACATATACTGCGTCAGTTGTCAGTGTCACGTAAAAAGCGCTCGGTAGCGCTGCAACGATAGCAAGTCATAACTTGTAACTCCGATATATACCTCCGTTTTGATATATCGGAACCGGAGTCGGATTCGGAGGTGTAATTTTAATCGGAGGTTCCGACATATCGGATTCGGAGTCGAAGCTCCGTAACATCCCTAATAAAAACACCCTAAGTATGCTAAATGCATGAATAAGGAAGAACCGAGAAGGTTCTAAGGTAATCGTATCTTGTCAGCGAATTCCTGAAAAAAGGCGCGAATAGCAGGTACACAGGAAGAAAATACGCGGTGTTTAAAACGCGCCGCGATAAGGAGCAAAAACTCACACTGTGGATGTGGCAAAACCGCGGCTACGTGCGGACGTGACGCGGGTTGCGAGTATGATCCGAAGACAGACATGTCTGCGTCCCGTCGTCTCTGCACGTCGTGTCAGTCGCAAGCGCGGATCCCGAGCGAGCTGGTTCAATGGAACCTGCATTCTACATCTAGTAACACGTTATAGAGATTTTCTTTAAAGAATTTCTGAAGACCGGAGTTTAGAATTGTGCGCAGTAAATGGCTTGGTCACCCTTGATTACCCAATTATCTGAGATCGTCTTGCGCAACCTGGGCTGTCAGTCAATCGTTCAACTTCAGTACGAACGATTCGCATATATTCGTGCTGATACCAGAATGAACCTCCAATTAAATTGCATAACATTATCAGCGACATGTGGGCGTATAACAGTAATCTGCCTATCCTTAAGCTACAAGCGCGTTAAGAAATTCACACAGAATGGACGTGGTGTAAACATGTCACAGAAATAACATATTAACTGACTGTCGTCCAACACGGCCGATGTCTCATCGCCTCGGAGATAGAGTGATATTTAACACAACATAGCATCACGATTCGAACCCAAGACCCGCAGCTAGGCAGTCTGCTTGTGACCACTAAACCAATGAGGCAGCATTAAGGGATCTCGCGCACTAAACGACCACGACCACGACCTGTGGTCGCAGCGACCAGGTAAACTATAGAAACAGATACGGATCGCGCACTTGGTCACAACGGCCAACTAGCAGTAGACCGAGCCGGTACGACTGGTCGTTGCGACCAAATTTCGTATAGTTTACTATAAGCGTCCGCGCACTGGTTCTGCTACCGCGAATGCGACCCGGCCGGGCCGGCCGTCCACAGTGCTGTGCGTATAGTGCATTAGTGAGCACGCTTCGTATCGTTCCGTTTTTTGTTTGCAATGAGTTTTGATACAGAATTATTCATTAATACAATAAAGAAACAACCAGCTATATAGAATTTAAGTGCAGCAGCACGACAGCTGGCCGCTTCACGAACAGCCATGAGCGTGGCTGCAAACTTGGCCGCAACTTGATCGGAGCTTCTGCGACCAAGGTTGCGACCACGACTGACCGGACTCGTGGCTGTCTAGTGCGCGGGATCCCTAATAGAAATTAAACCCTATTATCTATTTCTATTATATATTATAAAGACCTCATGCCGCATGCGTATTCTTGTGCAAGAATAACTCGTTACAAAAGTTCTATTGATAATATTGACTACAAAAGGGTTGTCGTTCTAACCGATTAGGTGTCATATCCGTTCGCCATTTAAAACATACGCTATACATTGCGAGTGTTTTTTTCTTTTCTTTTACATCTATGATGTATTATGTAAGATACACCCACATAGCGCGTCTAGACAAGACGAACACTGACAAATGAGGTGTTATCGATTTGTGCAAGGCGCTATGTATACAATGCAGTGACCGGAATGTAAAGGATCGTCATGCAAGTGGAGCTTGACTCTATATATCTAAATAGCACTTTGACTGTCCCGTTGGTCTAGTGGTTGCAAGTGCGACTGCTAAGCGTCCTGGGTTCGATTCCCGGGTCGGGCAAAATTGGGTATTTCTGTATGGAAATTCTTAGTAGCAGCACGGAGCCTGGAACTGTGCTCGGTAGATGGCAATAAGCTCGCCCCCTATTACATGGGACTCAATAACAGCATCGGCGAAATATAAGTGTATAACAGTACCTACTTCTGCTTAACTCTTAGGGGAATACAGGCGTCGTGCTATGGTGATATACCTTAGTGAAGATTTCATAGCCTCATTCTAATAATGAAGATAGATCTCTTCATTAGGCTATGAAAAAGCAGGTTAAAATTCGAACGTACAAAAAGCGGGTCCTTTAATCTCTAATTTAGATCGATGAAAAATTGAAGACCCAGGAGACGGTCCCAATAAATCCGAACAGAATTATGGTTTAACCCGAACATACTTGATAAAATCTTAACAGCGAAAAATGTGATGTCGAGAACGGAGAAAACTCAAAGAAAATACATTTTTATTTTTAAACATTGTATAAAAGTCAAAAGCTTTAAGAAAGTGTTTGTTATTTGACTTTGTGGAGCGCAAGGCAATCGCATTAGCCAACTGATAAGACTGGATAGTAATCTACTTGATAAAATATCTGCTGGATATAAAAATTACAGTCACTAGCAATGATTTAGTTGATGAATCGCGAGAGTTTAAATGCTAGATTTAGTTATCACTAGTCGGACTCTAGAGAAACAGTTTTAACGCATATACATATAATGCCATCCACGAAGACACTCTTCTTCCTTATTTAGAGTGCATACGCACACTACGAAATATTAACCGATCACGAAAGAGCATTACGGTCAGCTGCCTCGGCCAAAAATAGTGGGGCGCGTCTTCGTCGATGGCACTATCTACATATGCCGTAAAATGATCCTACTTGGTATGATCCCCTATGGATAATTATGCTCCTATTTCGTTAAATGTTTTATCGCCTAATATTATCAACATTTCATTTCATTGTGAATGCACCCGAAAATTTTTACTTTTAAAATATATGAAGACAATATTATATCTTAAAAAAAATACTGTTTTTTTACCCGTTTTTGGCAATTGATACAAAAAGGGCAAAACGGAAAGTATACATTTCGGAAAGCTTTCACAATTGAGATCGCTTGTTAACTATATCTAATCTAATCATTGTTTTATATTTATAATAAAATACTTCATAATGTTGATTTACCTATAAAAATGTGTAGAAGAACATCTCGGCTGAGTACCTATATTTAATAATTATAAGTTTAAAAAATATTCATAAATCCCTAAATTTGGAGCAAATATTGGAGCAAAGTAACACCATTTTACGGCACTTATATTGATAATTTGTGGATTGAAAATGAGGCCAAGAAAATCGCGAGACTATCCTCAAATTCTCAGATTTTGGATTCAGTCACCTATTTCAGTCAGTAAAAGTTATTTATTGCAAACTAGTATCTTTCAAAACGTCGAGAATCCAGGTGAACTGATATTTATCCATCGGATGGTTTATTTAATCGCGCTTGAGTATTAACAGGTTGCTAACCAATCAAGTACAAAATCCATTTCCCTTTCAATTTGTTTTTATAACGGGTACGTAATGACAGTTTCTGTGATTGCGTACACGCATATGACTGGTCAACGCTTACGAGTTACTTATGTCTCATGACTCCAAATAATCACACGGCAGGTTAGATCGATATTGCAAGTACTGAGGGCGAACACTTCAAACCCAATGACAATCGATCGCTGGCATATAGTCACCTTTCATAATATATATTATTTAACGTCCCATTTTGTCGTACAGTAGCCCGATCCACCTCCCTCATACCGCGCATGTTGACGATGCTCAACGAGCTCATGGAGACCAGCCCAGGATTGGATGTGTTTGCTGATGCATGGAAGACGATAATGTTAGAATGTTTGCGGTTCTGTGAGAAGACAATGTGATAGGTTTACTTATCAAGAGTTATTTAGTTTTAATGGCTAATCGCTGTACTAAATAAAATAAAAATAACATACTCTGCGTATAGTTTTCATTTATTATCTAATTCGTTTAACTGCGATAGTAATAATTATTAGCCTTTTTTTGTATTATATTATTATCAATCCTTATGGATTATTCACCGCCTGGGGTAGCCTGAGGGTTGTGCAATGCTCTTACTGCGGCACCTGTCGGTGGGCCTCTGGAACTCTTAGGAAACTACACCGAAGCCCAGCACGGGCCCGAGCCCAATAAGAGGTACTTCAAGTGGGAGTGTAGAGGTTCCCCGTTATCCTCGGTGGGCAGTGCAGGCTATACAATACCACAAAGTGTCACCATCTAAGCCTCCTAGCCTAGCAATTAAACGGATAATGAAAAATCGGATCGGAATCGGATTCGGATGGAATTCAAAATTGTATTTAAAATATCTAACATTAACATAGCATTACGCCTGTATTCCCCGAAGGGTTAGGCAGTGATATACTTTTTTTTACACCCACATTTCGCCGATGCCATGATATGCCATAGATGCCAGATAAGGAGCCTATTGCCATCTAATGGCCAAATTTCAAACCGCGCTGCTACTGAGAACTTCAGAAAATCTCCATAATACTGCTCGACCTGGAACCGATACCGGGACCTTATGCTGAGTAGCCACGTCTACGACCACAAGACTAGAAACTTTTAGACAGTAAAATATTTAAAACAACAAATAATTATACAGATAGAATTCAAAATGTATGTAGAAGTAATGCTTTTTTATCGTAAAACTTATACAATCCAATATTGCACATCAATGAAAATATCACCAAATTTTATCTGCCATTAGCGGCATAGATTTTTTCTTGACATATATCAAAAGCGGCCATATGTATTTAAAATATTTATAAAAAAACAACACGCCGCTTTGTTCAATGGAAATGGAAAAATTCCAAGAATCTAACGTTCATATGTCAAATGTCAAAGTAATTACAATAACTAACGACACTTTCTTTGAAATAGCTAGACTTATTATCAGGCACGAATAAAATCTAGCCTAACACAAACTGATAGACATCAAACTCATTTGTTAGACCAAATATATTTCTAATTTTAGAAGTTGCGTCACACTGTTTATTTTGGAGTAAACATCGCCATAACATCACGCCTGTATTCCCCAAACGGTTGGGTAGAGGTGTACAAATTGTGCAGCAACATTTGGCTACAGAGATCAATAGGCTAGACCAGTGTTCCGCAAACGTTTGTGTTCAAGGTACATCTAGGAAATCGGAAAATTTTGGAGGTACACCATAAATGAAAGATAAATTTTTACATAAAATTAATCAACATATATTATTAATCAACAAAACACTATTTATTACTAATTAACCTTATTTTTCCGAGGCACACCAACTAATGACCACGGTACACCAGTGTGCCGCGGCACACACTTTGCGGAACACTGGGCTAGATGACTGCATCAAAAATAAATTCAGAGTTTCTTCTAAAAACTCAGTAAAACTTAATCTCTTGCTTATCTTTGGTGTTTTCAATTTTTAATTTATCGAAATCACACAATATGTACGTCAATGGCAATTAAAAAACTATGACGTCACACGTTTGTATTCCAAACATTTTTGGAACAAAATGTCGTTTATGACAGTTCATAAAAAGTAACTCGGATGACTAGTAGTCATCTACCGTATTTCTATCTTCGCTGCTATTAAGAACTTCAAAATGTTAAATACATAGTAACATAGCATCATCACGCCTATATTCGTCGAAGGGTTAGGCAGAGGTGTACTATAATTGTAGAGCCACATTTCGCCGATGCCGTTATTGAGTTCAATGTAATAGGGGGCCAGTCTATTGCATTTTTTTTATAAGTAACATATGTAATAATAATATTTATAATAGCAGAAAAAACAACACAGACGATGTAAAACTAGAGATATCTGAGCATTAACCCCAGAACCCCACGCTGAGCAGTCGAGCTACTGACCACTAGACCTATGAGAAACTGTTGACGGGTTATATAAGTGGATATCGTTCTTAAAATCGGCTATATAAGATCTATTTTGGTCAAGATAATTTTATAGCTTATTGCTAAACAGAAAAACAAAAGTCTGGGTACTACAAGTATATGCCTACGTTATTTAAGTGTTATGTAAAACTAGCCTACATGCTATAAATATATAATACATAGTAAAATACCAACCGACCTTTTTGTTCAAAGTATAATAAAAGGCCTTTTTAACAAGTTCGCCGTTTCAGGCCCAAAAGAAACTTATAACTTAGTCTAAAACTGTAACTACAGACGAGACGAGGCGAAGTGAAATCGAAAAACTGAGGCGGCAACCGTTTCTCTGTTTCAAATTGGGAAATGGCAAGTATACCACAAACCATCTCGAATTTAACGGCAGTATGTCACACAAGAAAAACTCAGTATTAACATATTGTATTGAACATTTTAAATTTATAAGAAATATTTTTTCTTTTTTTTTTTTGTATCAAGAGTAATAATTGACTGTCAAATTATTGAAAAATTACGTTATTTTATGTTAATATTATTTATTTAATGTGTAATAATTGTGAATGGATTTTATGGATATTTTTTTTTTGTCTGAAATAAATGAATTTATTATTATTATTATATTATAAATGTCAAATTGACAAGGGTTGTTTTGGATATTGTAATATTATGTATTCCGTAGCTATAGGAACGTGTTGATGAAATAGAGCATTTTTTTTCTGAAATTATGAACTACTCAGGTGTTTTCGGGTATCGTGGGTAGTTTATAGGGGGTTTAAAATGGATGGTCCATGCTTTTTGTCGGTTCTTCTTCATAGGACTAACTTTTTGGAACCGTCCAATTAGATGACGACGATTTAAAAGTCCCCGAGATATGTTTGATTAAGATGTTTATTAAACCTATATTATTCCAAAAAAAAAGGAGTTTCTAAAAATTGATATTACTTTGTGGTAGGTAATTTTGTTCTTTGTAATGGTGCAAAGATTACATGCATATTTATCAAGCTGCGAATGTTCGAATGTTGGAATTTCAATTGCTTTTTAAAACGTTGCCCCTCACTAGGAATCTCCTGTAGCGCAGAAAGCTAATCGCTTAGCCAGTGCGCCAACCGTGTCGTCAAAACGTGTCGCTTTTGCGACGCACTCAAGGATTTATTTTCGACTCTTACGATTAGCGCAAGGTACATAGGTATTCCGTAATCATCTATTTCATTGTTACTACACCGAGATATAGATCAAGCAACAAAAGTATAGTTATACTATTTTTATTCTTGCCGTGATCGATACCTTGTAACGAAGTCTAACGCAGAAAACAAACCACATGAACTGCGCCAATGGAGTCGAAGAGATAACGAAGCGTCAGCTGGTTTTTCCCACAGAATTAAATATCTTTCACTCAAAAGTGTTCGAGAAAAGTACACGAAAAAATCGAAATACAGTATAGGTACCTACGCCCGTGTCGACGGACAGACGCGGTCCGCAAAAATAGGCCTAAATGTTTGTAAAAATTAAGAACGTTAAAAAGGAACGGTAACTTTACCGGTCGGTAAGCTTAGTGGCCACTGTATAATTGTTTGTAATTACTGAGTAACAATCAAAAGCAAGTACTAGAGAGGCACTAGGTAGGCAGACACCAATCTAAACAACACCAGCGAAAGTGGTGTCAATTTTAATTAAAGTGCCGAGATTGCTTTGCTCTCTCCTCCGAGTTATATTTAAAGAAACTTAGATACTCTTTTGTTTTCAATTTTAATTTTAACAGTCGCTGCCCTTTTTCCACGTTTAATAAATATTGATTTGCAAAAAATCGATATTGGGATATGTTTTATATATTTTTTAGTACGAAAGAAATGTCCGATTGTAGTTAATAAATAGATAAGTAATTGCATGATTCATCGATTAAGCGACAAGAAGCGTTGTTAAAAATAAAATGCATCGATTAAATCCAATTTATTAGGTTCCATATAACGGTGCACAGGTAAAAAAAAAGCCTTGTCATTTGCAAATGACAACATTTAACCTTAGCGTGGTAAAGCAATTTCTTAGGCGACTTTATCTGTCAATAAAAATACTTCAAGTGACAGTTCTTTGTTAGCATTTCACTTGTCGTAAACATCGATCCTTTCATTCAATGTCGATATCAGAAAAACCTAGGCAGGTACTTATGTGCAAACGAAGATTTTGCGCTACACATTTTGAAAAATTACCGACCATAAAAATAAATGCCTAAACTTCGGTAGTATTAAATATAACATCACAAATCATCTCGCCCGTATTCCCCGAAGGGTTAGGCAGAGGTTTAGGTACTGTTCTACACCCAAATTTCGCCGATGCCGTTATGATATCTCATGTGGTGGCATATGACATCTCATCCCTAGTGGGGCTATTGCCATCTACCGGGCACAATATTTCTGTGAATTCGATCCACAGGTAACCATGTAATGGCGACTATTATACAATTAGGATAATAAGTAGGCCTATATAAATTCCTTCAAAGTTATATGCGATATAATACCTACCTATTTTAGATTTGTTTTTATTTCAAATAAACCTAATACAGGCACTTATGAAACGTTAAAGAACTCTAGTTGCTCGGTTCCAAAAAGTTCATCCTAATGCGAAGAACCGACAAGAAACTCCATGGATACCTACTCTTTTAAAAATATTACAAATATCGCGGGGAAACATAAAAATTACGAATTATTAAACAATTTCACGATACCAAGATAGATCGTTATCTTTTTAAACACCTACTCCCTTTAATGCGGGAATCCAAGATAGATATCATTTTATTCGATAAACAAATTACATTTGAATAAAATAACGATTAAATGCAACTTCATACGGGTACTAATTGATAAAATGTTTGCATGGTAATAAAACGAATATAACTAATAGGTAGATACAGGTACCACTGCACGCGAACAATTCAAAATCGTTCGATATAAAATTCTATGACAGACGTCAAAATGAAAAGATAATATGATATGTGACCATAGATTAAGCGAAATCCTAAGTCTATGGATATGAGTGATGGGTAAAATATTTCCAAAATATTCGATGATAGTTCCTTCTCATTTTGAGTGGACCATGCGACAGAATAATAGAATAGGTATGACATAAATGATAGAATTCTAGGTTCCTACGGAGGTATTAACATTTATTTACCTACCTATAAAGTGTATGAATTATTATGATAAGTCTATGGGTATTAAAGGTATCCACGAATGATTGATTAAACGGGTAGATATACCTACCTACTTACTTATTTAGGTGTGCAGGATTATAATGTTAATTAAGTATAGGTAAGTCGAGTTAATGTTGAGATCTTGTGATTGTGACTGAGGTAGGTAGCTACCTATTTAATTAACTAAAATGCTCGATTCGTATCTACTCAATTTTCCTACTGTTCTCAGTTTATTTTTGCGTAAAACCCGATGTAGGATGAAATTCTCGTTTGAGAACTTCATCTCGAATTTGTTTTCATAATGTAACCGTATTCTCTATTCAAACCAATTCATTCAATGATTTTAGGGTAATAATATTTTTTTCATTAAAAAATATAAACAATTCTATTTCAAAATTCGAATAAACGAACGAGATTATATTTTTCAAAAAATAGAATAGTAAATTCGAAACCTTAAATATACCTATTTACATATTAAATGCGACCTAGGTAGATAGATGCCTAAACAAACACTGGCTAACACACGTACAAGCTTCCCGTCTCTTATCGGCCAATACCACTGATGGCTATTTCTTGATTGTAGGCCGTTATGACGAGTCAGTCAGGCAGGTTTAAGTTAGTTACATGCCTAGCTCAACAACTTAAAACTAGCAATAAAACAAACTAACCTGTTATATTGCACAGACACTAAAATTCCCAGAATTCTTTGAAACGGACTAGTCAGACACAAACCACACCACAATAAATCTTATTTCACATAATTCCGTCACAATAAAACATTTTAATCACACACCTAACTCCATAAAAATGCCCCATTTGTGAGCTAAAACTTCACTCAATGTTTAAACATTACACTGAAATCCATCTGTTTAGCGTCAATTTTACGAGCGACGTAATTCGGGAGAGGAGGCGTGCGCGACGTTCCCACACATCCAACCACTACGAGCGAAGAGGCTCGACTGACGCGCGCCGCCACAGACCTCTTTTATCTGTTCTGTGCGCGCCGCAGCGAAATCGTGTAAACTCGTACAAAAAAATAGAGCGGCGTTTATCGATATTCCAAATTCGAATTTTTAATTAGGGTGTAACCAACTGTTGGCTTCCTGATGAATACAAGGTGTTAACGTTTTTAATTAATGTATTTGTGTTACGATACGTTATTTTTTCTTAAGTATGAACTGTAAGTGTTAATTTTTTTATGTCGGAAGTAAGGATTAATTTATAGCTATTTTCATTTTCATGTTACCCGTAAATTAGTGTTGCGTGGAAATCATAAAATTAATTAAACATGATTACATATTTGCATAGCCTTAAACTTTGTATGCTAAATAAATGTATATACTTACTACATTTTGTAGATACTTAAGAAAATGGAAATTTATAAGCTAAAAATAATCCTAAGTCACGTCGTCATAAATAAGTATATCGATTGACAAAATCGGTCCAGTAGTTTTGACAGGACGTGGAGTCGTTTGCTATACACGTAATCCTACATGAGATAAGTAACAAACTAGACAAAAGCGAAAAAATAAAGCGTTTAAAAATAAAATTGGATCGTTTTTGGAAATAATTTATCATTTCCACACTGTTTTTCACATTATAAGAAAATACGAAACTAACTCTGTACGTCTATTTGTCACCTTATCACGACTAAACTTATGATTTCACCAAGATGGTCCTGTGTCCAGGACATAACCTTATTTTTACGATTGTAAGAAAAACGAATTAGAAAATACAGCTAGTAAGTAATAAATTATAATAATAATAAATTTTAACTCAAAGTTCTAATAGAGCTTTGGTAGATTATTGGGCTAATTAGATTATAAAAAAATTCAAATCTTTCAGGTATTTGTAACTTAACATAGCATCGCGCCTATAATCCCTGATAAAACAGTATGTAAGCTCTGTGCCCCTAGTGTAAGTTTCTTTTGACAAATTCGATTTACTACATCGAACGCGTTCGGCGCTCCGATTGGTGGAGAGCACGATACGGACCAATCGGAGCGCCGAACGCGTGAGATGTAGTAAATAATTTGTCAAAAGAAACTTACACTAGCGGTACTGATATACGAGTAGACCGACACTTCACCGATACAGTTACTACAATATTTATGTTGTATTATGGTCTATTGTCATGTACCGAGCATATTTTAAAACTACAAGCTAGCAGACCTAGGAATCAAACCCACGGCCTCATGGTTAACAGCTGCGCAGAAAGAGGTCTACTTTATAAATGTACCTACTATGTGAATATGTAGATTGTTATATTATGTATTCGTAATCTGCCCTATCATCTCGTAGCTTGGTTTAAAATATTAGCTCCGATGTACACTGTATAAAGTCCCGTTAGAATTTTATAGTGGTATGGTAAATCTATGGATGCATAATCTCGATAAAAATTATGAGGAGCATACCCGGCTTCTTTGTATTTTTTTTAAATCTAAACCTTGGTCGTTGTGAAACTTGATAAAAGCTCTCTTCCATCGTACAATGTCAATAGGTATTTTTTTTTTAAAGATTTGTTTTTCTAACAGATTTGAGATTTTTTTAAATGATGCTATACGATTTTGTTTGATCACTAATTCTCAATATTGCTAATTGACTGTACTTTTTTTTATCTATTAAATGTATTTCAACAGTAGAAAGCTAACTTCACTTCAGTTTCTGTTGTAATAAAGTGTTGAAACATTACAAAAATAACAACATCACAGCTGTATCGACTGAGGGGATTAAGCAGGGTACTATCGTACAACGTTTCGCCAGTGCCTGTATCGAATTCCATGTAAAAATTACAGGCCTAGTGGGCCCACTGGGCACAGTTCCAACTTCCACGCTACCTTTAAAAATTACACAGAAAAACCCAATAACACTTTGCCTGATAAGACAATTATTGTACCAAGGACCCCACACTCAGAAGTCGCACTTGCAACCATAGAGAAAACAAAATAAAAAAAGAATTTTTACACTGATAACTTGGGAATTAATTTTGCACCACAACCGATGCAAACCAGCCTGTCATGTAACTTATTGTTGAAAAAAGAACAGGTTTTAAATTAAGAATATTATAAAACGATCGGCCAGCCTTTGCGCAGTGGCAGTTTTTGTCCGTCAAAGAGGGATACCCATCAATCTTCATATAGCTTTACTTTTTGTCACATTAACTAAAGATGAAAATAAAAAGCTAAGAATTTTATTTAATATCATTTTTTTCTTGGCTCTTCAAGACTATTTGATTTTAACACATAGATAGTGTACTATAAGTATAACTAAAGACCTTTTTACATGTCTCCTGACTTTTATAATGTCTTTTCGATTGGAACTTTTTTTTAAACAATACCATAGCATCACACCTGTTTAAACTGAAGGGTTAGGCAGCGCTGTACCGAATAAGTCCCTCAATTAGTGGAGCCTATTGCCACTATTTTTTTTTTTATTAAGGAAAACCTAACTGTACCTAATGAGCAAAGTGCTCGAACCCAAGCCTTCATTCAGCAGCTATACTTGACACCCGCGACCGATGAAGCAGTTATTTTAGCATAGTCGATTAAAACTCACGGAAAATAACGACTGTCTATAAATACTTGAATATAATTGAAATAGGTAGGTTACCAATACTAGTAACGGTAAATAAGCAATGAAAGCGTGTCGTCAGTCGGTCACCTCGGCTCTTAATAAAAGCCTTTCAATCATTTGCCAATTACAACCTGCATAGAATTAGCTGTGATCTCGTGGAAAGAGATTGAAACCGTTAGCTTCGAGTCTAGGGGGACATTTTTCTTTAGTATCTTATAGGATGGGATTAAAGAATTTCGAATGCATCATGTGAGTATGTGTTTACTTGATATTTCGACTAGGGATGTTACGGAGGTGGATTTATCGGAGGCGGAATCGGAGTCGGAGGTTCTCGTAGTGACCTCCGCGGAGTCGGAGGTGAATCGGAGTCGGAGTCGGAGCAAAGCTACGAATGTAAAATGTAAATAAATAAGAAAGAAGAAACTTGTCGCAACTCGTTCACTCTTCGTTCATCAGTTGCAAAGAACACATGTACTCCGTCAGTTGTCAGTGTCACGTAGAAAGCGCTCAGTAGCGCTGCAGCGATAGCAAGTCATAACTTGTAACTCCGATATATACCTCCGTTTTGATATATCGGAACCGGAGCCGGATTCGGAGGTGTAATTTTAATCGGAGGTTCCGACATATCGGAATCGGAGTCGAAGCTTCGTAACATCCCTAATTTCGACTCTGTGCAAGTGCTAAGGTCCCGGGATCATCAAATTCAATTTTAAATCGTTTATTCTTCAAACTGTCAAATAAATAATGCTTTTTGAACTGTATGTTATGTGTTACTCAAATTAAATCTCAAATCCTACTAATATTATAAATGTGAAAGTTTGTGAGGATGGATGGATGGATCTTTGTTACTCTTTCACGTCAGAACGGCTGAACGGATCTGGATGAAATTTGGCACAACGATAGATTATAATCTGGAATAGTACATAGGCTTTTTACTTTTTATCCCGGAAAAATATACGGGTTCGAAGCTAGTCTTTTATATTCATGTAGGCCATAAAAATACACTTGCAAATCGTTTAGCGTGTATTATTGTACACCCACATTTCACGGATGTCGTTATTGAGTCCCATGTAATAGGAGAAGATCCGATTATCATTTACTGGGCAATGTAAACTCCGTGACGCTATTGAGAATTTCCATACAGAGATACCCGATAACACTTTCCCCTACCCGAGAATCGAACCCAGGAACACACGCTCAACCGTCGTATTTGCGATCACTATACCAATGAGACAATCAGTTGCTAGGCAATGAATTGATTAATTTCCACAATGCAAAATACCTGTACACACAACTGCAAACTCTCCCACACAAAATTGTACCCAATTAACATTTGATTGAAAAGCTGTATTAAGAAGCTCGGAGACGGCTTAATGGCGCGTAATTTGTACATAGCGCACTTTAATTTTAAAATAAATTGTGGTTCCAAGAAAGACATTTTATAGTGTGTCCGTTGTAAATACAAGTACCAACCGAAGGCGACATTTCTTCTGCCGTATCATGATAAGATGGAATTGCTCATACTGTCGATGAAAGACTTGTTGGCTGAGCGGGATTAACCACGTAGCAAGAGTAGCAATTGCTAATTTTTTGAGTGAATCTTATTACGACGTAATATATTCAGCGGCGTGCACAGAGTTTTTAGACAGGGTAATCGCGGGCAACAGCTTCTTTTTTTTTTTTTTTTTTAAACATTGCCCCACACTATGATTTCTCCTGTATCGTGGGTACAGTTTACAAATATACATGTCACATGCACACACAACCAGACCCGAAACAACTATCTGTAGATCATACAAATATTTGTTCCGTGCGGGGATCGAACCCGCGACACGTAGCGCAGAAAGCTAATCGCTTAGCCACTGCGCCAACCGTGTCGTCAACAAGCTAGTACACAATAGTATACCTACGTGACTATCCAAGGTGTGCCAAACATACATTAGGTACTCACTCGAGGAGGCTTTCGCGTGCATCCTTTGCACTCCTCATCATCATCATAACCTTACGTTTGTTACGATTTTGACATCAGCAACGTCTTAATATTTTCATAGTCCACGAGACACAGTAGTTAAACTGTCGCAGTGAACCATATGTGGGTCACTGCACACAGTAAGGATTAAATAGAAGAACATTTCTTGGTACTGACTATAAAGTACGCCATGTTTAACAGAAGTTAAATACGGCTCACAGATAATAACCACACATTGCACAATTCCTTGGGCATTTTTTTTTCAAAAACATTGCCCCTCACTATGATTTCTCCTGTATCGTGGGTTCAGTTTACAAACATACATGTCACATGAACACACAACCAGACCCGAAACAACTATCTGTAGATCATACAAATATTTGTTCCGCGCGGGGATCGAACCCGCGACACGTAGCGCAGAAAGCTAATAGCTTAGCCGCTGCGCCAACCGTGTCATCAAATTATGTATCATAGTTGAACCACAGACCATTTTATAGATCATCATCCTCCTGCCCTTATTCCATATTATTTGGGGTCGGCGCAATATGTTTTTCTCTTCCATTCATCTCTATCAGACGTCATTCTCAGAGTTCACCTTCTTGTCCGCCATATCACGTTACACAATCCACTTGGTATCCACCTTTTAATCTACCTCTTCCCTTGTATCCATCACATTAACACCAATAACCCTTATTGTAACATGGTTTTCATCCCTCCTCATCACATGTCCATACCACGATAAACAATTACTCTTTACTTTTTCTGTCCATTTTACAGATAAACTAAAGAATTTACGTTACCACATATTAATTAAACCTTATAAAAAACAAAAATGAAAACCTATCCTAAATGAATACTTAGGCGTCAAAGTACTCTTCCACATCGCTGTCAACTGGTAGCGTGCCCAGAAGACTGGCAGTATTACCACGTTGAATGGCAATGATTTTCCTTTTTTTATGAGGTATATTTAAGTGCAGATCAGAATTTGATTATCACTTGCATTTACGGTGAAGGAAAACATCGTGAGGAAACTTGCACACCTTAGAGGGCTCCATCAAGTTCTTAATGGTGTGTGTAGTCCGCCAACTCGCACCGGGCCAGCGTCGTGGACTAAAGCCTAACCCTTCTCATTCTGAGAAGAGACCCTTGCCTAACAGTGGGACAGTAATGGGTTAAATTTATCTATTTATTTAATTAAAGAGTTAGTAAAATGTATATAGATTTAAAACTTGAGAAGACAGAATAAAGAATTTGATTGGTTCTACCGTAACTATATGTAAATAAATACTTAGATACATTACACAACCAACTCAATTTCTCGCTTGAACGCTTTTACACTGTATCTCATGAATTGTATGCGCTTATATCACGTGGTAGTGGAATTAAACATCCGTTTGTTGTTGATCGTGGACCACCTATAATGTATATAAAAACTAAGTTTTCGGTTGGTGGGTTTCTCTCTTAGAAAATGGTCAGTGGCAGGACGGACTTTTTGGAATTATGCCCAAATGAAATGAAATGAAATGAAATGAAATTGAAATGAAATGAAATGAAATGAAATTATTTATTTTGCAATTAGGATTTTTCAATCACTTTTACACGTCTTTTTTAAACTAGATGGCGTCGGCATTTCCTATGACTATCCCTGAGAAGAAACGCCATTGATGCCCCATTTGATGGCAATAAGTGACTCGTAGCTACATAGCCAAAAAATGTCATTCTCAATGTTGTTCAACAATTTATTCGGAGTAAAAAGATATAGTATCATAAAATACAAGACATAACCTAATCTAACTTATATTATGGAGGGCCTTCAGTTGTGGAGGCCCTGGGCCCCTGTTGTTTCCCCTAAATCTGACCCTGTATCTGCTTAGAAAAAAACAGACAGCTTTGTCTCTTTGTACCTCTAGAAATCATTCAAAAACTAAGTTCCTTACCGGATTTCGACGTTTAAGTTTGTTTCTAAGCTCTGTGGATATCTAACCGTGCTGCTTTCATTGTTACTTAGGTTCTAACTTAAGACAATAGGATAAGAACGAATCCTTGTTTGGTTTTTAAGCTGGATTTACGCCAAGAAAAGTTCAGTTCTTTTTTGTGACTGTCTGTGGTCCGAGACACGTTTTTCTAGGTTTGATTTTCGTCCACCGATAGGGTTAGATAGTGTCTTAATTTTTAGGTATTTGCTTTTAGAAAGGCGTAGTTATGTATGTATGTAATAAATATGTTACAAAAACAAATTTGAAGTATTAATTTAGAGATCCCAAAGCGATTTGTCGACTCTACGCGTGACCAGAGTCTGGTCAAAGAATCAGCATTGCCATACGCCGTGGCAACGTTGCTGTCATCTTGGCACACTGCTGATTGACAGCGATGCGGAGGAGTATTTTGATGCGTAATGTTCTTTTTATAATTTTAATCAGTTTAGTGCGTTAATGCTATTAGCATATTAATAATTATTAAATTTAATTTGTACCCACGATACAGAAAAAATCTTAGAGAGGGGCACAGTATAAAAAGAAATCCTGAACTGATTATAATAAAAAAAATGTTTAACTTCTTTATCAAATGCAACATTTTAAAAGCTATTCTTATACCCTGGATGTTTTGGCTAACAAGGCGTCAATTTCATCCGTATATCATCAAATCTAATCTCAGAAACAGCTGTACCATAAACGGTTTGAATGTAAACATGATATTTTTGTAACGCCATCTCTGTTTCGTTTTTATTATTGTAATGTGTCCAGTTACAGAATTAATGTAATTGTTTATAATGTTTTATGTCGTTTACATATTATACATAGCATCACGCCTGTATTCCCCGATGGGCTAGGTAGAGATGTACATATTGTATAACCACGTGTAACCGATGCCATTAATTCCCATTAAATAAATGTACCGTTCACCCAAATCCCCAAACAAAATTCCGGGGGCGAGCCTAATGCTATTTACCGGCCATAATATCAAACTCCAGGTATCCATTTCCGCTGAATTGGGAAGCGAACCTAGGACCTCATGCTCAGTAGCCGTAGCTGTGACCACAAACCCAGTGTTATTATGTTTTTCTGTATGGAAATTCAGAATATCAGTACGGAGTTTGACGACACGGTAGGCGCAGTGGCTAAGCGATTAGCTTTCAGCGCTACGTGTCGCGGGTTCGATCCCCGCACGGAACAAATATTTGTATGATCTACAAATAGTTGTTTCAGGTCTGGTTGTGTGTGCATGTGACATGTATGTTTGTAAACTGTACCCACGATACAGGAGAAAATCCCAGTGTGGGGCAAGGTTTAAAAAAAAACGAAGGAAAGAAAAAAAAAGAGTTTGGAACTGTACCCGGTATTTAGATAACAATAAGCCCCCTATTACATGAGATTCAATAACTGTATCGGCGAAATTTGGATGTATACTTCAAATGTGCCTAACCCTTCGTGGAATAAAACCTTCAAGAAAAGAGCGTACTCCTTTTTAAAAGGCCGGCAACACACTTGTGACTCCTCCGGTGTTGCGGGTGTCCATGGGCGACGTTAATCGCTTACCATCAGGCGATCCGTCTGTTCGTTTGCCGCCTATGACATAAAAAAAAAGCATACAGGCGTGATGCTATGTGCTATATAATATCCATGTTAAATAAGAGCTATAAACAATAGAAATTCTAGCTGAAACTGTTTGTTTTCACAGTGCATAAACAGCCATAGTCATCCATTGTACGGCTCATTGGTTGCACAATGACTGAAACAATCTAACTGACGGCCGCTAATTTGCGTTTGAACTCACTTTGTGGTAGTTAGCTAACAGTTAACTGAAATATCGCAAGCGCGGCTAGTGAGCTTGAAGATCTAGATCCGATTCCCTTGTGGGGCGAAGTATTGTTGGGTTTTTCTGTTAGAAATATCTCAGTAGCAGTACGGCGTTTGGAACTCTGTCAGGTAAATGGCAATAGGCTCGCCCCCTATTAAATGGGACTCAATAACGGCCTGGAGTTTGGAAGTAAACAAAAATTAGGTTTTACCTTTATCAAAATTGACCACCTGTCAAAAGAGGAACTCCCTTAGGATGTAGCGCAATGATATGGGCATTTTAATGTTTTTCTTGATCTGTTAAATATGTCCAAAGTTACTTGTGTCAACTATGTATATACAAAAGTGGGTTTTCAAGGTGCGAATACCTTTTGAGACATTTCTTCAAGTAGAGTTTTAGTTCCCTTGTTTCCTAGAAGTATCTCTGATGGTTACTAACATGGTGTTTATTTCTATAGGCAGGCGTCTAATTCATAGATAACCTTGAATCAGCTTGAATTCATTTTTCAAGGTGAGAGTGAATACCCCTTATTATGCTCGACCGTATCGTCACTAACCATCAGTAATATAAAAGATAGCACAAAAATAGTGCAAAAGACTGCGTCATTGGTCTGGTCGTCCTAAGCGCAACTGCTGAGCGAGAGGTCCTTGGTTCGATCCCCGGGTCGGGAAGTGTTATTGGGTTTTTCTGTTCGAAATGTCTCAGTAGCATCACGGAGTTTGGAACTATGCCTGTTTTACGGCAATTGGCTCGCCTCTTTTGCACTTAATAATGGTATCGGCGAAATGTGGGTGCACAATGGTACACCTCTGCTTAACCCTTCGGGGATACAGGCGTGATGTTCTCAGTGGCGTGCGGTGCATAAAGACAAAAAGACACTGCCTACCCTACATAACTCAGATAAATATTTATTATAAAATATTTGAGGTGGCAAATCACATACATCGTTATTTAATCGACAAGACGACGAACCAATACCAACATGCAGTAGGTATTATCGGTAAAGTAAGCTTTTAAAATTTTCTGCCTACCCTGTCTAAAAACTCTGTGCACGCCGCTGGATGTTCTGTTATCTTATACAAATAATAATAAGAATTCTTCACTAATAACGGACGTAGCCTTACATCCATATTACTAGACATAATTTCCACGCTTGTTAACAAAATAAATTGTCCATGCAATTTATAATTCTACGGGTAATTTGTTATCAAAACTAAAACACACATATTTAACTAAACAAAACTAGAAATTGTTCTAAAATCCGGTACATTTGTAATAACTAGAAAATTACTATTCATAAATGCAACGCAATTACACTCACGCTTGGCTCCTAAAGAGGTGATTAATAAAGTAAAATGGCGGACGTATCTGCGCTAAACTACATTTTATGCTAAGAATTTGTAATTCGAATAAGATGCTTGATAGAAACGAAATATAGGCACATTATCGCTTTATATTTGCGGTTGGCACAGTGTTTGAGCGATCGACTCCTGCGCTACGTGTCGCGGGTTCGTTTCCCCTACGGAACTTAAACTTGTATGATCTAATGATAGTTGTTTCGGGGCTGGGTGTATGCCCATGTGAATATTAGCGTTTGTAAACGCATCCACGATACAGGAATGATTCCTAAAGTGGGGCAATGTTTCATAAAGAAAAGTATCGTGCCAAATATACTCACAAATACTTTGTACAAGACAGATACATAGGTAATTCTCAAAGTATACGGAGGTACTAAACCCGCATAGGTATGTGTCCTGTATCGTCCTTTCAAATAACATACAACACAAATCGACTATGACCCATATCGCGTGCACAGAGTTTTTAGACAGGGTAGGCAGAACATTTTAAAAGCTTACTTACCAATAATACCTACTGCATGAGGGTATTGGTTCGTCGTCTTGTCGATTAAATAATGATGTGTGTGATTTGTCACCTCAAATATCTTATAATAAATATTTACCTGAGTTATGTAGGGTAGGCAGTGTCTTTTTGTCTTTATGCACCGCACGCCACTGACAGAGCCGGATTAACAACGTATCAAGAGTAGCAATTGCTTCGGGCCCCGCGCAAAAGGGGGCCCCGCGTATCCAAAGCCCACCTCCGCCTGAGCGTAATTTTTTTATTAAAACTTATTGAGACATGGTAAATTGAATTTACTTGATGTCACAAAAACGTCACACGTTTCACCTGTTTTCGGAATAAGATAATCCACGTCAGACAATCGGTAACCGATTATTTTGGCGAAAATAAAACACAGAATTTCATCCGGTAAACGCCCAAGTTCTACAAAAAGTCGCATTTTATATTTTAAGAGCTCATAGCAAATCAAGGGCCCCTTGATAGAATTTGCTACGGGCCCCGCGCTTGCTTAACCTGGCACTGTCTATACATAGATCATATAAATATTTGTTCCGTGCGGGAAGCGAACACGCAACACGAAACGCCAAAAGCTAATCGCTTAAGCACTGCGCCAACTGTCAACTACCGTTCAGTGTATTTTGCCGTTGCTAAACGTCAAACTGCTTCATTGTCTAGTGGTCGCAAGAGTGGCAGCTGTGCGTGAGGGACTAGGTTCGATTCCCGGGTCGGGCAACGTGTTATCGGGAAATTCTCAGTAGCAGCACGGAATTTTGAACTGTGCTCGGTTGATGGCGATAGACTCGCCCCTTATTACATGTGACTTAAAAATAGGGTCTGTGAAAGGTGGATGCACAATAGCACACCTCTGCCTAACCCTTCGGAGATATAAGCATGATACTATGTTAGAAACGTCAAAACTGTCGAAATCAACCTCATTTCAGCTCATTAATGGCCCTTGGCTGCAATTAATGGTAATTAAAGTGATATAGTCATAAATCATGACGATTGTTCGTAAATTACTGGTAACTTAACGGTATATTTGTCTTTTCTTTTGAAATAATTCCGTACATGTGGGTCGATTTATCCTAAAGATCATACAATACGGTAGATGACTACTAGTCATCATTTTAATGCTTTCTAGACATATCTTTTTTCTTCAAGATATGTATTGCCTATAATTTAATCAGTAACAAGCTAAAAATATATAAATAAAAGTACAAACTGTTAAAAATGGGGAGGGGAAGAAATCATAGGGCAAATTCATAGTCATCTGAGTTACTTTTTATGAACTGTCAAAAACTACATTTTGTTCTAAAAATGTTTGGAATACAAAAGCGTGACGTCATAGTTTTGCATTGCCATTTAAATACTTATTGTGTGATTTTGATATTTTAAAAATTGACAACCCAAAAGATAAGCGAGAGATTAAGTTTTACTGAGTTTTAGAAGGAAAACTATTTACGAAACAAGATTTCAGAATTTATTTTTGATGCGGTCATCTAGCTTATCGCCGTTAATAAGCCAAATTTGCAGAAGATTAGTTGGTTCACGTCGATAGTTCAATGGGTGGGATTTGAACCTACGACCTCACATCCGTCAGTTCAACTTACCTCTTGAGCTGTAGCCACTTTTACTAGTGATGACAGTATGTTCTCATTGACACATAGACGAACATTTCTGCCCATCCCCTTGTGGTACTCCCCCAGTGGGCACATTCATACATTATAATTTTATAACAGTTTCGTCAACAAGTCCGAAGGGTGAAAGTCTATTGTAGCCTGATATCACAAGGACCGTGTGGCCTAATGGATAAGGCGTCGGACTTCGGATCCGAAGACTGCAGGTTCGAGTCCTGTCACGGTCGGGTTATCAAGTACTTTTTGATTTCATTTTTAATTATTTCATATTAAATCTTATTAAAATACTGGCTTGTAATAAGGAATTTAAAGAGAAATCAATATTTGAGGTACTGAAATCTTATGGGATATATCGCGATAAATAAATATTATGTACAACCAAACGTGCAGCAAAACCTTATGTTAGGCAGAGTTTTACTATTCGTCACAAACGAGGCTGCTGAGCGTGAGTTCCTGGGTTCGAATCCCGGGTTGGGTGAAGTGTTATTGGGTATCTCTGATATTAATGTCTCAGTCACAGCGTGAAGGTTAAAATTATCCCCGTAAACAGCATTAGGCTCGCCCCCTATTACATGGGACCTATCTATTAACCTTAGACAGACTTTTAGAACACATCTACTTAACCCTTTTGGAATATAAGCGTAATGCTTTACAACTTATTGCGTCACCGTAAAGATCATTTTTGGCTGCAGTGTAAGTTTCTTTTGACAAACTTGATTTAACGCATCGAACGCGTGAGGCGCTTCTATTGGTGGAGAGCACTAGGGCCACACTACACTAGGGCCTCAGTACTAATAAACGTGGGATCTTGAAGACGCACTCAGTTCGGAAGTGATCGGTTTTACGAACTTTGCCGATGCGCCTTTTTAGATCTGTCGTACTTCACAGACAAACCTCTTTCATTTAGTATCGTCTTTAAGGCTCTATTGGTTCGGTACGAGGCTGCAAATCAATATTGGTTAGTAATTAACTATGTATAAACCTGACACAATAGCGAGAATCCGAGTATTATTGTATTGTGTATATGTATATATATATATTACATGATACCGTCTTTAAATGCAGCTGAGCACCCATCGCTGGGACCTATTATGAATAACTTAATATCGATAGCACGATTGGCGCAGTGGTTGAGAGATCGACTGCTGCGCTACGGGTCACGGGTTCGATTCCCGTACGGAACAAATATTTGTATTATCTACAGATAGTTTTTTCGGGTCTGGATCTTTGTGTATGTAAATATACATATGTGTTTGTAAACGCACACACGATACAGGAATTAAACCTAAAGAGAGGCAAAGGTCTATAAAAATAAAAGTCGGTATATTGCGTCATTGGTCTAGTGGTTGCAAGCACGGTCGCTGAGCGTGAGGTGCTAGGTTCGATTTCCAAGTCGAGCAGTTTTATTAGATTTCTAGCATCACGCATGTAATCCCCCAAGGGTTAGACAGAAGTGTACTATTGTACACCCACATTTCGCATGCTGTTTTTCAGTCCCATGGTATTGCTATATACCGGGCACAATACCAAACTCCATGCTACATGATATAATGAGAATTTTCATATAGAAAAACCCAATCACACTTTGTCCGACCCGTCAATCGAACTTGCGACTTCACATCAATAACTCCACATTATACGTGTAAACAGTGGCGTGCGGTTCATAAAGACAAAAAGACACTGCCTACTCTGATAACTCAGATAAATATTTATTATAAGATATTTGAGGTGGCAAATCATATACAACATTATTTAATCGACAAGACGACGTACCAAAACCAACATGCGGTACGTATTTTTAAGTAAATAAGCTTTTAAAATTTTCTGCCTACCCTGTCTAAAAACTCTGTGCACGCCGCTGCGTGTAAATGAGAGATATCGTCAAAGGCGTGACGCGTACACAGCCGTACAAATAATATTCGAAGCCGAATAGCAAAATTAATATTCCGACTGTGATCAGCAGAAGTAAGAGTAATGAATATTGCCATTGAATATTACAAATATCAGATTTCTGTGAGAATATATAACATAAAGAATATTTAGATGTTAGGTATATGGAGGTACAGGATGTTTTTACGCCAGCTCAAGAATAAATGGATTTATTCTTCATTTATACTTGTACTAGCCCGTCCCGGGTAGCAGAGCATATACGACTTAATTTTGTTTCGTCGTCGAGTCGTATCAACCTATTACTCGGCGCACGCCAGTAAAGCTCCCAGTCGGCATGATTTTTTCCGACATCTTCAACTATCATCGTCATATTTCAGCCAGTTTACACAAAACCTTAACGAATTATACACTTAAAACTTCCTCATGAATCCCTCTGTCTATTGGTGAAAACCGTATGGAAATCCGTTCAGTAGTTCTTGAGTTTATCGCGAACAAACAAACAGACAGAAGATTTTATTTTATATTTTTTACAGTTTAGCTTTGTTTATTATTTATATTCATTATCCTGGTTTATTTTCATATCTACATAATTCATTTCCTGACATAAAATAATACATTACGTCATAATTATGGCATTTGTTTTGTACTTGCATTCTATTATATGAATGCTGTGTGTACCTGTTATGGGCATACATAAATGTTATTTTACATTGTGTTTCCTACTGTAATTTATATATGTATTGCTGTTAGTATACCAATTATAAATAAATAAATAAATTACTTATCCTGACTGACTGATTCATCAACGCAGAGACTAAACCGCTGGGGCTACAAACATGAAATTTTGCCATTTAATGCCTTTTATGTTGTAAGCATCCACTAAGGAAGGATTTTTGGAAATGTCACCCCTAAAGGAGTAAAATAAGGGATGAACCGTTGTATAGAAATCCCTCATTTTCAAAGTAAGAAACACGAAATTTCATATACCTGCTTCTAGTTAGAAATAAACGTACACGTATTTTTATTTTACGTATAATATACATGTATCCACGCGAGCGAAGCCACAGGCAACAACTAGTTATGGGTATTGATAGACGATGGAATTGTTTACCTGTTTTCTGAATGAATTTACACAAGTTTTATGATACGTGATACCTGATTTTCAGATCATAACATAACATAACATCACGCCCGAATTCTTCGAAGGGATAGGCAGAGGTGTACTATTGTACATACACATTTCGCCGCTACCGTTATTGGTTTCCATGCAATAGGATGCGAGCCTATTGCCATCTACCGGGCACAGTTCCAGACTTTGTGCTGCTACTGAGAATTTCCGTACAGAAAACCCAATAACACTCTGACCGACCCGGGAATCGAACCCAGGGCCTCACGCTCAAAACAGTTATGCTCGCGATAACTAAACCATTGGGACATTCGATATTTTCAGTTCATGTATCTTCAAAATATCAATCATTCGTCTAATGTTACTTGACGTAACACCCTGTATATGTTATTGTAGAAGATGGCAGTAATCGCGTCCTTAAAATGCATATTAAATTTTTATGCATGGACCTACATATTTGTGCATTTATAAAAGTATGAATAAATTGAGGATTTTCTTAGATCATATGGAAATGTATACACACTCGTTCATAGAGAATTAATATTTTACCCTAGATTTAATTTCATTTTCTTTTTAAAGCTGAAATTTATTTGTTAAGTATTCATAATTGATGGCACGGTTGCCAAGTGGCTAAGCGATTAGCTTTTTGCACTAGGTGTCGCGGGTTCGATCCCCGCATGCAACAAATGTTTGTATGATGTACAGATAGTTGTTTCGGGTCTGATTGTGTGTGCATGTGACCTGTATGTTTGTAATGTAAACTATACTTACGCTACAGGACAAATCCTATTATGGGACAAAGGACAGATAGGTGATTGTTGCTGGGGAGTTTGTTGGGCCGTTTCTTCTCCCCAAGCTAAAACATTTAGGAAGCGGTCAAGGGCGAGCAGATGAGCTCTGTCTTTATTAAAACAACTAGATTTGCCCGCGAATTCTTACGCGTGGAATTTAGAATCTGATATTTTCCTGCGGTAAAATGGAGCCTATATTTTAAGTTAGACCTCTATCAATACATCGGTGAAAACTGCATTCAATTCTATGCAGTAGTTTTTGCGTGATGCGTGTACATACAGACAGACAGAACACAATTCTAAAAACTGTTATTTTGGCTTCTGTTGGACTAATAAAGAACCCCCATATTAGTTTTTCTCCAATATCTATGATGTACAGACATCGGCCTGTTATAATTTTATTATAAGTAATTATAGATGAATGATCACCAAGCACAATTAGTGCCAATCTGCCAATTAAGCCAATTTAAAAATTTAATATTCCGAATTGGAGTAGAAATAAAATTCAGTTCATGAAAATTACTTTAGTTTTTCTGTAATGAGCGGCGTTTTTTTGTATTAGTCGAAACAGTTGCTGCGGGCGTTTTTGGTGTTTCATTCGTAAATTACTATGGGAAAAATCATTTCGTTCAACATATGTCGTTGATTTTTTCAACTGAGACCTTTAACGTCGAGAATTTAGGTTCACGATTCCAATTCCATAATTGGGTATGTCTTATGGAGAAGAGACCAGCAAGGAACTCCATGGATAGTGTTTTCAAAATAATAGTCTACAGCAAAGCGGCGTTATACATGTTCTGTAAAAAAAAACATAAAAGTTCATTGTGTGTACCGTGAGTGTAATAAATGGCTTAAGCCCTGTACAGACATACCTTTTGAACCTCACCACAACAGTTATAAAGTGGACTGCCAGTGGTTTATGAATAAAACAGTCGTAGTGAGCCACTATGACTGTTTGTAGTTACCAATAATAAATAAAAATTAATTCAACTCATTACTGTCCCACTGCTGGGCAACGGTCTCTTCTCAGAATGAGAAGGGTTAGGCCTTAGTTCACCGTGCTGGCTCGGTGCGGGTTAGCGGATTACACACACTATCAAGAACTTTATGTAGCCGTCTCAGGTTTCCTCAGGATGTTTTCCTTCACCGTAAATGCAAGTGATAATAAAATTCTGATCCGCACATGATTCCGAAAAGTCAGAGGTGTGGGCCGGGTTTGAACTCAGACTTTCCTCCATGGAAGGCAAGCGTTCAATCGCTAAGCTATTATTGCACCATATACTTAATAAAAAAAGAATTATGTTTTAGTTAACCATCCGACAAAACTAACATTGTAGTTAATTCAGTGTCTGGTAGTTTTTACCGGTTAAGCCCAGACAGTTAATTACGTGAACTCAGACAGTAGTTAAGACAAAACTTCCAAAAAACATCTCTAGTCAAAATGAAGATAAAGTTACTTAGTAACCTTGACCCTAGCTGGTACAATGCCAAGAAGATGGCGACGATTACTTTTTCGTAATCCCAACTTGTAGTGGAGTAACATATTTGACTCATATCTACTTCATCTGCTTAACTATATCCCAACTATATTGGGGTCGGCTCCCAGTCTATACGGTTGCGGATGAATATCAGTATTTTACACGGAGCAACTGCTGTTTGATCTCAGCCCCACAATTACTGGGAGACGCTAATACTCCAAAGTTAGACTGGTTGTCAGATTTTTTGTGCTACTGACACCCGTAACGACTGTCACAGGTCTTCGTATGACACCCGCAGTCTGATTACCGATTTAGCGACAGACGTTAATCGCGCGATAACTTATGTCAAACGTCATTTTTGTGACACATAATGTATTGGCTGACAGTGAGATTGCTGTCGCGTGGCTCTCGCGTTGCTGTCGCTATTTTACGTAATTAGGCTGCCGGTACCGTGTCAGAATCGAGATATATCAACTTTCTGCGCTACATGTCGCTGGTACGGTCCCCGCACGGAACAAATATTTATATGATCTACAGATCTTTGTTTCGGGTCGGGTTGTGTGTGCATTTGTAATGTATGTTTGTAAACTGTACCCACGATACAGGAGAAATAACAGTGAGGAGCAATGTACTAAAAAAAATTCAGTCGCCGATACCTCTCGCATATTTTTTCTGATTTCTTATAATATCACATCAGAGATATCTTTACCTTTTAATGCTCGTCATTCAACTTAATGGTTGAGAACAGGCACGATTAGTGAGTTTTTCTACAAAGTGAGACTGTCTCTAATAAAGAATGATGACGTAGCGCGCGAGAATTGCCCCCCAGGTCTATCTTGTTACACATTCAGACTTCTGACAGCTCGTGACATATGTCATAGATATTCGCATGGCAACAAGCATCGCTCTTACACTCAAGTGAGATCGATGTCCACGACACGGCCACAAAATAAATAAGTACAGAAAGCCAGCTCCAAACAACGAGCGAAAACTGGCGCACGCACACAGACGCTTACGTACGGCGATCTCAAAGTCTCCAACTATGTCAAACGAATCCCGCATCTGTATTATGTAACAACAAATTGACAGTTGCTATATGATTATCAAATCATGCTAATGCGTATCCTCTTATCCTACTAATCCTATCCTATCCTACTATAATATTATAAATGCGAAAGTTTGTGAGGAAGGATGGATGGATGAATTGATGGATCTTTGTTACTCTTTCACGCCAGAACGGCTGAATAGATCTGGATGAAATTTGGCACATAGATAGATTATAGTCTGGAATAGCACATAGGCTACTTTTTATCCCGGAAAAATGAACGCGGGCGAAGCCGCGAGCGGAAGCCTAGTATTATAAATTTGAAAGTTTGTGAGTATGGATGGATGGATCTTTGTTACTCTTTCACGCCAGAACGGCTGAACGGATCTCGATGAAATTTGGCCCAGAGATATATTATAGTCTGGAATAACACATAGGCTACTTTTTATCCCGAGAAAATTTACGGGTTCGTAAACTGCGGGCGAAGCCGCGAGCGGAAGTTAGTGAAAACATATACAAGCGAGAAAGAGATGCAATTATCAAATTTTCGATACAGGGGACGGTCACGAATGAAGTATACGTACCAACTTAAGGAGAAGGCAGATGCAGTAACAAATAGACAAATGAAAAAGCTAGCTTTGGGTAAAACAAAATGAAAACTGCTACACCGACAAGTGCACTTAAATTGAAGAAGAACAAGAATCAAAGCCCCGCAGCCTAATTACATAAAAAAGCGACAGCAACACGACAGCCACGCGGCAGCAATCTCACTGTCAGCCAATACATTATATGACACAAAAATGACGTTTGACAGAAGTTATCGCGCGATCTGCGCCTGTCGCTACATCGGTAATTAGGCCGCCGGTCGCGTCGCGCGTACGTACACGTCTGTGGGTGTGCGTGCATTTTCGCTCGTTTTATAGAACCGGCCTTCTGTAGCTATTTATTTTGTGACACGTCTCTCAGTGTCGAGTTAAATAGATTTAAATGCTGGAAAGTTTACTGTTAAAAGAGAGACGTGTAGCATGCCGCCCACGTCTATTTTAGCATTCAATTTCTCTCAATTAGTTTCCTACTTTTACTAGACTCGGTAACTATGGATCGTTAATTAAACATGTCTGTGTTGCTATGCCGCGGGATGTCTTAGATCTTAAGAATTCTCAATTAAAAATAACAGAATAATAAATCTGATAACTAACAAAAACCTTAGTATATTCTTGATAAGTCTAATGGTCGCAAGCGCGGCTGTTGAGTGTGAGGTCCTGGGTTCCATGTCCAGGCCGGGTAAAGTTATTTGGTTATTTTATTAGAAAAATTTTCGTTAGCAGTAGTTTGAAATTATGTCCAGTAGACTTGTATACATGGGACTTCATAATGGCATTCGTGAAATGTGGTTCAACAACTTCTGCTTAAACCTTTGGAGAATATAAGCGTGATGGTGTTATTTATATGTTTATGACAAACTAAAATACAAACACAAATATATAAAAAAAAATGACGTTTTCGCTGCTCAAATTTGCGGAAAGTATCCCAGGCCTCAATCACGGGCCAAATGACAGTTTAGTTGAAAACTAAATCGATACGCCCAAGTTTCAGACTTACATGTTCTTGAAATTGAAACTAATACATGCCCGCACGTTTTGAGTCATCGCTTAAACTTCCATCAAACTCTGCCGTGTGCCTTCAGCCTTAACTCAAATCTGTTATGCTTCGTGCTTCTAAGTTTTCCGTGGGAGATTGTTGGAGCTTAGAATTTGAACTTTTGAGGCGAAATTTGCTGCTCCTTCCGTACAAATTGATGTACTTAGTAGGTGATACAGGTCTACACCTATATTTAGCCAATGCCGTTATTAGGGCTCTTGTGAAAAGCAGCGAGACAATTCTTCGCAGTCTGCTACTGAGAGTTTTTTCACAAAAAAACCAAAAAAAACATTTTGTTTATTTTTTTCCTGGGAATCGAATCTAATATCTCACGCTCAGCAGCTACGCTTGCGACCACTAGAACAATGAAGCAGAAATTTGGCATAGTTTGACTATTTCAGACCATTTTAATACCCTCAAAATTTTCCGTGTTTTTCTCATAGGCATTCTGGTTGAGCCAGCTAAAACTGTTCATATACCCCTTTTTAGTAAATTAACTCTGGCGAACAATTTTAGTAGGTTGAAAAAAGGAAGATAACCTACTGCAGTAAAACTTCAAGCCTGAGCCTAGATTTGCCTGTGCTAACACTAATCGAGCTGACGTTGTTTAGGGTGACAGTACCGGTTGATGTCTGTATGAATAATTTTTACTGTAACGTATTTTGACTGACTCGTTGGTCTAGTGGTCGCTAGAATTAAAAATATATGAAGTAAGTGACATTTAAACTTTGGAGACCAAAAAGCTACGAAAATAGGCAGAGGTGTACTATTGCAGAACAACTTTTCGCCAATATCGATATTTATCGAGTACCACGAAATTGGGGGCGAGTCTATTGCCTTTCACTGGCCACAGTTCTAGACTCCGAGCTGCTGCTGAGGATTTCAATACAGACAAATCAGATTGGAATAGAATCGAATCGGGATCCGAACCCAGAACCTCACGCTCAGCATCACTAGCCAATGAGGCAGTCTGTATTCTAATAATAATGAAATGAATGCAAAATAGGTCGCTAAATAAACTTATTAACTTAACTTCAAATAAAACGGGTGTACTCGGCAGTCAAATGGCCGTCCCACCCTACCCGTACTAAATCTCTTCACTCAACATAGTTTGAACTCTGGTTCAACTTTTGGTTTATATAATAAGGTCTATTGTGCCAGTCATACACAGATAAAGTGGATGCAGAGGGGAAGTTTGTGTGTTGTTAAGTTTATGAAACCAAGTAAGCATGAATAGGTACCTAAATCCTTCTATCTGTTTCTGAAGAGTACATGTAATCAGGTACTTGGTTAAAGGAATATTCACACCCACATACATATTTGTTAACTCTGTTATAAGAGCTGGGGAGTAGGATCCTACTAATATTATAAATGTGAAAGTTTGTGAGGATGGATGGATGGACGGATGTTTGTTACTCTTTCACGCAAAAACTACTGAATGGATCTGGATGAAATTTGGCACAGAGATAGATTATAGTCTGGAATAACACATAGGCTACTTTTCATTTCGGAAAAATGTATGAGTTCGTAAACTACGCGGGTGAAGCCGCGGGCGGAAGCTAGTCGAAAATAATTATCATGTTAGTTTTTTGCATAATGTCTTCCTGACTGAATATCGGTCACGGCGGCTAATCTCACCGGAGATTAGCTAATTACGCAGGAGATATTATAGAGCACAAGTGTGTGCGCAAACACAGGTGCACTCTCTAATCCTTAACTCTCATAGTCCGATGGAACGACAATCCGACACGATCGGAGAGAGATCAGGTGTAGGACCAACGGCTTTACGTGCTTTCCGAGGCACGGTGTGTACACATACACAAAGACCCAGACCCGAAACAACTACCTATAGATCTGTGCGGAAATTGAACCCGCGGCACGTAGCGCAGCAGTCGATCTCTCAATCACTGCGCCAACCGTGCCGGCAGTTTTTACATAACATAATAATGTAACATAGCATCACGCCGGTGTTCCCCGAAAGGTTAGGCAGACGTGTATTGTACATCCATATTTCGCCGATGCCGTTATTGAGTCCCATGAGGTAGGGGGCGCAACTTTCTTTAACATATATTTAACAGTGTTAAACGTTCACGCAAAGAACCAATGTCACCGACATAGCTCTCAGGATTTGCAAGCTGAAGTGGCAATGGGCAGGCCACATTGCTCGAAGAACGGACAACCGATGGGGAAGAAAGGTTCTCGAGTGGCGACCACGAACCGGAAGACGCAGCGTAGGAAGGCCTCCTACTAGGTGGACCGACGACATTGTGAGAGTCGCGGGCAACCGATGGATGCAAGTGGCGCAATGTCGTTCGATGTGGTGGTCTAAGGGGGAGGCCTTCGTTCAGCAGTGGACGTCTTCTGGCTGATGATGATGCAAATTCGACACCTGCGGTCAAATTTTTCCGTCCACAAAATTATATCATCACTCCGCATTCGTAACCACAATAATATAAAACCAGCTTCTGTGGTCCAGGACATCATCTATACTGAATTTATTTATCTTCAAATCATGCTTTCGTTGGTATTAGGAAATTCCGATAGCTTTGCTTACCTCTGCGGTATCAAAATCTGTTGGTAAATAGGATTTCTGTAAGCCGAAATAGGAACGAAATCTGGTCTCACATGCGAAATGTGTCGAGTGTGAAGAGAAACAGAAATCCTCAGGTATTTTATGTGTCTACGGTTCTTCAAAGAGATGATGTGCCTGCTTATACACTTACTGATTTGTAATTACGTGCACAATGAAGAATTAATCAATAAATACCTAATAATGTGTGCATTTTTATGAAAATACATTGGGAGTGTTTTGTTTATTTATTTAATTGCAACTGTTTTACATCAATAAGTCTTCTGTCTATCTATATATAAATATCATTATATTAATACGTGAAGCAAAAACTTTGTACCCCTTTTTACGAAAATTACGCGGAGGGAGAAGTATGAAATTTGGCACAGTTAAAGTTTATATGGAGAAGGAGTGCAGAAAGCTAATATTTCTACATAATATGCATAATAAATACATTAAATTAATAAAAACAGATTTCACACACACACTACCATGCGTTTGACGCACAAACATATATCTAATTAAAACGCGAAAAGAAAATTTTGTACACCTTTTTAAACATATTGCGCGCACGGAGGAGTGTGAAATTTATATGGAGGCGGAGTGCAGAAAGCTAACATTTTTATATTAGTAAGTTTTTAATTAAAATTTTCAATGATCCTAGTAGGTATAGTCTTTGATAAAAGAACCTAATTAACGATTAAACTTAAAAAAATACTAGGCTACTACTAGTATATATAAACGCGTCTATGTATGTTCCGTCTGGACTCCAAAACGCCTGGATCGATAATAATTAAATTTTTAGATAATTTTCAAACGTGTCCAGCGGATGATCCTGTGAAGCTTGATAGCGATCGGATAAACAAATTTTTTTTTTGGCTTTTTGGCAATTTTTGATTCATATGTCTTCTACAAATTATCTGGCTATACGTAATTAATGCTACCCGTGCGAAGCCGGGGCGGATCGCTAGTAACTTAATAAATACGGTTACAAAAATTAAACAGAAATCAATGTTTTTTATTTCAACTAGACCTTTGGAGACATGGTGAGAGGTGCATACTCCCAAAAATGGGTTGCTCCATAAATTAGACAGCATTCCATCATACTTTTATACACAATTCCTTTCACAAAACTTTGAACATACTGACTACTAACAAACGGGTACGATATTGCAAAAGAAATTACTTTCAAAAATCCTGCTATGATATAGCATTGCTGAACATCCTAAATTCCCCTTTTGGTAGTGTCCAGAGCTCTATATTCTCCGGAGGATATTTCTGTTGTTATTAAGTTCCTTGTAGGGTAAGCCTATAGTCATATACCAGGCCAACTTTGAGCTGCTACAGAAAATTTTCTAACAGAAAACTCGGAACCACTTCGCTGGATTAGGGATCGAACTGGCTATTAGACCAATGAGACAGGTTTTTCCAGTGTGATATTGAAACAGTTGAATCTTAGATTAACTTGCTTGAAATTAAAAGTAAAGATTTATGAATTGTCTTCTTCATGCCATCTTCTTGGCGTGATTCCAAATTTCGTTTTGCCAAACGAATTGGTTGTGCTCTTTATCTCAGTATAGTTCAAGACAGGTTCTAATATCTATGATTTGGCAACTGTCTCGTAATATCGTCTTAACGCTTCAACTCTTCAAAGAAATTATATTAATAAGTATACAGTACATAACGCTACGTAAGGCAAACCTTGAAACTTCTAGCTGAGTATAATTTTATTACTTCTTTTCTTTGGGGTCGGTTTTTTTGTAACATAAAATTATATAATCCTGTAAGATGATGCCCACACATGTTAGAAACGGATCTAACAATCGTATTCCTGTTATAAATATTGAAAGAAATTTGACAGCATAAAACGCATCGCGACTCTAGCGAATCATTAATGCGTTAAACGATTCTAAATATAATATAGAATTTGAAATTCCGTGTGTTCGATACAAAACGTTTACGGAGTTGTAAACCGTTCATCCTCGATGTAAGAAGGTGGTCTTCACACGGAGTCCGAACTGAATTCGTGAATACGGCGTTGATGATGATTTGATGCCAATCGCATCAAAGTAGAAACGATTCAAACTAAATTTGTGCAAATGTGACGCGATCATAATTATCGTATGTTTTAACGCATGCGTTAAACAGATTTGCCTATTAATTTGTGGCGTCCTTGAAACCTGCGAGAATTTGCATAAGCTGTCCTAAATATATTCCCGTTCTTTGACTCCTTGGGTAATATGCGGAATAAAATCCTCAAATAATTCCATGGGGAAAGGCAAATAAAATACTGTAATTTAATCTATTTACTTACTAAGATTGGTCTTTTCTTTAGCACTTACTTATATTAACTTTGTACTACTTTACACAATTAATTTATTTTGGCTTCAGTCTGTCTAATGTCGTTTTATGTGAATGCTATGTACACTTATAATTTGTCTATATATGTATATAAAAAAGTGCATTATTTTAGTTAATGTTGCATGTATAAACTGTTGGTGTATTAATTAAATAAATAAATCTATTTATCTTAACAAAATCCGCATAAAATGGCTACATAGACATACTATTTTCTGAGAGTCTATCTATAAAAACCAAAATATGACTTAATTCCTAATTACCCAGCGTTGGTTCATGTAACATATTCCATGTAATATTCATAAGTGCCTAACTTCTAATAGGTACGGTATTTGTCTCTAAGCGTCAAACAAGTCATATCTCATCTGATCACTTCTATGAACTAATTAGTTTTATGACAAAACTCCTACGTCTTGCTTACGACGAAATGCTGTAAGTTAAAGTAATATAGGCTTATTACGTAGGTGCTTAGGTAACTGCCTCAGTGGTCTAACGATCGCATTCGCGGATTCCGAGCTTGGCGTCCTGGGTTTTATTCCCGGCTCGATCAGTGTTACTGGAATTTTCTCAGAAGCTAAATCTCAGTAGCCAGCCAGAATTACTCCTATTACATGGGACTTAGAAGAACTTTGTGAAGGAACTACCTCGCACAACAAAACTGTGGAATGAACTGTCGCCTGCGGTATTTCCGGACCAATACGACCTTCAAACCTTCAAGAAAAGAGCGTACTCCTTTTTAAAAGGCCGGCAACGCACTTGTGACTCCTCCGGTGTTGCAAGTGTCCATGGGCGATGTTAATCGCTTACCATCAGGCGATCCGTCTGTTCGTTTGCCGCCTATGTCATAAAAAAAGGAAACATGGACACTTGAGAGGGCTCTATAAAGTTCCTAATGATATTAAGCTCAGCAGTTGGATAGCAATGAGCTAAAGATCCACGTCAAAAATAATATATCATCCTTTAGAGACACTCGTACATTGATACGTTTGCAACGTATATCTGTTCTCACGAAAAGGGTACAATGACCTCATCAGGACAAACGAGCGGAGATCCGGCGGAATGCTTCCGTGATCACAAGGTGTTGGATACTAGGAAATACTGGAAGTGACTGGTGATTTGACTCTGGAATATGTTTTTAATTTTTCTTCTTCTTGAAGTTGTGTAAAGCTTTAGCTCACTTAATGCTGAGTTAGATCTCTTCTAATTGCACGTTATTGTCCAATTTTGGGCTTTTTGCATCCAATTTTTCGAAGGCACCATTAAATTTTGTCCATGCGTAGTATATTGTAAATACAGACAGCTAAACTTCGATGCAATTGCCGATAAGGCGCATGCAACGACAGGCACAGATCCCAAGCAGTTAGTCGAACGATATTGTGAAGATCGCGGCGCAACTGTAGATGAGATTACCTCAGTACCGGCAAACATGGTGTTAAAATGAGGAGGCCTAAAGTCAGCAGTGAGTTAATTAACGCGGCTCTATCTTTTTCAGCAAAAATATGTTGTCATTTTCATAATTAACATAATTTTCGGAATAAAATATTCTTTCGGTATTTGCCTACAACCAACACATATAAGAAGAACGAAATCTATGACGTCAAAAATATCAAGTGATGACTGATGGATTGGAAAATACCACTTCCAGTATATGCCTACATCTTCAAAGAGAAGAGAAAAGATCAAATATTTCAGTTTGTCTGTGTCTTATGTGAGTGAACAATTGTGATCGCTACATTGTATTTGTAGCTTTATTACTAGCGACCTGGGCTTCGCACGGGTAGCAGAGCATATACGCCAAAAATTTTTATTTCAATTTTTTTTTTAACACGCTTTTATTAGCTTCGCCTGTAACTAACTTACTAACTAATTATGTAAAAAAATCTTGAAAGTTAACACTTTCCGGGGCAGACCGCCTCTTGACGTTATCTCGGTATATCGTTACGTGACAGTACGGCTAAGGGCGGTAGCTAAGTAGCCACACTGTATAATTACATTGCTCATTGTTAGTCATGGTATGAAGTTCTGCCCATAGGCATCAACGACAGTGTATTTATCATTTCAAAAAATTTAAAATATATTCAATATAGTAGTACGGCTGTAGACGGTATGATAAAATGTATGGGATTTTGAAGTGTCATATCATATAATAATAATAATAAATTCTTTATTGACATAAAATAAATTCAACATTTTGTCAGAATTCCTGTTGTTGTTTCTATGTGCATTTTCCAGCTAAGTTGGTCATCCATGGTCACACCCAAGTACTTAATAGAAGCCACCCTCGTAAGTACTGTACAGTCACAATTGGAGCGGTCTGTTTTCCTGTTACAAGGATAGGCATGTATTTTAAGGTTTTGCTCAACTGCAGATTTTCCAATGGCTGTCTTACTAAAACATACGTACTTGGTTTTTTAGTATTTATGGATAATAGGCTGTCCTCCAGCCATGCGGTTACTCTAGCAAGACCGTTTTCTGCCTTCTGGAATGCTTCACTCCAGGAGACTCCGTGAAATACAAGGACGGTATCATCAGCGAACATAAGTAGATCAAGGCTAGACAAGGCAGCAACACTACATAGTTCATTTATATAAATTGCATCTCACAAATCATGATATGTGCAAATAGTCAATTGTCCCGGAACGTGTTAAATTTGACTTTCCGGTTTCCGTTTATTAGTAAACTTTACACTTCTTTTATGTCCAATGACTAATTCAAAAATCGTGGAACGGTTTGTCTAAATTAATTAAAAGTGCACATAATCAAAAAGCGCTCCACGCTGTTACGCAAGGGTATGCATATGCATATATCGCAACAAATAGAAGTTAATTTAATTTAATTATTTTTTAATTTGTAGTGCAAACATGTTTTTTTAAACTATAATGATATCCTATCCTACTAATATTATAAATGTGAAGGTTTGTGAGGATGGATGGATGGATGGATGGATGGATCTTTCTTACTCTTTCACGCCAGAACGGCTGAACGGATCTGGATGAAATTTGGCACAAAGATAGATTATAATCTGGAATAGCACATATAACCCGGTTTATCCCGGGAAAATGCACGCGGGCGAAGCCGCGAGCGGAAGCTAGTAATTATATAATACAGATAAAATATTTATGGCAATGAAACGATTGTATTGATGTCCCTCTCTACAATTATAAACGAGCAAAGGGCCTGATATGAGCTCACTGTTTGTGGTCATACAAATATTTGTTTCGTGCGCGAATCGAGCCCGCGACACCTAGCACAGAAAGCTAATCAGTTACCCACTGTGCCCACCATGCCGTCATATACATATATATATATATATATTATTGTAAGTAGAAGTAGGTAGATTATCGTATATTACTTTTACTGGCAGTTCCAATAACACTAAAACCTTTCAGCAGATCAATGCCTCAATAGGATCAGCAAACACGAATGTATAAGTCTCAGTCAATCATACGGAATCCTGCCAAACTAATCCTTCAGCCTGTCACTGGTTGTCGGACAAAAATAACCTTTTTTTCTTCGGCCACCTTGTATATGTTTTACTTTGACTTTGCTTGTATGAATTTGATAACGATGTGCACTCAGTCCGATGTATACAACAAGAGTAATTCAAAAGCAAATTCTACAAAAAGTAGTGATTTTAATAACAAACTGCCTCATTAGTCTAGTGGTTGCAAGCGCGACTGCTGAACGTGAGGTCCTAGGGTTCGATTTCCGGATCGGTTTTTCTGTATGGAAATTCTCAGTAGCAGTATAGAGTCTGGAACTGTCCCCGGTAGATGGCAATAGGCTCGCCCCTTATTACATGGGACTCAATAACCGCATCAGCAAAATGTGGGGATACATACATCTCTGCCTATCTCTTCGGGGATACAGGCGTGATGCTATGTTATGTTACGAATAAATAAATATTTGCTTAAAGCTCCTACTCATTGTCCTTTTTGTTGTTTGTTCCAAAAATCTTGAATCATACAGACAGAAATCCCTACACATTAATGTTTCGTTGTGTTGACTAGCCGCAGTCGTCCGGGTAAACAATGGTAATCCTGGATCATCCGTGGGAGCATACCTCATGTGGCGACACACGGGCGGGACGGAGAACTACGCAGACAGAGTTCAGGGTTGGGTATGCAGAGGTGCAGGGTCACTGTGGCCTATTACTTCAAAGGTTCGCAGGATTGGAAGTTGCCAAAGATGTATGTTGCCTCATCAGTTGGTTGTGGTAGATGAGACTATTTAAACAGGGTCGGCAACGCGCGTTTTATATGCCTGGTGTTGCAATAATCCTTGGTTACGGTAACCGCTATCTACCAAGACTATAACCCTTAGAATACTGTCGCTGTGATCGAAATCTGCTTCTTCTTTTTCTTCTGTTTCGTACTCGTGTCGGCAGAAGCCACATGGGATTCGCTCATGCCGTAGTGGAAAGATTAGCTAGTCAATGGTGGTATCGAGACTGACTGCTAGGGTGCGCCAGATAATCTTAAGGTTTGTTACTTTTGGGGGCTCTTTTCTTACAATCCGCTGGATGGCATCATCATCACCATCAGACGGGGTGTATGCTTGTTTGTCAAACACACATATTGTTCTTCTTATTTTTTTGTGTGTATTTATTGTATGCTTCACATCATGGCGGAAATAAACAGATTTTCTTTCTTTCTTCTTTCTTTCACATAGCTGTAATGGAGTGCGTTCGAGTGCATTAAAATTGAGTACCACATAAGATTAGACGGAGTGGTACAAAATCCTGTGACATGCGGTGACGCACCTCACATTTAGCCTTCATCATCATCATCTTTATCATCCACAACCCGACTTCGCCCACTGCTGGCCATATTCGTCTTTGAAATTGCCAGGTTCTACGCTCCTGTGCTCCAGTCTCATCTATGTTCTAATATTAATCGCCTTAGCACAGATTTATGCTACAGACAAAAGTTGTCTGACGATTGAAAACATTGCCTTAAGGTTGATTATTCAATCGTCAGGTCACTTTTATCTTAACAATGAATTTTGCAATTTGACATCAATTGTTCAGATAATTTGTCGATTTTATTTATATCTGATGATTGGAAAATCGGCCTTAAGTGGTAATAAAAAAGACTAACATAAAAATCAAATAATACTTTTCGCGATCGGATCGAAACCCGACCTTCAAGTTTTTGGGAGATCGACTCAAAAGATTGCATATTGTTGTATACCAATCAGTTGTCATAATCTCCAGCTGTTGTCCATATTCTCGTGTCTCCATGAACTGTAAAGGCCACATCCTTGGTGGTCGCACTCAGTGCTCCACGCTCCGATACCCCTCAATGGACACGCTCTAATAAAGTCCATGTGTACACACTAAACCGACTAGTAATGTATGTGTAGTGTAAAAAAATATAGTCTGTGTGTTTGTTTGTAATTCATGAAAATTAAACAAACGACAAGAACCAATTCTTCAAGCAGACTGCGGTCCGTCAGCTCATCTTGACTGACCATTGAGGTTCATTAAAGCATGATACTGGGTGGAGTTCCTGCTGGAAGTAACTACGATATGCTTTACACATTTTCTTACTAAAATGGGCCGTATTTGTCTATTGTTATATGAAATCTTTATAACATTTTAGTTTGCAATATGTCATTACTTCCCAGAACTTAATCCTTATTAGCAACACTATCGGATGGTGGATGATACAGCGTGTCTTTTTTTTCAAAATCATCTGGTTCGATTCCTGGCTAGGAATATTGTTTTCTCAAAACTACAATGATGCAGTTTTAGTTTTCATCAAAATCGGGCTCGAGCCTCTTTTGAGTATTTTTCGCTATTTCGGATTTGGCCATCCAAGCCCACATGAAAAATTCAAGCTGTATTTAATTCCGGTGTGCCTGTGTTCTTAATTCTTCTTCTATACGGCTTGATCGATTTTGATGAACATTTTTTTTGTTCTTAAGTGGACTGGACTGTACTTATCTATAGTAGGACACAGTAGGTGATGCTGTTGTCGAGATCTAGGTGCGCTAATTGTTATGTGAAATAGAATATATAAAGTTTAAGTTAATCACACAATTAGTATAGTTAAATGTATTTAGGTACTATCACGGATGTCTATGGCAAAATTTATAGACAAGGCAATTCCTTTATTACCTCGAAAAATGTTTTATGATGTCGGTTTTATACAGGATTCATTTCGGAGAGTCTGCCCAGGAACTTCATGACCTCATACCTCCTTCTCCGTTCCACCATCGCACGACCAGACGTGGGAGGGGCTTCCATCCGTATGTCGTTAATATTCCTTTTATACGCACTAAGCATTTTGCTTCATCGTTTCTCATGCGAACGGCTAGGGAATGGAATTCTCTGCCAGTGTCCATGTTCCCCGACTCATATAACTTAGGAATCTTCAAGGCGAGACTGAAGAAACATTATTTGAGCTTGCGTGATCCATTCTCGGCAGCATTGTCACTTACCATCAGGTGAAGTGCCGCCAAACGCACTCAAATTTATAATAATAATAAAAAAAACTTTCTAACAGAACGAGGTGCGTCTGCATTCTTCAAATTGCTTCCAAATTACATTGTAATAAATAACAAACTGTATATCGAAACATCAAAGTCGATTACATGACCCAAATTACGTGATTAAGCCGTCGATCTTCGCCTAACTTGTACCTGGGTATATGTTGCAGAACAGATTGGGTAGACATACATTACTCCACACTAGGATTTCTCGTGTATCGCAGGAGAGTTTACAAACATACATGGTATGGTATCTGCAGATTTTTTTTATATTATATAATATTTGTAAGTATTTCTTCCTTGTGGGAATCAAACCCGCGGCACGAAGCGAATAAAGCTAATCGCTTGGCTACTGTACCAACTGTGTCTATAAGTATATATATACCTCTGGCAAGCCCTTCGGAGATTACAGGCGTGACTATATTAAATACACAGACGGACACCAGCGTTCTGACACAGTAAACCTTCTTTCGTCATTTGATGGGTTTAAGAAAAAAATATCTACGTAAACCTTTTTTTACGCGGGTGAAGCCACAGGCCAAAATAATAGCTGTGTTATACTCTCAATGTGTGTACGACCACATTATAATGAACTCCCACGTAAAGTGATATTACGTGTTTGTGGGGCAAGGCCTTATTCATTTGTGACATCTAGGATACAGCCACGTTGGTTTAGTGATCGACATGCACGGCTGTTGATTAGGAGGTTCGGGGTTCGTTCTCCGAGCTCAATAAAGTGTGAATAAGTTTTTCTGTCAGAAAATCTTTGGGTTTAGAATTGTGCTTGGTATATGGCAATAGGTATTGGCGAAATGAGGGCGTATACAATTCCTGGGCCTTACCCTTTGGGGAATTTACGAGTATATAGTATATATATATATATATATATATATATATATAACATTATTTTTGGTATATACGAAAGCAGAAAAAGAGAGAGAGCGGCTCGTAGCTACATAGCTATCACGCAGATCGGTCGATCCGCGAGGTTAAGCAGTGCTTGACGCAGTCAGTCTTTAGATGGCTGACCATTTTTCACATATCGAGACCCCTTCGTGCCTCGGAAAGCACGTTACGCAGTTGGTCTCGGGTGACATACGAAGACCTATGACAATCATTACGGGTGTCAGTAGCCTAAAAAGTCTGACAATCAGTCTCACATTAGAGTATAAGTGTCTCACAGTTACTGGGGGGCGGAGGTCAGAAGGCAGTCGCTCCGTGTAAAATACAGATATTCTACCGCAACCGGTAAGATTGCCGGCCGACCTAATGTAGTTGGGAAAAAGGCTAGGCAGCTGATGACGAAAGCCGAAACACGTGTCAAATATTTTCATTTATAGAGTCTGTATAAAAAATGTGTATTGAAAACTCACAAAGCTACAAACCTGTTGTGTTGCCTCGATACATAATTAAATTTTTTAACAAAAAATAAAAACCGACTCCAAAAAACTCAAAAACAAAACTAATAACTAAAAAGCAAAAAATAAATCTTCTATTATACAATATAGTAGTTGAAGAATATTGAAATCGGTGCCAAGTAAAACATGCAATGATAAACCGACACGATTGGCGAAGTGCATTTGTTCGTTTTATTCCCTAACTCTTTACCGTTGAGGAGTAATATGACATCCATCATCAGCTCAGCATCATTAAATGATGACTTTCAGACGCCAATACCTAACTTAATAAGAAAAAAGCTCAAACGGGCTATTTGTCTTGCAATATTTGAGGGTATCCCTCGATTTCCCTAGGATCCCATCATCAGATCCTGACTTGGTGATAATGGGACCAAATGGGAAGCATACTCTTTCAAACAAAACAAGAATTTTTAAAATCGGTCCGTAATTGACGGAATAATCGCCCAAACACTATGCAGCTGCTATCAACCATTAAGGAGTTCCCTAAACTGTACTGCACCTGCATCACGGACCTTGCAGTGGCAGTCATTAGCCATCTCGGTGTAAAGATCTTGTCAACACGAATAAAATAAGCCCAAACACGAGGTAATTAAGATGTACCGTTGAGGAGTTCCCTCGATCCTCTGTCGTCTCCATCATCAGACCTGCCCTAAACCTCCATAGTATTATAGTCTCATCAGATATACACATAAATATCAAGTTTTTACCCCATGCTCGCCTACAATTTTCAAGAGATGCCCTCGATATCTCAGGGTTTCCACCATCAGGTCCTGACCTGATGACAATGGGACCAAATGACAAGCATACCCTTTCAAATAAAAAAAGAATTTTTGAAATCGGTCCAGGCGTCTTCGAGAAATCGAGTAACAAACATAAAAAAAAAAAAAAAAAAAAAATACAGCCGAATTGAGAACCTCCTCCTTTTTTTGAAGTCGGTTGAAAACGTAAACAAACGCCAATGGCACGCGCGGATTATAGTTCAATCAGTTCAAGATTTCTTTCATATTATTTGGACAAAATATAACATGGTATAAAAATTATTACAATCGCTTACGTTACTGATTCTGAACAAACTACATTCACATTTAGTATATCGAATGTGAACTGGCAAGTGTTACTATCTCAATTTTGTCAAAATTACAGGATTAATAAGAATCTATCGACCACGTTGTGCATACAACGCGGTCGAAAGTTACTTTATAGTTTTTAAAATATATATTGGCGTCTAATTTTGATTGAAGTAAAATATGCTTTTTGCAGCGCTGCCGGGTATGAAATAATTTAGAATGGTATAACCAAGTAAAATCCTCATAAAATCGAGATAGGACATGTTGCCAGTTCACAGTCGATATACTAAAATAATGTTGTATATGCAGTGGCGTGCGGTCCATAAAGACAAACAGACACTGCCTACCCTACATAACTCAGATAAATATTTATTATAAGATATGTGAGGTGGCAAATCACATACATCATTATTTAATCGACAAGACTACCAACCAATACCAACATGCAGAAGATATTATTGGTAAGTAAGCTATTAAAATTTTCTGCCTACCCTGTCTAAAAACTGTGCACGCCACTGTGTATATGGCTATGTTTTTATTTATTTGATGAAGCAACAAGTACGTTCCACAATATCCGACTAACACAATCTATAATTCTATATGATGTGTCCATACATAGAAATATATTCGTAATTATTATCCTATTGATTTTGACTTACGATGCATGAACCCCATTAAGTTCGCCGCTTTCGAGTCATGCGGGAATAGGGATGGGATAATATTATGTCGATAAATCGTAATGAAACGAGTTTAAGATTGTATGGTAACGTTCAAATAACTATATCTAACAATTCATCCATGAACAGCTAAAGCAATATACTAAATTATATTGTTGATCGTATTTTCAATTGTCTATTATAATTAATAGCATTGGTAAAGGATACTTTAATTGAATTATAGCTCTGTTGTTGTTGTATTGTGTGCTAATTTAAATTCTTGATTTCATAATTTTCAACTGTGCTTATCGCCTTGAGCATAACTAAACGTTACTGCTTCTTACTGAGGGAATATATTACTTATAATTTTTTTAGATATGAAAAATATCATAGAATGGAATTATGGGCTATTTCTATATATAATTTCCTTAATAAAGTCAATTTTTCAACTTAAATATCGATATGACAACGTCCACTTGGCCGATCACTAAACGGGCGTGAGCTAGAGTGACCACAGCGCTTCCTCGTAGACTGTTCCGAGCTCTGATTATAAATTGTGGGTCCTTTATTGTCCTTAAATAGTGCTGTGCGTTTGTGGTCGCCTTGATAGTCTGTGGTGTGGGAGTCGCTTGATTGTTGTAAATTAGGTACATTTGTGTGTGTTTATGATCTTCTCTTGAGGTGTAACTTTTCAGCTTCTTGTCTCTAACAAGAGAGAGAGAATGAAAAACTTTTTCTGAGGGAAAGAGAAGATACATTACTTAAGCTTGTTATAGAGACGGGTGCTAATTATAACATGCATTACTCCTGTATTCCCCGAAGGGTTAGGCAGAGGTGTATTATTTTGTACTCCCGCATTTCACCGATTCAGTTTTTGAGTCCCATGTAATAAAGGGCGAGCCTATTGCTATCTACAGGGCAAGACCCAAACCCCGTGCTACAACAAAACAAAAGTCCATTCAGAAAAACACAATAACACTTTGCCCGAGCTGACGCTTGGCAGTCACGCTGACCACTGAGGCAGTCTCATGAAATCTTAGATATTATTTTTATCCTGGATAATTTTCTGAGATCGTGCCCACCCTGGTTGACATCGCGGTCACTTAGTTTATGTTTAGCTCTTTAGTAGCACTATGTTCTTGTAAACTGGGTTAGTGCGTGTTTTGCAACTTGATATCTTTCTTTGCCGGTTACAGAGTGTGATATTATTATGGGTAAAAAGCTTTTGAGTGTCTTGATCTTTTTTAGCCTCTAGAATGTCTTAAGTAGTTCTATGTTTGAGTCATGGCTTCATGGCTCTTGTACTTATATCCTACGGAGTTTATGTTCTCAAGTTTTTGTGATCAGAGCATAGAATCATCACGCCTGTGATCCCTGAAGTTAGGTAGAGGACTATTGTATAACTACACTCTCATTTTATCGTAGCCGTCAATAAGTCCTCTGGGGGCAAGTTTGTTAGGAATTAGATGTACGAAACTTCTAATCTTGAATAGATCTAATCTAAATTTTGAATAGAGTAACTAATAAGTTTTATTTTAGTCTATTTCTTGTCTCGCTCTTTATGGTTAGCTGCAAATGAACACACTGTACCGTTTTTCTTTTTATAATTAAAATAAATAGTAATTACGTGTTAATTTCACAAACCGTGTCTTTATTTCAATAAAGTTGCTAAGAACGGTTAAATCTTAGTCTCAAATAGTATTTTATGGAAACCTCTTAGGTGTGCAGGTCCACCAGTTTTAGGTCCTATGTAAAAGGGGTAAATCTATTAATATCTACCAGGCACCATTCCAAATTTCAAATATCACTTTGCCTGACCAGAATTGAAACCCAGACCTCATGCTCGGCAGCTGCATAAGCGAACACTAGGCTAAAAAACTTTCGTATCAGTCATAATAGCGATGACCAATACATTTTTGCCAAGAATTAACGCAGACTGGCGAACCCTGGTACCATTGGACAATGCTGTCACTCTTGTTAGTCTTAAGTACCAGTTGGAAACTTGGGTAATGGTACTTTAGTGGGATTCTTGCACATTAAGTGAAGTTCAGCTTGGAAAGTTTTATTTCCTTGTCGAATAGGTTTCTGAGAGATTAAGATGTGATGACGATGATGATGAATATGATAGAAGGAAGGTGATTTGGTAGATACGTATATCCAGCAGTGGATTACAATAATGCCTTGCGAGGAGAGGTTTAAAGGGAACATACTTGCAACAAGTCACGCGACGGCGGCAACATCTTAATAAAATTTTGCTGCACGAAAGCATTCTATTGTGAATAACTTTCTAAAGTGAAGGGTACAGGGGCAAAACAAGGAATGTCACTAAAACAGATGTTTGTGTAATTAACATTTTAATGTTTGGAAGTTTATAACTTTGTCTTACGTTCCCACTTTTGCACCTGTACAGGGTTTGAAATGTTGAAGATATATAATAATGCCATATAAAAATAGGAGCAAAAACGTAAGTGTTGCTATAGGTACTTCATTTATATTTGAATTTTTTGTGACATTCCTTGTTTTGCCCCTGTACCCTTCAAGTCATAGATAAGTTAAATTTGAAGTTGATATTGTTGTTGATATTGGAGAAAAACTAATATGGGGGGTTTTTATTAGAGCAACAGAAGCCAAAACAAACGTTTTTAGAATTTTTGTCTGTCTGTATGTTTGTACACGCATCACGCAAAAACTACTGTATGGAATTGAATGTAGTTTTCACTGATGTATTGCTAGAGGTTTAACATAAAATATAGGCTACATTTAACAAAAATATATAAGTATACTTGATTCTAAATTCCACGCGTACGAAGTCGCGGGCAAAACCTAGTTTATTAGTAAAATTAAACAATGCATCCGATTAAATTTGTAATGAAAGCATTTTGTTAGTTAATTACAGCCTGTCAGTTATTTATTGAATCCGGATAAATTAATCCCTGATATATTATTAAATCAATGAGCTCTCTTCACAATATTAAACTACTAACTTCCGCTCGCGGCTTCGCCCGCGTGGTTTACGAACCTGTACATTTTCCGGGATAAAAAGTAGCCTATGTGTTATTCCAGACTATAAGCTATCTCTGTGCGAAATTTAATCCAGATTCGTTCAGTAGTTTTTGCGTGAAAGAGGAACAAAGATCCATCCATCCATCCATCCTCACAAACTTTCACATTTACAATATTAGTAGGATAGGATAATTATCATCATAGCATCTCGCTTGTATTCCCTTAAGGGTTAGGCAGAGGTGTACTTTTGTATACCCACATTTCACACATGCCGTTATTAAGACCTGTATAGGGGTAGGCAAAAATTACGGAACGCCAGGTTCTACGATCCTTACATTAACCCTTTTTCGTTTTTTTTTATACGTTATCCACACTATGAATATATCTTGTATCGTGGGTGCGTTTACAAACACAAATATTCACGTGGATATAAACCCAGATCCGAAACAGCTAAGTATTTGTAGATCATACAAATATTTGATCCGTGCGGGAATTGAACCCCGACACATAGCGCAGCAGTGAACCGCTCAACTACTGCGCCAACCATGTCGTCTTCATCTATTGGTTGTAGGTACTGCGAACCTGACATTTTTGAATGACATCACCAATGAGGTCCGTATTGAAATCCTTCTGAAGTGTCCCCTTTTGTAATTTCCACAATTTAAAAATCGTGTTGAACATCCCTTTTGTTAATTGCCTCTCATCCATCCTCTCTACATGACCAAACTCAGCCTATTCTAGCCTATATAATTAAGAATTTAACTGTTTTAAACTATGCTCCTAATTTGTCGTCTCGCGGCGAGATTAGCGAACGATATTGTTGCCACGGGGGTCGAACAAGGATGAGACGTGCTCAGGAACGTAGAAACTGTCACTTTTAAAGAGAGGCCTATATATACCAGTGAGCGAAGTCGCGCGGTGGATGATGATGATGATGATGATATCCTTGATATACTAAAATTTAGTATTCTTTCACACGGCTTAACATGTGGATTTATTAACACAATATTCATTGAAATATAAATTCGATTTACGACTTTTTTATTGCCTATAAACCTGTTATTATGGGCAATAATATTATTATAATTAATTTATAGTATTTTAGCTTTCAAAATCGGCAAGCTGGAGAGGCAGATATCTGAATTTATGACTTGTGAACGATCGATGGCCGTGACCTTGAGTGGAGATGCTCTTCAGCTGTCTTTCTTCTTTGTCAGCAAGAGCAGTGTTATTAATTAATTTTATAGTGGAAAGATAAGTCAGTCAACAAGATCGGTATCGCCACTGTCTAGTGCCACGGTACCTAAAGTACCTTATTTGGGGAGGCTTTTTTTAACACTTTGTTGTTATGTAGATTGCCTCATTAGTAATAGTAGTAGCCGTCGCAACTGACTGTTGAGGGTTTTATTCCCGGGTCGGGAAAAGTGTTGGGTTTTTCTGTATGAAAAATCCGAGCACAGTAGTCAGGAGTTTTGAAAATTGCGCCAGGTATATGGTGATAGACTCGTCTCTTATTACATAGGACTCAATAACGGCATCCGCATGTGGGTAAATAACAGTACCTACACTTCTGCATAACCCTTCAGGGTTCTAAAACAGGCGTGATGCTATGTAATGAAAACATCGTAAGGAAACCTGAACAGGTATGAAAAAAATCATGCGCGCGCAACACTATAGTAAACACGCGTACATTCTTTCCATACAAATTTAGCTTTAATTATGTTCTAGAAGACAAAATCTAGTACAGGCTGTCGTGTCCTAAGACCTAACCCTTGTTTGCCCAGTGCGCCAATAACGGACAATATAAATGCAATTTTACACAGTGGAGTCCTTAATACCGTCTGGTATGGTAGTTATAATGAAATATATCCCAAATGTTTCGTCTGTTATAGACCATTTTAATGGATTGTGCCGCTACTTTGAGCTCGTTTAATGTTTAATTACTTTTAACCAGTCATTATGTGCTGTTTAAACTTATAAATACATTGACATTTTAATCGGAGCTTTTAGCATATACTGGGGTAAAAATGGTGCTTAAAGTCTGCGTAATAAGGTAAAATTTTCATAATTTTCAATTAAAAACTAAATATAGATTTTGTTCACATAATATAAAATATTACTTATATCTACTTGATTTGTTAACATTGCGAAATTGATACGAAATATTGCAATTTATTCAGTAACTATATAAAAGTTTAACTATATAAGAAGCAGTGAAACCTGCACACCTGAGAGGGCTCTATAAAGTTCTTGACGGTATGTGTAGTCCGCCAACCCGCACCGGGCCAGCGTGGTGGACTATGGCCTAACCCTTCTCGGTCTGAGAAGAGACCCTTGCCCAGCAGTGGGACAGTAATGGGTTGAATTTATTTATTTATTTATATAAAAGTTTAAAAAAATTGGTTATAAGCTAGAGGATCTTATGCTTGGACTAAATTTTTTTATCATTATTTGGTTTGATAAAGATCTATAATTCATTTTTTTAATAGATGTTCTTAAATTTAAATATTCTTTGTAACAGAGCTGTGGACACCGAAGACTTCAACCAGAAAAAAGGCCTGATGGATGGGTATTTATAAAATATCTTTTGAAAAGAAGTAAAAAATAAACATATCTGGACAATACTATTATTCTGTAATATCTTAATTTTACCTATGAACCACAATATAATTCGAATAAATAAATAATTCAATAAAGTAACTACATTAGTCTAGTGGCCGCAAATGCGTTTGAGCGTGGGATGTTGGGTTCGATTCACAGTCCAAGATCAACTGGGTCTTTGTAGCCACTTTCAAAAACTTCGAGACTTACACACGTTTCCAAAAGTAGGTTGATCCTATGGAGAAGAGACCGGTAAGAAACTCCATGTATATTTTGGGTAGGTTTTTTTCTGTTTTGTATTGGTACTCGCGCTTATAATATGGGACTTAATAACAGTCTCAACAAAATGAGGACCTAAAAAACACATCTGCCTAACCCTTCGTGAATACAGCCGTAATGCTATGTTATATTATAAAGTAATTACAATTTCTAAATAGCTTTATCTGTAAAAGCGACGAAAGATAACAAACTTTTCTACCATATTCTACCACACTTATATATCGCCTATTATAGCATTTGATAAATATTTACCTTAAAATGTCTGACCGCGTTCCGTGGCTAAACTAAGATTAACGCGTATATCAATCTTAACCCTTTGTAGTATAGTTATAAATTACGCAGTAAACTGTAGTTAACTGTTATTATGGTTTTATTTTAAACTGGTTAGTGTAAACGAGGTATTTTTGTTACTATCTATTGATGTTTTATTCGTGGATATAAAAAATGTTTTGTTAGAGTTAGAGTAGAGATCTCGTAGCTACTTCTTTACTACCTTTTTACTCCAAAAAACTCACTTTTACATTACCAATCGACTCACAAGCGTGAGTGTACAACTCATAATAAAAATCTCAACATTTCCTTCATTCAACTTTAAAACGGAACAAAAAAAAACCACCCATATTGTCTATGTTTATAAGGTCCATAGACGGCTTCTTTCTCTTGTTTTACAGCAATTTATGGCCTCACCCCAGGGGGCAATGTGCTCGCTTTATTTTTCTATTAGTGTACCCACTCCCTTATTTATTGGTAGTACGCGATTCAAATTCTTCGAGTCTACATTTTTAAACGGTCGTTTGGGAATGAGCAATGGAGGTATCAATTTGAAACTTGTTATAGATAATAACTTGCCAAGATTGTTCTAGTTTTGCAGTTTTTCTGTCTTGGGAATATAAGATGGCAATTTGAACTTCTTTGAGGATGATAGGTGTTTCTGCGGCGCCATAGACCTTGGACCACCCGCTGCTGTGCATTGACTGTCTCCGGTAATGTGACGAGCATTCGTTTCTATTTTATTCTTCTTTAAAAAACGGTGCCCAATATTAACAAATAATTTTGACGACACTGTTGGCGCAGTGGCTAAACGATTAGCTTTCTGCGCTACGTGTCGCGGATTCGATCCCCGCACGGAACAAATATTTGTATAATCTACAAATACTTGTTTCAGGTCTGGTTGTGTGTGCATGTGATAGGTATGGTTGTAAACTGTACCCTACCCTGTCTAGAGTGGGGAAAAGTTTTTTTTTTTCAAAATCCTGTCTTGTTTTTACGTTTACAAATACAATTATTCACATGCAAATCTATGTATAGGTCATACAAATGTTTGATTCATGCGGTAATTAAACTCGCGACACGTAGCGTTAGTAGACGATCTTTCAACCACTGCGCCAGCCGTGAGCTGGCCAGATTTAACATTAGTTACCGACCTATTAGACATAATAAAAAGTTTATGATGAGAATACAATGGGTGTAACGTTCAACCGAAAAAAGCAATAGATATAACGGTTCACAAAGTGGCAGCGCTTGCTGTGGTTAGTCCTTGGATGGGTGACCGATCTTCAAATATCGAGACCCCTGAGTGCCTTGGATAGCACGTTAAAAAGTGGAAAGTCTAAATGTAGAATCTCAGTGTCTCTCAGTAGTTGTGAGGCGGAGGTCAGATGGCAGTCGCACCTTGTAAAATACTGATATTCAGCCGCAACCAGATAGACTGGGAGTCATTCCCAATATAGTTAGGAAAAGGATAGGCTGATTAATAGTACATCGTCACCATTCGTCAATCCACTCAGGGGAAGTTTTTCTGTATCACCATAAATTACTTTCATAATTCAAAAATTACATGAAATGGCATTGCGCTGAAAATTATCATTTCATACATAAGGCTGCAAATGTATGATAACGAGGTCGCATTTTAACGTAAATACATCCAGAGAATAATTTCAAATGAGTTCCGCGAAATTGGTAACATGCTATGAATAAGAGGATTTAGGTATTTGCAGTAAAAGTTAAATATGTTACCTACAATATAATATAATCTTTATTTACATATAATTACAGTACATTTTTATGTTAAAACATTTTATATATACCATTGCGAACGGCACGTTTGGCGCAGTGGTTCAGCGATCGACAGCCGCGGTACCTACATTTAATTCCTTTTTTTTAAACATTGCCCCATTCTCGCTGTAATTCCTGTATCGTGGGAGCGTTTACTAACACATATATTCACATACACCAATACCCAGACCCGAAACAACTATCTGTAGATCATACAAATAATTGTTCCGTGCGGGAATCGAACCCGCGACACGTAGCGCAGGAGTTAATCTCTTAACCACTGCGCCAACCGTGCCGTCGAACGTTGGTAAGTGTCACTGGTTTGTCACATCACATGTAATAACTGTCTATTATAGTCACGGGGCACCCTGGGTAGTCAGCCTCGACACCATTATTGACTGGCTAATCTATCCACTCTGGCATGAGCGATTCCTATGTGGTAACTTGTTCAGACACAACAGAAGATGTCCATGGCCGGCGGCAAGTACTTATTATCGTATAAGTAGTTAATAACTCTATTATAAAAAGTAATAGCCTAATTGATTTAGTGGTCGTAAGCGCGACTGCTGAGCGTGAGGTCCTTGGTTCGATTCCCGGGTCTTGCAAAGTGTTATTGAGTTTTTCTGCATGGAAATTCTCAGTAGCAGCACGGAGTCTGGAATTGTGCCCGGTTGACGGCAATAACCTCGCCCCGTATTACATGGGACTCGATAACGGCATCGGCGATATGTGGGTGTACAATAATACACCCCTGCCTAGCCTTTCGGGGATACAGGTATGATGCTATGTTATGTTATAAAAAGGAATACTACACGAGCGATAATAATTATATTCCCTAAAATATAATACTAAATTCGAAATAATAGCTAAAATATTCAAATGTGCGCATATTTTAATGAGCACAGCCGGTGAATAGCATTTTATGTTATGTTAGGTATTGTAAATGCTATATTACTAAAATTGCTTTAACAAAATGGTTTATGTCATACATACATTTCATACAATACAATAATGTATGCTGTGTTATATTACCAAATGTTTTGATAGCCTTGCGGTTGAATGCTTGCCTTTCATGCAGTAGGGTATGAAATCGACACCGGCCCGCACTTCTTAATTTTCTAATTCAGAAATAAGAATTTGAAATTTACATTAATGATTAGGGAAAACATCGTGAGGAAACCTGCACACCTGAGAAGGCTCCATAAAGTTGTTACTATAGTGTGTAATCCACCAACTCGCAATAGGACAGCTTGGTGGACTACGACCTGACCCTTTGAGGTCTTGAATTCGATTCCGAGGTCGAAAATGAACTTGTTATTTGTTTGAAATATCAGAAGGAGTAAAGTGTTATTGGGTTTTTCTGTATTGAAATTCTCAGTTGCTGTTCAGTTTTTGGATTAAGCCTGGTAGATGGCGATAGGCGCGCAGCCTATTCCGTCATCATCATTATCATCATTCTCTTGCCCTTATCCCATATTATTAGGGGTCGGCGCATTATGTCTCTTTCTTACGTTCAGACGTCATTTCAGAGTTCACTTGTCTGAGCTAGCTTCTTACATCGCACCCGCCCTTTATGGTACGACAACCCTTGAAGATTCCCATAGAGGCCGGGTGCTGCCCCTACGCGTCGCCTCCGGGCTACGCCCTAGCCCTATTCGCGCATTCTATTATAGTTTTGGCTCGCATCCTATTACATGGGACTTAATAACGAGATCAACAAAGTGTGGAAATGCCTACAACTTAGGTACAGTAAGGGTCAATTCACACTGAGCGAGCAGCGGCCGCTAGCGGCTTTTTGAGGCAAAATATTACAAATCATTTTGAATCTTATCCATGTGATTAAAAAGTTCATATTTATTTGAAGACAAAGGCAGCGCGGCGCCGCGAAGCTGCACGAGCCTTCTAGCGCCGCACTGCCCCTTGCGGGGCCTCGCTCAGTCACTTGCTCTTACGGCTGCTACACGCCGCTGGTCTTTCAGTGGGAATTGACCCTAAACCTCTGCCTAACCGTTTGGGGTATACTGGTGTGACACTGTGAATGTCAAAATCTTCAAAAAGTGCACATAGCGGATATTGGTTTGACAAAGACGATATATATTTAATCTAGCGATCATCCCCGGTTTCGCACGGGTAGCAGAGCATGTACGCCTACATTTTTTTTCTATCGTAGTCTCGTATCAGCCTTTTGCGTCGAGCATTTAGGCGGCGCACGCCAGTAAAGCTTCCAATCGGCCAAATTTTTCCGACATTCGATTTTCCGAATTATACACCTAAACCTTCCTCATGAATCACTCTATTGGTGAAAACCGCATGAAAATCCGTTCAGTAGTTTTTGAGTTTATCGCGACAGACAGACAGATAGACGCGGCGGGGGACTTTGTTTTATAATATGTAGTGATATCTTGTATAATAATACTAATACTGACTCCTCCGGTGGTGCGGGTGTCCATTAATCGCTTACCATCAGGCGATCCGTCTGTTCGTTTGCCGCCTAAGCCATAAAAAAAAATGTTGGTACTTAGACTTCTGCCTTCTGCCTGTATAGTGACAAGGCTTTTCGGAAATGAAGTTTTTATGGAGATGGCTCGGTACATAAAATACTTTTAGCTCTAAAGAAATTACTCATGTAAGATATCAACTGCACTTCTAAATATGAACATTGTTCATTTTTTATTTAAAGCTTATGTGATATGTGTTTTCACACACAGTCCTTGAATAAACAATAGAGATAATCATGTCTTGTTTTAGTTGTACTATTTTTTTTATTCTGTGGTCCTGGTAAAGGGTTTTAACATAACATAGCACGCCAGTATTCTCGAAAGGGTTCAGCAGAAAGGTAAAATGTATTGTACATCCACATTTCGCAGCATTTGGCAGCACTGATGGTGAGTGATAATACTGCCGAGGATGGATCACATAAGCTCAAATAATGCCTGTTCAATCTCGCTTTGAAGATTCCTAAGTTATATGAATCGGGGAATATAGACGCCGGCAGAGAATTCCATTCCCTAGCCGTTCGCACTAGAAACGATGAAGCAAAACGTTAAGTGCGTATAAAAGGAGTATCAACGACATCTACCAAGTATAGTTCCAAACTCCGTGCTGCTATTGAGAGTTTCCATACAAAAAAACCCAATAACGCTTTGCCTCAACCCGGGAATCAACCTGAGTACCTCATGCTCACTTGCAACTACAGCCCCAGTAAGGCAATGCAACTATATAATGAAAATACGTAATTAAATTCCATCAAATTGGTTTCCACAAATAGGTTTTTGAACATAAAACTGCCCGTCCGACCGTGAAGTGGACAAAAACATAATTCTGTAACAAAATGAATTGTATGGCCAAATAAATTACAGGACACATTCAATTAGTACTAAATTGATTTCATGTAGTTGTTATGTTGGGCTTCTAAAATTGTGGACTTTAAAGAAAAAGATGGAGATAAAGAATTTTATTTGCAAGAAACATGGTTTCCTTATTTATTTATTTTTATGGCGTAGGCGGCAAACGAGCAGACAGATCGCCTGATGGTAAGCGATTACGGTCGCCCATGGACATTCGCAACACCGGAGGAGTCACAAGTGCGTTGCCGGCCTTTTAAAAAGGAGAACACTCTTTTCTTGAAGGTTTGAAGGTCGTATTGGTCCGGAAATACCGCAGGCGACAGTTCATTCCACAGTTTTGTTGTGCGAGGCAGAAAGTTTCTAGAGAAACGCACAGTTGTGGACTGCCAACCATCTAAATGATGGTGATGGAACTGCTGTCGCGTAGAACGATGGCGGAAAGGGCGGCAGGGATCAGTCCGAACAATTCCTCTGAGCACTCCCCATAGTATAGGCCATAGAAGATCCACAGCGAGGCCACATCTCTACGCAGCGCCAAGGGGTCAAGCCGGTTCACCAAGATGTTAAATGATATTGGCAGGTACATCATGTCTCACTGTACAATCGTCATGCAAGATATTATTAATTTTATTTAGGTTCAATCAATCTACAATTGCTTATATCAAAACAATTAAATATAATAAAAGGAACTTGTCAGTATGGCATACATAATAATATTTATAAATGTAATATAAACAACATATTTTTTTAAATGAAATGCCTCTTTTACTAATGGTCGCAAGCGCGAGTGTTAGGCGTGAGGTTATGGATTTCTTCTCCGCGACAGGCTGTTATTCGATTAACTCTTCAAATTTCTCAGTAGCAGCTCGGAGTTTTTTAATTGTGTCTGTGAAATGGAAATAGAGTCACCTTTTACATCACCCAATATCAGCGTCAACGAAATTTGTGTGTTATAGCATACGACTGTATAACCCTTTGAGAAATACAGGCGTGATGCTATGTTATGTTCATATTATTTGTGTATAAAATGCATATATATGTAGGTAGATACTTGTATCTTGAAAAGAGGTATTTAGTCTTGTTACTTGAATTTTGCCAGCTAAATTGTGAATATACAGTGATAGCCTGGCGGTTAAACGTTTGCCTTGTTTGCGGGGGGTTCTGAGTTCAAACCCGACCCGCACTTCTGACTTTTCGGAATCATGTGCGGATAAGAATTTAATTATCGCTCTCAGGTGTGCAGGTATCCTCGCGATTTTATTCGTCTACAACAACGCAAGTAACGATCAAATTCTGAAAGTGAAGATTGGTAGTGTAGACAGTTAAATATTTGCGATAAAACGAAGTCTATCGGTGTGCCAAGCATGAAGATAAGTCCTATAATTTATAAACTAACCGCAAACAATTATCATAACCACTCAGATTCCTTTTAGCGATTCTAAGGGCCACAGGCTATCTCGAATCAATTTGTATCTGACTACGTCGATCAAAACGCCGTTCACAACAATACATCAATCAATTTTGAACTTTAAACCTTCGTAATAAGGACATATGTTTATATATTGAAGTTTATTTACTTTAAGTTCCTTATAACCCACGCGATGTCAAAGTTCCTATCGTTCGTGGGAATTTAATATAGATATCAGTTAATGCTAATGTAATTTCGACTATTTTGAAGTTGATATAAGGTTTAATTTCCTTTGAAATTACTTTTGAAAGTAGCGTAGGTGTAAACAGTGGCAGAAATACTAGATAAAATTGTTTATGGAATACATATCTTGAAGTAAACGAGTTTTCCTAATGGTAGACTAATGTGTGTACTTTAGTATGGGAATATTAGAAGTTGGTGCCTAAGAGTTACATTACAAAATGTACATTAAAATGACCACTTATTGCGATATCACTACATATTATAAAACAAAGTCCCTTGCTGCGTCTGTCTGTCTGTCTGTTCGCGATAAACTCAAAAACTACTGAACGGATTTTCATTCGGTTTTCACCAATAGACAGAGAAATTCATGAGCAAGGTTTAAGTGTATAATTCGTTAAGGTTTTGTGTAAATTGGCTGAAATATGACGATGTCGGAAAAAAAATATTACGTACGGGATAATCACGAGGTAGTATTGTTCGCGGATGATACTTCTCTAATATTTAAAATTCGACGACAATTACTAGATTTTCGCGAAGTTAACGTTGCACTATCTCATGTAGTTCATTGGTTCAATGTTAATAATCTTCTCCTTAATGAGAAAAAAACCAAATGTCTTAAATTTTCAACGCCCAATGTCCGACAAGTACCAATCAATGTTAAATTGAATGGAGTGGAACTGGACATGGTGGATTCGACTGTTTTTCTAGGCATCACTATAGACGCCAAACTGCAATGGGGCCCGCAAATAAACAAATTATCGGGTAGGCTTAGTTCTGCCGCGTTTGCTGTCAAAAAAATTCGGCACTTAACTGATGTGGATACAGCCAGAATAGTTTATTTCAGTTATTTTCATAGCGTTATGACTTACGGCATCCTCCTCTGGGGAAACTCTGCAGACATCAATACTATATTCGTCTTGCAGAAAAGGGCTGTCCGAGCTATTTATAATCTTGGTCCAAGGGTGTCGCTGAGACACAGATTTAAGGAAATTAATATTCTAACTGTAGCGTCACAATATATTTTTGAAAATTTAATATATGTTTATAAAAATATTTCGAACTTTGTCAAACTGTCTGATACTCATTCTTTGAACACTAGGAATAAACACAACCTTGCTGTACATGCTACGCGCCTCCACAGAATAAGCAAGTCGTTAATTATTATATTATTTACTTCATTATTTTGTTATTGTAATGTCGTTTAAATTGAAATTATTTCTTATATATAACCGCTATACATTGTAAATGTGAGTGAGATCTAGGCTGAGCGCTCTTCATTTCATTAATTCTCACGATAACTGATGCATGCTTGCACTCTGTTGCGACAGGTTAGCTCAAATAGTTATGGCACTTTCTTCAAAAGGCTATTCCACCCTATATTTGTCTCACATAAACCTTTACATCAATACAATCTGTCTGGACTTTAAAATAGACTTTGACCCCTGAGTTTGTTTCGGCGTTTCTTCTCAGGGATAGTCATAGGAAATGCCGACGCCATCTAGTTTAAAAAAGACGTGTAAAAGTGATTGAAAAATCCTAATTGCAAAATAAATAATTTCATTTCATTTCATTTCATAACCATGCTGACTGGGAGATTTACTGGCGTGCGCCGAGTAAATGCTCGATGTAACAGGTTAATACGACACCACGACAGAAAAAAATGAAGGCTTATATGCTCTTCTACCCGTGCGAAGCCAGGGCGGGCGCTAGTACCATATAATATTACTATTCACTACTGCGTATTTGCCATATTACAACACGCATTTATTATAAATGGTACATTACTTCAATACTAGTATGATAACTTATTAATCGAATGTGGCTTATGTGGCGAATGGAGTATATTGAAAGTTTGAATTTTGACCTCTATAGCTGTGACGACAATTTTTAAGTAAATGTTTAATTACAAAGTTGTTAATATAGTATAGTAAATGTCGCAATTACTATTGTCATAAACATACAATGTATAATAAAGATTTTTGATTTTGGCGCAACTATTGGCTTATTGTGAAGGGGCAGGGTTTGGTACGTCATGCGCGTGCGCTAGGATGCGTGGTAGTCTTACATGGTTTCTCTAGCTACGGCTTCCTTCTTTTTGTTATTAATTATTATATATAAAACGACACGGTTGGCGCAGTGGCTAAGCGATTAGCTTTCTGCGCTACGTGTCGCGGGTTCGATCCCCGCACGGAACAAATATTTGTATGATCTACAGATAGTTGTTTCGGGTCTGGTTGTTTGTGCATGTGACATGTATGTTTGTAAACTGTACCCACGATACAGGAGAAATCCTAGTGTGGGGCAAGGTTTTTAAAAAAAAATAATAATAAAAAAAAAAAAATAATAATAATAATAATTACCCTCTAATATATTCAATATAAATATATTGAATATATTAGAGGGTACCTTTATCGATTAGTGGTCTTTTAAATTTATAAATGATGGACTGTCTCATTGGTCTAATTAACTCAAGGGTAATTGCATGCAGAAGTCTGTTGTTATACTATGTTACCTATGTAATAGGGGGCAAGTCGAGACAGGTCCTTACTCAAGGCCGCTAGAGAGAATTTCCACACAGAAAAACCCTCACACTTTGCTCGACCTTGAATCGAAAACCAGAAACCTTACGCTTAGCAGTCTGCTTGTGACCACAATCTAAATCATAATTATACCATAACACAATTTTACCTACAATAAATTTATGAGCTTTTGAATTCAGTTAGACTGGTCTAAGATACATTTATCTCATTACAATGTCTCAACGTTTGTAAAGTTAGTTAAGTAAATCAATTATGTCAGAGCAATCGCGTTTCTGATTGGAAACCGGATTTGAGAGATAAGTTTGTGTATTGCAACGGACGTCCTTGGGATGATGGTGTTAAAGGACTTTTTATAACTGGATTTTAATCTTGGGAAACGCAGTACTGTAAGACTGGTTCAACACAGGCTAGGCCAGTCATCACCGGCGTCAAGGGCTAAGGAAGGAATAACATAACATAACATCATGCCTGTATCCCCGTAGGGTTAGGCAGAAGTGTACTATTGTGCACCCACATTATACGGATGGTGTTGATAAGTCTCATGTAATAGGGAGCGAGCGTATTACCATCAAACGGGCACAGTTTCAAACTGCGTGCTGCTACTGAGAATTGCTATGCAGAAAAACCCAATAACACTTTGCCCGTCCCGGGAATTGAACCCAGAACCTTACGTTCAGCAGTCGGACTTGCGACCACTAGACCAGTGAGCCAGTTAAAGGTATCTGAAGAAGAAGTAAGAACAGATACGTAGAAGAAACAGGAGCATCTACACATGCCCTGGAAGAATGAAGAATGTGGGTAGATAAAGAAGAAATACAAGGTGATGACATTTAAAATAGAATAAAGAAGATCTTTATTTCAGATAATCCAGAAACAGGCACTTATAAAACATCGAGAGTACACAGAACTACAACACCACAAGATCACAATAAAATTTGGATGGTGATTAAGAAATCTTGCTATACAAGATAAGCAGAATTTTCCATAAAAAATGTCACAGTCATAAGAAACACATACTGTCTTCTAAAGGTACAAACCTACACTAGAAATTCTCCTCATAGATTTCAAGTAAAGCGTTTACATGCTACTTTTTCTCGAGTACTTACTCGTACTTTGTTTTTATGAACAGCAATACTTTTTGTACTGCGACAATATTTTTTTACGATTCTGTTTCAACTTCTATATAGTCTGTACTATATTTCTGTAACCTTTTAAAACTTCGAGAGAAGACAGTTGAGATGGTCTTAGTTGCATTTGAAATTGGTTGAGTCTAATTATTATAATCTAGCTTATTAATGCTGGGCATTAACTTTAAAGGTTTGGTTCTAGACTTTGGGCGGGTTGGTAGACCTTAGTTCATCTTAGGTGTGATTATTCACATTACGTTTTCCTTCACCGTTAACGCAAATTATTGTGGTTGGCACTTGATTGCGAAACCTTCATGCCTTAAATTGTATTTTTTTGGAAGCCCGAACGTTTCCTAACTAAAGGATTTGATAGTATTATTAGAATGCAATCGTTCTCTGTGAAATTATAGGTGACTGGCTTCCGCCTGCGGCTTTGCCCGCGTGGTTTAGGAACCCGTACATTTTTCCGAGATGAAAAGTATCCTATGTGCTATTCCAGACTATAATCTATTTCTGTGCCAAATTTCATCCAGATCCGTTCAGCCGTTCTGGCGTGATTGAGTAACAAATATCCATCCATCCATCCTCACAAACTTTCACATTTATAATATTAAAGTAGAATAGAATAGGATAGGATAGGATAGGATAGGATAGTATATTTAATCTGGTTATCACCAGCTTGGCTCGATTTCTGCTATTTTCAACATAAGATTTTTTTTTTTTATCTTAACGTCCTAATGGATACGAAGAAAATTGTAGTCACCCCTTCATTCAACAGTCGAAACCACAATGTTGGCTCTTTTCGCCGCTGGCAATTGCGCTAGCTCATCTGACTTGTGAGTTGTGTGACTGAGAACGTGAGAAAATTTCTAATGTGTCCATGTCGTAATTTCTTAAGTTATCAATATTTAAGCACATTAAATAGGTCGTATTAATTTATTATTCATCTGTGACATTCTAGGAAATTACGGTTAAACAACCCCAATTCATACATTATTTATATTGTAAGTACTTAATTTCACACGCCTAATAACGGCGGGATGTCTGTGTGCCTTCTAAAATTTTAACAGCTTTTGTAGAACCGTGCCTCTAGCGATTAAACGATTCTATTCTACTTTAAATTTTATACTGTGGTAATAACTGAATATTCTAATCAGGGTGTTTGAGTGTTGTTAATATTCATCTTATTATAATGTTGTCTTAATCCTAACTAATACTATAAATGCGAAACTATGTTTGTTTGTTGCCTTTTCATGCCTAAACCACTGAACCGATCATCCTGAAATTTTGCATATACGTTGTCAGGTGTACAGAAATAGACATAGGGTACCTTTCATCCCGAAAAAGTACTGTTTCCGAGGAAAACAACAATAACGTTCTTATGATAATAGATGGCGCCATGTGTTTTTCGCAATCAGAGAATAACCCGAATTGATTGTCAAATTCTATATTAACGCGAGCGAAAGCCGCGGGCAAAAGCTAGTAATAAATATATTTCGTTTGACCTCGGAATAGAAGTCGGAAAAAATTGAGTAAACGGCTTTTTGTCCTACATATTCTTCAATATACTATACTCTTTTAACTCCTTGATGAATCGCGTAAAGTATTTCTTAAGGTACTTGGGAACAAAATTGAGGCAAGTGGTTTCGCAACAGAATCCAGATTAATTCATGAAGATACACAGGATTTAGCGATCGTAAGGGGCCGTTCGCATTTGCGGAAAGTCTTAAGAATGTATGACTTAGAGACCTATAGAGATGAAACTACAATAACAACGATTGCTTTTGGTCATTGTGGTGGTCTGGTTCTTGAGAAAATCAGGGCGTCTACAAGACGGATGTTGAAATTTGAGTACTGAAAAGTTTTAGTACCTATTAGGTATTTAAATAATTATTACTTCGCTACACAGTTTTTAAGTATCACCAAAAAAATGTTTTACTTAAAAAAAGTTTAAGATAAGTATTTCGCGTAACTGTAGGCATTCCAACGATTTTATATGTTCATAGAAATTAAGTAATTGGTTAGGTACCAATTACTTAAGATTAAAATTTAATTATTGAAGATTTTTCAGTTTTTCAGAATGACCACTAAGAAGTTACACCTGAATTTGTTTTTTTTTTTTTATAATTCTTTGCCTCAAACTAAGATTTCTCCTGTATCGTGGGCACAGTTTACAAACATACATGTCACATGCACATACAACCAGACCCGAAACAACTATCTGTAGATCATACAAATATTTGTTCCTTGCGGGGATCGAACCCGCAACACGTACCGCAGAAAGCTAATCGCTAGCCACTGTGCTAGCCGTGTCGTCAAAACAGATAAAAAATTCGTAATGAGATTTGATCAACCCATATATAAAAAAACTAAATCATTCTTCTAATGCCCATAAGTAACAGAACACGATACAATGTCTCCCACAAAACAAACCCCGAAACTGTATTACTTCGTCTCCTTGTACACGTGGCCTTACTTTCGGCTCAGAGTGACGGATCCCCGTTGACAGCACAGTCTTGTAGGCTTTACCCAAATACTTTGCGTAATGCCCGTTTCTTTATTGTTTTATTTCTGAGACGATCTGACGGTGTTATGTCAATTACGAGCAGACTTGGCTCGGGCCTTTTATTTATTAGGAGAAAAATGTTGGTTGAATGTTTTTAATCTTTTTAATATACACACAGCCTCGTTGGTATAGTGGCCCTAAGCGCGACTGCTAAGCATGAGGTCCTAGTTTTGTTTCCCGGGTCGGGCAAAGTGTTATTGAGTTTTTCCGTATGGAAATTCTCAGTAGAAGCACGGAGTTTGGAACTGTGCCCGGTAGATGGTAATAGACTCGCATTTACATATTACATATCATGAGACTCAATAACGCCATTGGTAAAATGTGGCTGTATCTACACCTCTGCCTAACCCTTCCGGGAATACAGGTGAGAAGCTATGTTTTCTTATACGAAGTAATTTGACATTTGAGAATTTTTTATTTAATTATATTTCTTTATATATCAGAAAAAAATATGAAAAAAATAACACAAAATCTAACGGAAACCATCCATATTAAAAGCTATCGACGTAATTAAGTACCTACCTACTTGGTCACGCAATAAAATGCAATATTGTATTTTTTATATTATTAACATATTTTTAAAACTGTATTACAAATTAAATTATGATTACATACCAATTATAGTTATAGTCAAAACTAATATCAAATATTTTGACTGGTCTAAAACAGTCAAGTCAAGTTTTTGAGTCGTTTTTAGTAAAAAACCAGTCATTATACTAGATATATTTATACTAGATTCCAAGAGACTTCTTTCGACACTGACTAGATGTTTGTTATGTTACATAGTATAAAGTACAAACTTATTTATCTAATAAACTAGAAAATCCACGAGTAGAAAGCATTGACACGCTCCACGATCTTAGATACGACATCTGGGACAAACTACACTTCCTTACATAGTGGTGACCTAAATATTGACTAGTTTCTTCAAGTCATTATAGAAATATGTGACACACGCCTAATGACGGACGAATATGGGATTCACAACATAGCATAGCATCACGCCTGTATTCCCCGAAGGGTTAGGCAGAGGTAACTATTTTACTTCCACATTTCGCCGATGCTGTTATTGAATCCCATTTAACAGGGGGCGAGCCTATTACCATCTACCGAACACAGTTCCAGACTCCGTGCTGCTACTTAGAATTTCCACACAGAAAAACCCAATAACACTTTACCCGACCTGGGAATCGAACCTAGGATCTCACGCTCAGCAGTCGAACTTGCTGGACTAATGAGGCAGTCAATTATGGGATTCATATTTTAATTGATAACATAGCAGTGATTTTTTGTCATGATTTTTTTTGTGGTTGAATTTTAATCCCATTAAGGCGGCAAAAAAAATGTATAGGTACGCTTAATGAAATTGAAAAGCGATAGGATTAGAGGAAATAATTATTGAATTCTTGACCAATATCACACATATTTAGTATCTGCGGATACATAAAAATACAAAGTCATTTAAATTTTATAATTTTAACTAATAGTTTTCCAAGAATAAGCGTTTGAATTTCGCTACGTGTATACATATTTTTGATGCTGACTTTACATCCCTTCTTTTTATTCCATCCGAGTCAATGACATTCATTCCTTACTAGATGTTGCCCGCGACTTCGTCTGCCTGTATTTTGAATTTATTATCTAATTAATGTTTTGTTGCAATAGTAAAAAATAAACCTATATCCTTCTCCAGAACCCAAACTACCGCTTGGCAAACTTTCATAACGATTGGTTCAGTGGTTTAGTCGTGATGAGGTAACAAACAGACAGATTTACTTTGGCATATATGGATATTGTGGATACAGAATTTGTCTTCGTCAAAATAATACATCTTCAACCAAATAATATATCTAGGACATACAATGAAGTACTAAGAAATACATAACCCTTTACGAGCAGAATATATAAATTTTTTACTACTATACGCCTGTTTCTGTATGTATTAGACGATCTAGACTGATAGAATTTTTTGGGTCCCAATATTAGGGTGAATACTGAATATTTATAAGTATTGGCGCCTTTCTCTCTTAGTATTATTAAGTTTTTTTTCAACGGTACTTTTTTTAAATTAAACATCACTGCACTTTCAATTGACACTCAACTTGATGAAAAACTCATACGAGTAAAGTACCCATATGCCTTACAAATACAAAAATATATCACTTCACAATGTTCTATAAGTATCAAAATTTATTGAAATGCGCAATAGTTGATTCACCATAATATAAATGCGAAATTAACTCTATTTGTCTGTTTGTTACCTCATCACGACTGAACTACTGATCCGATCGTAATGAAAATTTACAGACACGTAGCTTGAGACCTGGAGAACAACTTTGTTTAATTTTAATATTACAGCAACACACTATTTGGATAATAAATACAAAAATGCAAACAAAGTCGCAGACAACAGCATGTTTAATATATTTTAGACTTGACGATAACGACGTTTGAGGTCGTGGAAAATTGGTATCATATAGCATCTGTAACACGCGTCAGTTCTTTATAATATGAATATTAACCATAATAAATTACTCAGTCGATTATTAAACTTAACCTTACAATCATTAGTATAATGTTGTTATTTGAATATCAGTGATATGCTATCGAAAAGACAAGTCAAAGTGTTCAAATAGGCCTTTTCAGGGACTTTTCAAAAGTCGAGACTATGCGCACGGTTCCAAAGGAGGGTAGATCCTATCGAGAAGAGACCGGCAAGAAACTCCATGGATACTATTTTCGAAAAATAAAAAGTTAATTTAATATAAATAATCTTAAATTTAACATGTATTATATAAGAAAAATCGCATGAGTCAGTAGTCGATCCATCGTTGAACGTACAACAACGTAAGTAGCAGATTTCCTATATATTAATGTGTAAATATATTAGTGTACTATGGTGGTGTCTACTATAGCATTAACAAAACAAGCAAAAATACGAAAAAAATATATCATAAAACCTTATGTTTGGAGTAAAGCGCTTTATGGAAGTGAGACATGGACAATGACACAGAAAGGTAGATAGCTTATGATGTAGGAGGCATTTGAAATGTGGTGTTGGTTGGAGGAGGATGGAGAAAATAAGCTGGACGGAAAGTCACAAATGAAGAAGTACTGAGGAGGGTTAATGAGAGGAGAATGCTAATAAACACGATGGACTACAGAAGAGGAAAGATGATGAGCCTTCTTATACAACATGATAGTTTCATTAAAAACATAATGAAAGGAAAGATAGAAGGAACGAGAGGGATAGGAAGACTAAGAATAAGTTAAATGAGCCAAATAAAGGTAAAGGTTGCCGTCATGTCGTATAAAGAGGTAAAGGAGACTGCACTGGAGACAGAAAAATTGAAAGAACTTCATCAACTACACCGACAAGAGCTTTATTTAGAGATTTATTACATAGGTTTACAGATCTTGAGATTCTTAATTTTAAGATAAACATAAGGTTGTAATCAGAATATAGCTAGTTGGTAGAAATGTAACAAACAAGTAATAAATTATGCTGCAGAAATCTGTACAATATTGGTGAGCCCTGCCTCTTAATCTTAAGAGACAGTTTTCAATTATGAGGTTACTTTAAAAAGAATTATACAACTAGTGAAAATCAGAAGAAAACTAATGAAAATAAGAAGAATAATGGTGTATATGGCAATATAATTGATTTTGTAGATATCCTAGTTTGATTTCTGCTCCTTGTCTTTCTGAGTCGTATTACATCCTATATATATATACATTTTACACTCCTTTTGTCACTGACCCAGTCTTGTTACGATTAATAATTAAATTAATTAAGACACACATAGTAATTTATATGGGGAGACTCCCACCCATAGTATCAATTATGTGTTATATTATAACGGGTAATTTGGCTGGATTTAGGGCAAGTACCGAATTTGATTATAATTCATTTGACCTGTATCACTTCTTTAGTGGGTTTCGCCTGAACTGTAATATTATAGAGGCTGCTCATAATTAGATATAGGCCTATATACGTCTATTATATGATGTAGACAGCATATAAAATCGAAGAACACCTCATTTCATGACTCAGCTCAATACGATAGAGCCACACACGATCGATAACTCTTCATTAAAACTGCACTGGTGCATTTGCATTCAGCAAAATTCGTGGCTCAAGGCTGACTGACCATGGTAGGATGAACAGTCGAACACTAACATGGGTACTATACTACTATATACGTATTATAGGTTATGGGTAGGAATACGGCATCACCAATAGAAGAAGTATTTCCAGAATTGCTTGTAGTATTGCCCCACTTTAAAAATAATTACAGTATCGTGGGTGCTTTTACAAACACGCAGACTCGGAGTATTTATTCGTAGGTCATATAAAAATTTGATCTCCACAACTGCGACCTTAACCAATATTGACACCTGACATGGCCACACTCAGTGTGGACATGACAGGCATTACATTTACGCTTTGTTAAATTGTAGAAAACGCCATTAATACAATCGTTACATTTTCATAAATATTAAAAAGACTTTTCTAAAATTGTAATATAATATAATATTGTAGGTTGTAATATAGTACTTATAATAAATCGGGAAAATAAGTTAGTTTCACTAAAAGATGCCTTTTTCGTAGAAATCTTTCCGATCTAATATCCGCTTGTCCATGTTTAATCTAGCTATGCAACTAAAATAGAATTATCCCTAGAATTTCAGTAATCAAATATTCTATAAGCAATTTGATTCGTGAACAATCTGTCAAGATATTCGTAATTAAGGCAGTTCAACTGGCTATGTCGGGTATTAGTATTTCTAAGCTAATAAATGGCCACTATTGCGTTTCGCGGATGTTGATGGCCTTTAGAATATTGTAGATATTGATTTGATAAATATACCTTATACCATGGGTTGTTTTACAAGTTATTGAGAGGTTTCATGACGGACTTTATTTGATTTCGTATTATAATTATAATCAAGGCAGTTTCTCCTGTGAGTTTCATAAGTAGAGTTATTAGATTTAAAATATACAACCTCATTAGTCAAGTAGATTATATTAGAATAGATAGATTAGATTTTTTTCGGGCAGTGTTATTGGATTTTTCTGCACAGAAATTCTCAGTAGCAGCACGGAATCTGAACATGTGCGCGGTACATGGCAATAGGTTCGCCCCTATAACATAGAATTTATTATGTAATAGGATTAGCGAAATGTGAGTGCACAACGGTAATTTGACGGCACGGTTGGCGCAGTAGTTGAGAGATCGACTGCTGCGATATATGTCGCGGGCTCGATTCCCGCACGGAATAAATATTTTTATGATCTACAGATAGTTGTTTCGGGTCTGGGTCTTTGTATCATTGAAATATATGTTTGTAAAAGCACCCACGATACAGAAATTATTCCATATGCAACGTTTTAATAAATAAAATACAAAAAATCAATATTACACCTTTGCTAACCCTTCAGGGATACAGGCGTGATGCTATGTTAGTTTAATGTTATGTTATTATGTAGAAATTATCTAGAAACAGTGTAAATTGATTACTCTCCAAACAAATGGCCCACAAAGCCGCCCCAAGCAATATACTGATCAACAAGAATGAATGAGAACTATATTACTTTACAAACCAACCCTCTAACCGCAGAACTATAGCTTACAAACTAATAGCCCGTTCTATTAACCCTGTCGACCTTTCAACCTATAGCCTGAACTAATAATAAATGGTTCAGAATTATTTAATAGGTTTGAAACTGATTTTAGTAGCTTTAGTTATATTTATGGGCATTTCAAAGGAATATTAACCCATCCCCGGCGTTCACTCTAGGTAAAGCTAAAGGGTTTATTCAGTTTAATGGAATGGGAAGTCGCTTCTGTGGTAGCGATTATATCGAGGGCCAAAACCACTATGATGGTACGATGATGCCACGATTCTCGTAGGGGTTAAGCGATTGGCTTTCTGCGCTACGTCTAACGGGTTCTGTTCCCTCACGGAGAGTTTAAAGAGAGGTTTGTGAGGATGGTTGGATGGACCTTTGTTACTCTTTCACGCCAGAACGGCTCAACGGATCCGGATGAAATTTGGCACAGAGATAGATTATAGTCTTGAATAGCACATAGGCTACTTTTTATCCCGAAAAAATGCACGGGTTCGTAATCCACGCGGGCGAAGCCGCGAGCGGAAGCTAGTTCTGTATATGTGTAAACTATGGTTGGAACTTTATCAAGCATATTATTTTTAGTCTTAAGCTTTTAAGATGAGATTAATATTTAATTACCGACTTCAGTACGATTGAAATAGACCTTGCCTCAATAATTAATTCATTGTTTAAAGCTATCCTTTTCTTACTATAAACAATACAGCTTATATCTCCCTCGCTCCACAATACCACATACTAAACGGCATTTCTTTAGAAATGAATCAAAGATTAAGTTCCTGATATGTATATCTCCCTCTGATACAATGGTTTTATGTTTTCCTCTCGCTCACACGTCGATTCCATTTAGGGGTGTACTAAAACATTGATGGTATTCTCAACACTAATTATGACCTAACTTGGTTAAGTTTAACTGAAACGGTTTAACTGAGATACGGTAACTACTGTTTTGTTGAAGGTGGGGTTCGACTCGGAGCGGGGAAATTATGTTAAACATTAAACACATGGTCTCGCTATATTGACGGCACGGTTGGCGCAGTGGCTAAGTGATTAGCTTTCTACGCTAGGTGTCAAGGGTTCGATTCCCGCACGGAAAAAATATTTGTATGGTCTACAGATAGTTGTTTCGGGTCTGGTTGTGTGTATATGTGACATGAATGTTTGTAAACTGTACCCACGATACAGGAGAAATCCTAGTAAGGGGCACGGTTTTTAAAAAACATATATATATATATCTTGCTACATACAGCACACGCTTTTTCTCAGAATGGGAAGAGGTATCACTAAAATGAAGAGATGCGGCCGTGTACACGAAGCTTAAGTTGCATTGAACGATACATTGGGAGATTAGGGGAGTGGGGTATTTTGTTACATCGATGTAACCGGGATACGGGTTGTACTAGTTGTGTAGTGGAAGCTCTGCTATCCAAAGCTATGCTACCTAATACTTTATTGGTTTTGAGCTTGTGTTAAATAAGTGCAGATTCTAAGGGATAGTAAAATTTTTATTTTGGTGTAAGTATTAAACTTATAAAACACTAGCTTTTGCCCGCGGCTCTCGCTCGCGTTAATTTAGAATTTGACAATAAATTCGGGTTGTACTCTGTTTGCGAAAGACACGTGGCGCCATCTATTATCATAATAACGTTATTGTTGTTTTCCTCGGAAACAGTATTTTTTTCGGAATGAAAGGTACCCTATGTCCGTTTCTGTACACTTGACAACGTATATGTCAAGTTTCATGATGATTGGTTCAGTGGTTTAGGCGTGAAAAGGTAACAAACAAACAAACAAACTTACTTTCGCATTTATAATATTAGTTAGGATTAGGATTTTGGTTTCAACCGGTAACAGTAAAACCACAGTAAAGTACACTAAGATTTCTTCTGCATCGTAGGTAGAACGTTTTAATATTCATTTGTATGATAATCCAACGTCGCGATATCGATATGAATGGTTTTGGTCGATGTCATACAAAATTACGTATCACTCTATTGAACCTTAGTTTGACTTACCACACCGTTAACGCAAGTGATATTCAAATTCCAATGCACTTTATGATTTCCAAAAGTCAAAATGAGAGGCGAATAACTCAGAACCTCCTCCATGGAAGGCAAACGCTATTACTAAATCTTGAGCGTTGAGCGTTGTACAGCGTTGAGCTCCCTAAAATAGGGTTGAGCTACACGGTTACTGATGCATGCGCTCCGTCTGTAGGGACAGGTCCGCTCAAATCTGTCATGGCACTGGTACTTTCTTCCAAAGGCCAGTCCAGACATTGACCTACATTGTTCTTACACGTCTTCCATGTACTATGTCATAAACCATATTTTAAAAGAGTAACCATGGAGTTTCTTACTGGTTCTTCTCCATGGAATGACAATTTGAACCAGCTAAACGATTTGTAAGTGCCTTTTACGGCCTACACGAATAAAAAGTTTGAGTTTGACTACCTATAACTGTAAAAAATGACTTTTTTGTAGAAAACTTCAAAAAGACGATCAAGAACCACCTGTCACTTGACAAAATCTTAAGACATCTATCGCATCGCTTTATATACTACACAAGCTTAACTATTAATACCCTGCAATAGTAGAGCATCGCATTTGGCCCAAATCCTATTTCCTGATAGAATTTAGAGTTTATTGCCAAAGATATGGCACTAATGGCCCATTTCGATGAGGGCGCATAATCTTAGTGACCCCTATTTCCTACTGAATATTATTGTGCAGAATTCTGTACAAATGGGAGATTATGGGATAACGGACAGTTGAACAAAAGGTCACTAAATATAGATGAAGTTTTCTAAAGAACTAAGAAAATAGAAAAGGATAATGATTTTGTTTTAAACGTTGCCTCGCTTTAGGAATAATTCCTGTGTCGTGGGTGCGTTTACAAACACATGCATATATTTACATACACAAAGACCCAGACCCGAAACAACTATCTGAAGATCATAGGTACAATAATATTTATCGAACCCTATTCAGTCAATAACAATGTCTTATAATCCTTTTTGTTTATCATCATCATGGGGAGGACATGAACAATTGTCCCACCACGCTTGTCTGATGAGGGTTGATGGGCGCGCAGTAAGTTTGCTGACTCAGCTTAAGGTTGCCGGTTCTTCGCCGCCAAAAAGGAACCGTGATCGATACTGGTCATTCGTTCATCCAGACCAGCCATACTCAAACTTTTTTTTTCTTGGGCCACTTTCAGATTGTAGCTGTGTCCCGCAGGCCACTACATAAATCACAACATCTATTATTTAGTTTTTAATAAAAAAAACTATTACGTTTAATTGTTAATTTAAATTTTAGTGAGAATGATAATTACGCGTCGTGTCACGTGTGCAATCAGTGCCCTGCGCCTATTATTCCCGCGGAATTTTAAATAGGTAATAGGCTTAGTAAATACGTTCATATAATTTGAAGCTACAACGGGTGGGCCGCAATTTGAGTATGGCTTATCTAGACCATTTAGAGCGGGATGAATTGGACACATTTGGAAAAGACTGGTCCTCTTTAATACAGAACAGAACGGCCTGGAAATCAAGGGCCCTTTGCCCAGCAGTGGGATGTGACAGGCTAATAATTCTTCTTCTTTTGAGTTGGCATAAGATATCATATGGGAATTGCTCATGTTGTAGTGAAAAAATTAGCCAGTCAGCATGGATGGTATCGAGACTAATTGCCCAGGGTGCGTGCATGCGTGCGTGCGACGATCTCAAGGTTCGTCACTCGTGGAGGCACTTTCCTTTCAGATGTCTACTAATTAAGTTTTAAATCTTAATAGTAAGTAATTTTTTGAAGTCTATTATTTACAGGTTAATTAAAAGCGGTTTTATATCAAGTTGAACTTCAAGGCTTATCAAAAAATAATTAAGTTATCTAAATATCTTTGAAGAGAAGACGTCAAAAAAACTCTGCAAGCAATTATAAAATGAAGTTCAGGTAAAGGAGTCTGTATGTCTGTCTGTCTATATTTTTCTTTTCAGCAACTTGTAACCATAGTAACGAACATAGTTAGGCTTGTGCCGCGACGCCATATTCCATGATGTCATGTTAGAAACACATTTCACTTATGCCACAGCAAATGACGTACTCATTTTTTTGAATAACCTAGATTGCAGACGGAATTACGCGTCGTATTCAATAGAACATTATCTGCCTAGTCTTTTCCCAACATTCGGCAGCCTAATTACCGATGTAGCGACAGGCGTAGATCGCGCGATAACTTCTGTCAAACGTCATTTTTGTGTCATATAATGTATTGGCTGACAGTGAGATTGCTGTCGCGTGCTATCGCTTCGCTGTCGCGTTTTACGTAATTAGGCTGCGGGTCGGCCCCCAGTCTAACCGGTTGAGGCTGAATATAAGCAGTTGCAGTAAATAAGTAGTAAATGATCGGCTGCTGCTACATGTCGCGGTTTCGATTCCCTTAGGGAATAAATATTTGTATGATGTACAGATAGGTGTGTCGGCAGCCTAATTACGTAAAAAAGCGATAGCAATTTGACAGCCACGCGACAACAATCTCATTGTCAGCCAATACATTATATGTCACAAAAATGACGTTTGACAGAAGTTATCGCGCGATCTACGCCTGTCGCTACATCGGTAATTAGGCTGCCGGTCTGGATGTATGTCCATATGAATATTTGTGTTTGTAAACGCATCCACGATACAAGAATTACTCAGTATGGGGCAACGTTTAAAAAAATAATGGGCACTAACTTGACGGGTCTCAAAATAATTTTAAAGACGAAACATATCAAAGCAGCGCCAGATGTGTTTAGGAGTTCAGATTTTCAGAACGAACAATTGGTATAAAAAATGTAAAAGTCTTCAGACGTTTCTAATTGACCAATATCCTGAGAGTCTGACCCAAAATAAATCAAGTTATAACTAAATTAGAGTCAAGGGTTTTTCAAAGAAAAAAATTGTGATATTCCCCGAATTTGATTAGGCTCAATCTTATTAGTCTGTACCTATATTAAAAATAACAATGTAGAAATTTGAACTATTAGTAGCATGACTAATGAATTTAATTTATTATTTTATTAGATTGAAAATGCATTCATCCAGATCCCCCTGAATCTTTATAGGTGTAGAATTCTGTTTTTTTACTATTCCTAGGTTCCTTTCCTGGATTGGGCAGACTTATTAGGTTTTAATTTAAAAAAATGTTAACAGCAGCCTGGAGCTAGTAATTCTGCTCGGTAGATGGCATTAGAGTCGCCTTCTGAGGATGGGATTTAATAACGGCATTGTCGAAAATATTTCCACAAAAGTACACCTCTGCCTAACCCTTCGAGGAGTACTGACGTGAAGCATAGTAATGATATATGTATAATATTAAATAGTGTTACATCAGTCGGAGCCTAAACAATTTCTTAGTCCAAATTTTTTTTATTCTCATCCCAAAACACGAATTTATAAACTGAAATCCAAACAATCACTTGACATAACCGTTTTCTTGAAACCTGTAACACAGTAAAGCGAACACGACACTATACCGAAAATATTTTCCTTCGAAAACATTTGCTTCGGGCCTGACACTCAATTTGTGTCTGTTATTGGCAGAAGCACATTTTTATACAAAATATTTCTATTGGGAATATATGATCTGGAATATTTTCCGATCTGTAAATAGATATACCTGTGTGCAGCTTAAGTACCTACGTAAAGAAAGCGACAGCAACGCGATAGCCACGCTTTAGCAGTCTCACTGTTGTCGGCCAATATATGACACAAAAATGACGTTTGACAGTAGCTATCGCCCGATCTACGCCTGTCGCAAACTGATTGCTACATCGGTAATTAGGCTGCGGGTCTTATCGTGAAAAAAGGGTATACTCGTGATACTTTTCCATCAAAACGCCTTCGTGACGTGTTTTAAAAATGTTACGTCGTACTGAATTTACTTATAATGTACATATTTGTCATTCAACTATCAAATCCCTCGACCAAAATAATAGATCATGATCGGCAAATTCGGAATTCCATAATTACGCCAAATTTACGCGAATTAGGCATTTACAAGCGCTGACAGGAACATGCATCGACTGAAAATGCATTAATAATCATCTATTTCTAATACCGCCCACATTAATGCCTAATAAACTGTTAGGGTTGTCACAACAATTTTGTTTGAAAATTGCACGAGAATAAACAGTTACCATAAATAAATAACAAATGCAGGTTGTAGCCAAAATGAAATTCGAATTTTGAATTTGACATTAAAATTTATTTACATTAATATTGTTGGAACAAAATACACTAATATTTAACGAGTGCTAGGTAAAATAACGTTAGTTTAGCTAAAATAGGTCGCACTGCGGGTGTCGACGGAACTGATTATGGTTCTATATTTAAAACCAAAGTAATGAATGAATTGCGTGAAATATAACGTGATTGTGAAGAAAGTAAATTTGGAATAACAGCTGATAAATATGAATGGAAGTTAGGACATGTTGCAACGACCTAAGCAAATGGGATGATGATGATTTAATGAGAATTTTTAGCAGATACTCCCTATAATACTTTAACTGACTCGGGTATTAAAGCCAGGATCTCCCACTCAGCATCCGAGCCTCCAACCACTAGACCAATGAAGCAGTCAGTCTACATAGAGACAGATCTTAAAAGATGCCGTAAATAATAAACCCTTCCCTGTTTACCCCACATTTTATATTGCAACATCCAGTTTATTGCCACAAAAAGTTATTACAACCGATAAATAATGTCATAATATATGTACAAAACAAAAATATAAAACATAAAAAATATGACTTTAATTGCAGGCTAAAAGTACAAGATGATAATTTATAAGCACCTGTAGGTAGTTATATTAATTGAATGTCTTAAAGCGGACTTTATTAAACTCCCATTACTGACAACCCTGAGGGCTTTAGGCTGGATGTACGCGGGCAACAATATGCTGCGATTGTATTGCCGATGTTGGATGAAATAATAATAAGGTTGTGGAATTTATATGGTTTTTTTGTGAATAATACATCTTTACCGACTTATACTTAATTAGGTTAAGTAATATAGGTTCTTTAAAAAACTTTATTCCTATTTTAACGTGGCTAAATAATGGGCTAAAATCATTTGAATTTGGAATCAAAATCGACATCTTCGACGAATCTTACCAAACTTTAGAACAGTACATAAGGTATATTTCAAAAAAACTTCACGCTGTCTGGTTTCTTTTTTTCAATTTGGCTATTATTCACAATTTACAATCGCATCGTTATCTCAATCTTAGTCGCACACCTGCAAACGTCTAACAATCGTTAAAAATTTCATCTATCCACATTGATTAATCGGGAATATGATAAAACTGATACAAATATCAAACTCTAAAATAACAAATTGTCGATAATAAAGTAATAAATTTTACTCGCAACAGAATAAATCTACGCATGGCACGAATCGAGATTAAAAATATGATTGATTGCGTTACGATGTTTTAAATGACAGCCCTATAAATATTGGAATCGATATTATCACAATTGATGTTGCTGAAATCGATAATCGGTTCTCGATTAGCCATGTATCATGAATAAAAAGTAGAACAAATTCTCATCGGAGATTTCCCCTCGAGTTACTTTATATTTTAGGTGGAGCGTACACTGGGAAGAGAATGGGAACAGAAAATATTTTTGGCTCCTATATCATGTGTTGCTGTTTTAAATACATACTTAAATTACTGTTATGAGTAACATAAAGGTGAAGTAATGCCATGAAGTCATCTCAAAAAAGAAGAACCTTTAAGAAGACAAGGATTTAGAGTAATTTTTTAACTTTAAATGTTTTAATTGCATATTATATGTCAATATGGTGTGATTTAGTTCTGCAAAATTTCAACAATTCTTTCAAAACAACCGTAGACATTATACCGTTGTTTAGAAAGAATTGTTGAAATTTTCTCGAAAGACATACCTGCATTCACTAACTTCATAATATTATGCCATGAGACATTGCCATGCAACCCACGGCAATCTTAAGACCTATCAAGATTTTAACCCGGTATGCGCCAAGCCTTAATTAGCAATATTTTAAACATTTTTAGCTTACAATATCGCTGTAATGTAGCCGTTGTAAGGCAGTGTAATCCGTGGAGGCCATTAAATAGTGGATTTGCATAATTGCATAAAGACCGTCTAGCCTGCCTGAATCAAGTGTTCCAGTGCATGTTATAACGTACATAATAATTAAGCACTTAACCTTATCACGGGTTTTATGACGTTCTTTTGATAACACAACATAACTTAGCATCACGCCTTGAGTTAGCTAGATGTGTACTATTTTACACCAACATTTCTGTGATGTCATGGTTGTGTCCTTCTGTTAGGGCACAGTTCCATACTCCATCCGCTAAGTGTAGTATAACTAATAATTAATTCAGAGAATCTAAATTTATGAAGCCTGCATATCCGGAATTGTGGATGCCAAAATAAATAATTTAATATATAAATTGTGTATTTTCAGTGTGTGTGGTCGCTCTGGAAAGTTAGGTTTCATTAAAGAACGGAAATGGTTGACATTTTATTTACTTACATATTTATTTTAAACTAGCTGTTGCTCGTGACTTTGTATGGTTGAATTTGTATTTAGTACGTATTTAATTAATGTTTTGCTGCAATAATAAAAATAAGCTTATGTCATTCTCCAGGTGCCAGGCTACCTCTTTGTAAAATTACATTAAGATTCGATGTAGTCGTGATGAGGCAACAAACAGACAGACAGAGTTTCTTTTGCATTAATAATCCGTATAGATACATGTTTGGCACTGAAAGTGTCATCTCTCAGAAAGGCGGTCACCAATCCAAAGACTGACCGTAGCATGCGCTGCTTGACTTCGCAGATTGATTGATTGCGCAGTAGCTATGTTGCTACTAGTTCTCATGATCTTCATTGAAAAAGTAATTAAGTACCTCTAATATTTTTAAAACGGTACCATTTTTTTTTGTTTAACTTGGTGAAAGATAGTAAAGAGGCCATCCCCTCGTGCAAGTCCTGGGGGAGACTGTAGAGAGATCCCCCCGTTACCCTCGCTGGGTGCTGTGTGCACGGCGACACGCACCGTGTCGCCGTCTTCTCGGGGGTCGCTAGACGAGAGCGCTAGCAGAGTCCCCACTCTGCGCGCTCGCGACCCCTAAGGCCCCCCGCCAAGGTGTGTTAGGCAGGGGGTTGCGGCGTGTTGCGCGCCGGGGCAAAAAACGGTACCTAGTTGAAACCACAAGATCATTGGCCATTCTTGTAACCTCGACCAGTCTAGACCAATCGCCATCTTGCTTTAACTACAAGTATATACAAGTACGACAAGTTAAGTTTACTTTTAAACTAATTTGATTAGAGTAACCTTTACCTGTGAGCCGTTGTTAAACGTACAATAGTTAAATAAATCGTGGTCATAATAACATGAAAACTTGTTAAAATTAATGAGCTCAGTCAAATGAACGGCGGTCACGTTAAAATAACATCACACTTGTATACCCCGAGGGGTTGGGCAGAAGTGTAATGTACACCCACATTTCGCTGTTGCTATTATTGGGTCCCTTGTAGTAGGGGGCGAGCCTATTGCGATTCGCTGGGCCAAATTCCAGGCTCCAGTCTGAATCAGAATCAGAATCAGAATCTCAGAATTTTTTAACATCAAAATATATTTTCCTGACCTGGGAATCTAACCCAAGACGTCACGCTCAGCAGCGATGATACCAACCAAGCGGTGGCAGTATTTCTGGATTTTTATACCGAGAATACGTAGTTCCACGCAAGCCATAAAAGTAAACGAAAAATAATAAAAAAAAAACAACCAACCTCCAGCGTCGTGCACAGAATTTTTAGACAGGGTAGGCACAACATTTTAAAAGCTCACTTACCAATAATACCTACTGCATGTTGGTATTGGTTCGTCGTGTTGTCGATTAAATAATGATGTATGTGATTTGCCACCTCAAATATCTTATAATAAATATTTATCTGAGTTATGTAGGGTAGGCAGTGTCTTTTTGTCTTTATGAACCGCACGCCACTGGCAAACTCGTACCATGTTTTGTTCATAAAACTTTATATGTCCTTTTTAACTACCAATTTAATGATTACCGAGAACTAATTATTATTTACACGCCGAAAAATATATATGTTATTGCGTTCTTTATTTATTCTTTGATGGCCGTCAAAATTCATACAATAAACATACATTCAAATAAAGTTCATACATTTAAGCAACATACGACGACACGGTTGGCGTAGTGGCTAAGCGATTAGCTTTCTGCGCTACGTGTCGCGAGTTCGATCTCCGCACGCCAATATTTGTATGATCTACAGATAATTGTTTCCGGTCTGGTTGTGTGTGCATGTGACATGTATGTTTGTAAACTGTACCCACGATATAGGAGAAATCCGAGTGTGCCCCACACTACGTAAAAAAAAGGTTGATACTTTCGAAATCAGTTAAATTCAGTATTTTTAAATGTCGAGTGCTCGGAAGATTAGGCAGAGGTGTACTATTGTACACCCACATTTAACAGATGCAGTTTATATTAATACGGAATGAGCCTATTGCCATCTGCCGGGCACAAGTCCAGACTATTACTGAGAGTTACTCTCAGTAAAACCCAACAACACTGTCCAACATTGACCGAAACTCTACCTCACACAGCAGATACGCATGCGCCCACCATACCAGTGATGAAGTTTATAATAAGAAATATTTCAATTTCAATTTCAAATTGACTGACTCATTGGTCTTGTGGTCGCAAGCGCGACTGCTGAGCGTGAGGTCCTGGGTTCAATTCCCGGGTCGGGCATTGAATCGGGCGGGGCAAAGTGTTATTGGGTTTTTCTGTATGGAAATTCTCAGTAGCAGCACGGAGTCTGGAACTATGCCCAGTAAATGGTAATAGGCTCGCTCCCTATTACATGGCACTCCATAACGGCATCGCCGAAATGTAGGTGTACAATAGTACACCTCTGTCTAACCCTTCTGGAAATACAGGCGTGATGCTATGTTGTGTTATTTCAAACGTATCAAGATAAGGTTTCTCGTTACCATTATAACGTAAAGGCTGCATAAAATATCAATAACTCGTCCAATTTTATATCTCAAAGATATTCTACTTCATTCCTGTTTAAATATAAATGCGCATACGATCTCTTTCACACGAAACTGTAATTACACGTTTAAAAACCGAACAGAAGCAACGATTATTATCATACAGAAGTCCAATCGACGTTAATTTAATCTTTGTTGAAACGGTACCTCCCAATAATAAACGAAACAGGCGTAAACACCCATAAAAAGTTTTAAGGGAAACCCGCCCTTATCGCAAATAAAATATTCAAAAAAAGAGCGAAAATTGAATGATTTTTTTTATAAGTACAAGAATGCTTGACATTTTGCATCGTTGCAACGCCCGGTTTTACAGATTGTTGTAAGGAACGTAACTATATTATTGAAATGTGAACTCAAATCTCGAAGGTGTAGAGCATATTTTTGTTTGATAACAGTTTGTTTCTTGAATTTCAATTCCACCCATTTTCTCGTCAATGAACAGGCGCCAGTGACCGGTTTGACTGGTCCTGCGCACTTAACTTTGATTATAAAAGGTTGGAAGAGTAATTCAACATTCAACATATAATTAAACAGAATATTAGTAACGTGTGATTAATTTATCAATTGAACAAATATATTTTTAAGAAATAATATCGATTTCATTTTTAGTTTTTCGAGATGAATAATGGAGAATATACAGTGTTCTTTTGTTATAATTTTAATTCTGAAATTGCAGCTGTTTTAAATGTGGGAACGTAAGTGCATCGCGTTCTTTGTAGTCAAGATGAATAATAGGTAGGTAAATAATATAAAAAATAAAATAAAATGATGCTAAGTATCTTCTGTGCAATTACAGTAACAAGAACATTTCATATTTTCTAACTAATATATGTTACGGGTAAAACTAGACGAATTAGTAAACCTAGGTTTACCCGGGTATACCTAATATTATCCGAGCTCATTGGGTAAAGTTCAAATAACGAAAAAAATACCTTCAATTCGGCGTTTACCCACATACTCTTAGATGTACCCAGTGCCGGCTGGGTAATGTTAGATTTGGTTAGGTTATTATTTATCAGTTATTACCTAGACAGACTTGGGTAAACCTAGGCGTACACGGATAAGCTGCGAATTCAAAGTATTTTTTGGATCATTTAAAGATTGGATAATGTTAGGTATACCCGGGTAAACCTTGGTTTACTAATGCTTCTAGCATTATCCGTAACATATATACCAAAATAAACGACACGGTTAGTTATGAAACAATATAATTTTTATTTGCCTTTACGACCTAATAAACCAGAAACACAGATAAACCGGTTAAACCAGTCCTTCATTTGTGTGAACAATAATATCAGGACTCAAATACCCAAAACAAAAAACAAAAACAATCGAGAACAGAAAGCATATTTCATATCACGACATTCAACGCCATTCCAACACAAATTTGTAAAATATTCGAAATAAGCGTCACCGTCAATACCGTACCAATCTTTTATCATTCCCGCATTTCCGGTACACGAGAACACTCTATAATATTTATATACAGACATACAAACAGCTAAACTTCAATAAATCTGATATATTTGGTCCTTGTTCGCATTTACCCCGCAGCGGGTAAAGCGTCGACACGTTTTTTACGACCAACTATTTCAAAAGGTTTTGCGTAATATTTTGCGCTATATTATAAATATATCCTTGTGTACATGGATATTAAAGTTATTTTATTGTGTCCTTGAAAGTTTTAGAAGAATATTTATTTACGTCATAACATAACATAGCATCACGCCTGTATTCCCCGAAGGGTTAGGCAGAGGTGTGATATGTACACCCACATTTCGCCGATGCCGTTATTGAGTCCCATGTAATAGGGAGCGAGCCTATTGCCATCTACCGAGCACCGTGCCAGACTCCGTGCTGCTACTGAGAATTTCCATACAGGAAAACCCAATAACACTTTGCCCGACCTGAGAATCGAACCCAGGACCTCACACTCAGCAGTCGCGCTTGCAACCAATAGACCAATGAGGCTGGCAGCAATATTTATTTATAAAATTATTAACCAATTTAGGGCCGATTTAAATCGTCGGATAACATATATTGGAAGAATAAATATGGCGGTTAGACATTATTCTATACAATAGCTGCCAAATCCAAAATTGATTCTCAGATAAAAGTTATTTTACGATTGATAAATCAATTTCTTAAACAAGTTATTGGTTACTTACTAAGTAAAATTTATATTTCTATTTAACATTTTAACATGATTTTATAAATAAGCAATGCTAGAAGAAATTTTGCTTGACTTTTGGCTTTAAAAATGGTTTCATAACTCGTAAAATAAAGAACTGTTTCATCATCGTTTGAAAATTCTATCGGTAGTCTGTGCGCTAAAAATATATGTATAAGGATAAAATTAACACAAATGTATGTTATATGTAAAGTTATTTACTAAAAAAAATGTGTGTGTGTACTTATGTACGCACATAAGAATTTATACTTCTTATTTTTTTTTCCACTGATATGAAACACGTGTTACAGATGCACAAATATTTCAATAATTACCTTGAATATAGTTATCAATTCCTAAGAAAATTAAAGAGACATTTACCAGCCAACTTGATTGTGTTGCTTTTATCTGTCGGTGTGCGCGCGCATCGTAAGAATTCACTCTCATCAAGCGCGCCAAAAGAAGTACAACTTCAAAAACAACGTAAAAAAAATTAACGTGTTTCCAAAATCGAACATTTCTTATCCTGTCTCACAATTCTAAGTCAATATTTTTTCTTTCTCTTTCCGTAAAGTCGGCTTACTTTTACGCGTTAATGGTATCAGTTGATCACATCTGCTGGTACCAGTAATTAACGTATTAATAAAGCCACCAGTCCGAGTTTAAATGCGACCGTTTTGGAAAGATTTATTGAATTCGATTACTGTTCACGGAATGAATTTGAGGTGGTATTGTAAGTCTTTGTTATAAACACCGGTGAGGGATAAAACAACAAGTATTTGATAGAATGTCAATGTGTGACGTTTGCTCGTTGCAGACTGTACAAAGATAATTAATTATTATAATTTCAGTTTCATTCTAAAATAATTCCCGTGTCCTATATTAAAGTGTCGCCGTCTTCTCGGGGATCGCTCGCTAGACGAAAGCGCTAGCAGAGTCCCTACTCTGCGCGCTCGCGACCCCTAGCAGAGTCCCCACTCTGCGCGCTCGCAACCCCTGAGGCCTTCCCCCAAGGTGTGTTAGGCAGGGGATTGAACCCAATATGGGATGCGATGATGAAATGAATATAATTCAAAAAATGATGCCATTATTAGCCATGGTTACTACTCCTAAAGTAAATATTTAACTAAAATATAATTTGAGTGACTAACGATATACCCGTTAGTCACTCAAATTATATTTTAGTACTAGCTGTGCCCGCGACCTCGTTCGCGTGAATGTCGGAACTTAACAATGTATTTTTTAGTGAGACCAAATACACTTAACCCTATTTTTATCTAAAATAAAAGAATTTTTCTAAAATAAAAGTAGCCTAAGTTACTCCTTACTACATCAGCTACCTGCCAGTAAAAGTCCCGTCAAAATCGGTCCAGCCATTTCAGAGATTAGCCTATACAAACAGACAGACAGACAGATAGACAGACAGACAAAAATTGTAAAAAATGGTATTTTGGTGTATGTACCGTATATATATTTATATGCATGTAGTAAAAAACGGTTATTTCAATATTACAAACAGACACTCCAATTTTATTTATATGTATAGATGAAAATATTTACTTTTTTTTATATTTACTTTTTTAGTAGTAACCATAAGGCTTATAATCGCATCATTTGATAATAGATTCGTAAACTCATAATATACATAATTGTCTAAGCATCTTCAACAAGACAGAGGTGAAGATCTAACAATTTGTCAATACACTTACTTATGTTTGAAACGGTATCTCTATATGCTTACCTAACAATAACATGTACATATGTATGTGCACAATTTATCATTCGCCCACAAAACGGGTTCGCAAATAAATGACAGGCTATGAATATACCAATTGTGTCATAGTCTGTGTACAGGCCTGTAGTCTGTTTCACTACAAATTCTACAGTAAATTAATGCCTCAATCTTGTTTTTTTTTTTTTGTATTGTGTTTACAAAGTTACATTCAGAACTGGAAGAACTGTCTGTAGGTCACAAATATTTGTTGAGTGTGGAATCGAACTTGTGAAAAGTAGGTAGCTTCTTGTGAAAGTGTGGTCAATTGTGTGTCTATGTGTTGGTTTCCATGAAGTATAAGGTAAGCTCTTGCATCGGTTTGTCATCAGAGAAGTCTCTCGGATAGTACGCCCTAAATCGTCTGGAGTAGAAGAAAACGCCTTGCCTTTATTTAGTCCTGTGTAATAGGAGGTAATTCTATTTTTGTCTACCGGACAACATTCCGTACTCCAAGCTCCTACTGAAAATGTCTAACATGAAAAGTAAAGCAGTTTGTCTGACGACATCGAACCCAGAGGCCCTAGTGTAAGTTTCTTTCGACAAACTCGATTGGTGAAGATCACGAAATGAGCGCTAAACGCGTTCGATGCGTTAAATCGAGTTCGTCAAAAGAAACTTACTCTAGGGCCTCTGGTCCTCAGGTTCACTGCTTACTAGAATACGGAGTCTCGATGATCAAATACTGTATGTATATGTATACTTTTTTCCATGAAAAAGTGTGAGACAGCCCGACAGTATTTACCATATCAATATTATCCAAAAACTGAATCCAATAATCCCAAGATTAAAAAGTAACAGTATCACCACAAAATCCTACTAAACTTAATAAGCATTACTCTTAATATAAATGCGATCCTTTTACGTATTCAGATATGGAAATATAAAAAGAAATCCCGGTCAATGGAAAAGGAAAAAACTAATATAAAATGGCTGTTAGTAGCTCAAAGGGAGCGAAGTAAATCTCAAAATGAATGACTTCTACACCTTTAGTTATATACGAGGGGAGCTAAATCAACTTTGGTATACAGGATGAGCATTTGAGTGTAAGTGCGGTTAAGGTGGACAAATACGTGATTTTGGAATTGGTAACGTCGGTTGCTTTTATAAAGCTTTTCCATTTCGAATTTTGTGGTGGGTCGTTGTAGACCAGATAGATTTGAAGAGAAACATTTCAAAATGTTTCGTTGTTTCATTATTTTTGACATTAAGTTTGACACTTTAACATGGACTTAGAGAAAATTCAAATATTTCTGAAATGGACACTTATTTATACAATGATAGCCTAGAGATTCAACGGTTACATGTAACATAGTAGGGCCTAAGACCGAACTTGGCCCGCACTTTTAAATTTCGTGGATCAGAATTTGATTGTCACTTGCGTTAAAGATGAAGGGAAAACGTAAAGAAACCTGCACACCTGAGAGGGCTCCATAAAATCCTTGGTGGTATTCGTAGTCTGCAAACTCGCACCAGGCTTTCTCATACCGAGAAGAGGCCTACGCTCAACAGTGGGATACCAATGAGCTGAACTAAAAGATGCATACTATTTTTTTAGTTACACTTAAAAAATCGGTACCTAGTCACCCTGTATAACCAAAGGTAACTCGGCATTGATAAATGTATGCCTAAGGCGTTGGGTCGCGCCCTAGAATTTATTTGAATAGAAAAATGTGGTTTTCAGATTGACTAATGTTGGTCTGAATACGGTCACGTAGTTATAACTTTTGAGAAAACTTGCAAGTTTGCGTGGTGGTAATTTTAGAAACTCATGAATTAGTTTAGGCAATCCAAGTGGTTGAACGCTTGCCTTCCATGCAAGAGGGTTTGATCTCAAACCTGGCCTGCACCTGTGACTTTTCTGAATCATATGTGGATCAGAATTTGATTATCACTTGCGTTAACGGTGAAGGAAAACATCATGAGGAAACCTGCACACCTGAGAGGGATCCATAAAGTTCTTGATGGTGTGCGTATTTCGCTAACCCCCTTCGGGCGTGGTAAATTAAGGTCAAACCCTTCTCATTCTAAGAAGCTCTTGCCCATCAGTGGGACAGTAATAGGCTCGCCCCTATTACGTGGGACTTATCGGTAAAATGTCGGTGTACAAAAAGTACACTTCTGCCTAACCCTTCGGGGAATACAGCCGTGATGCTAAAATCAAATTACTGTCTTATTATAGTTAATTACAAATAGCAATGTAATTTGTTAGTTTTCGCCTTTATAATAAGGTTTAAAGCTATAATCAGCTACTATTGACAATTTTGACGGCACGGTTGGCGCAGTGGTTGAGAGATCGACTGCTGCGGGTCGCGGGTTCGATTCCCGCACGGATTAAGTATTTGTATGATCTACAGATAATTGTTTCGGGTTTGGGTGTATGTCTATGTGAATATTTGTGTTTTTAAATGCATCCACGACACAGAAAATATTCCTAGAGTGGGACAAAGTTTTAAAAAAAGCATAAAAGAAAAAAAAAATTGTGCCATAGATTTAATACAGTGTTTAATATTGGTACTTAATATTATTGGCTCGCTTAGAAATTGGCACAATTCTGAAATATGTGTCAGTTTTGGTAATCTTCTAAATGTATGTGTGTGATTATTTCTGTCTCGATATATTTCTATTGAATAATTTATGTCGCCAACTTTGGCCCACTTTGCGATATCAATGTCTTGTGAAAAGAAATAAAAAGGTGTACATATGTACCACATTACATACGTAACTTCAAGCCTGTATTCTCCGAAGGGTTAGGCAGAGGAGTACTTTTGCACACCCATATTTCCGATGCCGTTATTGCTTTACATATAAATAGGAGGCGAACTTATTGCCATCTACCGGGCACAGTTCTAACCTCCGGGTTGCTACTGAGAATTCCAATACAAAAAAACCCAATAACACTTTGTCCAAACCGGAGATTGAACCCAGGAACTCATCAGGAGCCGAGCTTGCAACGGGGCAAGCACTGTTAAGCCCAAAATGCCTGAAGAAATCCTTAATCACATATTATTTTCATACATTTTCCTTACGTTAACTCTACTTGAAAGAAATATCGTTCTAGATCCCCTGTATCACTTCATCTGCCTAGCCTTTTCCCAACTGCATTGGGTTCGGCTTCCAGTCTACCCGGCTGTGGATTAATATCAGTACCTATTTTACACGAAACGACTGCCATCTGACCTCCGCCACCCAATTACTGGGAGACACTGATACTCTATGGTTAGACTGGTTGTCAGACTTTTTGGGCTGCTGACACCCGTAACTACTGTCATAGGTCTTCATTTGACACCAGGCACCAATTGCTTAGTGCTTTCCGAGGCACGGTCTCGATGTGTGAAAAATGGTCACCCATCCAAGGACTGACCGTGTCAAGCGCTGCTTAACCTTACAGATCAACCGATCTACGCGGTAGCTATGTAGCTACAGGCCCCACTAGATCCCCTGTATCACTTGTCTATCCGAATTTCGAACTTGGGGTTTTCTAGAGGTGTCACTAATATAATCATAATAGTTACTGTAACACAATAATAAACTTTTAAATACGCCAACGAACTAAACAACGTTGTCAACGTTGTTTAGTTCGTAGTCCTAAGCCTGTAAAAGTATGAAGGAAATTTTAATGACCGTTTCGCGTAATATGTTAGTCGGTATCGATAATAGTGTAATCATACGACTGAGTAATGAATAATATATATTATTGGGTAACGAATACTGAATCCGTAAACTATTATTTGACTATTACCGAATAATAGTTATAATAATATAATATCAGTAAAGAATAGTATTACCAACTAATGACCCTGTTACCCCATCCCTAGGGTTTTCTGTCATAATGTACAAAAATACATATATCTCTCAGTTTAAAATTTCGTTCAAATACCTATATACATCGATGTAAACACCAAGTCGTCGAAAGTTACCGCTAATAAATACAAATTTTAATTCAAAAGTCGCCGCTTTAACGATGGAGTTTTTACAACGGAACGATTTCGTTAATAATTTACTTTCAATTCTGTGTCTTCGTTAGCTCGGATCAATTTGATGGCAGATAAAAAAGGGCAGCTGATGTCGTTTTAAAAATGAATAAGTTGAATTAGATAAACGTATAATTATGTAGGTATATGGCTAAAGATGTATTTTTGGATTTTTGAAAAAGAATGAGACAGACGTATTACATTATTTTTATTCTTATACTCCCTCCTTGGTTTAGTGGTTGCAATTGGGGCTGCTGAGCGTGAGGTCCGGGGTTCTATTTGTGTTTCACAAGTGTCTTATAGGTAAATATAGCTGATAAACTCTGTGATTAATTAATATTTAGATCAAGTAGCTGTAATTTATCTGTTTGGTTACTCTCTATCACTTTATCAGCCAGTTGTGAAACAAAGCAGACCGAAGTATTACAACATTGAGATTTTAAGACTTGAGTGACTACTTGGTCTTGTGGACCGTAAGCGTTACTGCTGGGCATGAGGATTTTGGTTCGTTTCCTGGGTTGGGCAGCGCTATTGGGTTTTATGTATAGAAATTCTTAAGTTCGGGACAGTGCCTAGTAGACAATAATAGGCTCCCCTCCTTTTACGAGTCACTCAATAGCGGCATCAGCGAAATGTGTGCAACATACAACAGCTCTGTCTAACCCTTCGGGGAATACAGGCGTGATGGTATGTTATGTTTTATAAAACAGTCATATTTTACTTTTGTCACATTTGGTCAATATCTCAGATAACAGAAATACTCATACAACTTAGAAGAAATAATATTAATTGACACATCTCCACACGAAGGATAATCAACTTAAATCTTAAAATAATAAGGTATATTTCAGGTTGTGACTGTGAGAGGAAACTGAAGTTTCTATGTGTGTGGTCTTTAATGATGTTGATACAGTGACGTGCAAAATATTTGTGCAATTTTCTGAATATTTGTTAGCGTTCAGTAATATGTGTGGCAGAAATAAACAATATTATTACTATTATTATTATTCAAATATTTGCCCTGATAGCTCAGGAACCGCAAATTGATATATATTGGGTCCTTGAATAAGTATCCGCCGTTTCTTGTAAAAAAAGAATTTATTAAAATTAAAGAATAATCATTCAAAGTGACCGCTTTAAACGTTTTTAAACGTAAACTGATCTCATTTTTAATAGACAAGACATATTATTCCGTAGCAGATTTTTTAAATGATAATAACGTATGACACAAATATTATTTGATTTAATGATTATGACATATAAATATAATGATGACATTTGTAAAACTAATTTTTAAATTTTATTATTACACATATATTTGTACACCAGTTTCATTGGTATCTATGTTCACAAATAAAGATTTTAATTGATTGATTGATTGAAAGTATTTTCCATCGTTAGCTATAACATTTTGGCATTTTACAGGCAAAGAATGGATGCCATTATAAAAATCATCTATCGGTCAACGGCGGAAACTTATTCAAGTACCGAATATTTTACTCATTTTAATTTGATTCCCAATGTTTGTGTTCGTTTCCTTAGTGTGTAAGTTACTTGGATTGCTGTACGAGTTGGTGAGTACTGTAAGTGCAGCGAATATATAAATTATAGCTTATAGCACTCAGGAATAATTTAGCTTTCTACCAGTGAAAAAACTTTTTGAATTGGATCATTAGTTCCGGAGATTATCCCCTACATACAAACAAACAAATTGTTCCTCTTTATTAGTATAGATTATTTATCTATCCTAGAACCCGTCCACACAACACTGCTTGTTCCAACTTTCAGTAAATATTTTTGCCGTCATCTGTACTTCTGTATTCTTAGAAGTCTTAAAGACCGTTTTTTATCAACGGTAGAACGCGCACAAGATCATTTATCATAATCAAGGTTTGAACCAAATATCGACTGAAGATACCGACGTCCAGGGGGGGCGACCACGAGATAAAAATAACCAGAAGATCAAATCGAAGACCCGCAGCCTAATTACGTAAATAAGCGACAGCAACGCGATAGCCATGCGACAGCAATCTCACTGTCAGCCAATACATTATATGTCACAAAAATGACGTTTGACAGAAGTTATCGCGCGATCTACGTCTGTCGCTACATCGGTAATCAGGCTGCCGATTGGACGTATTATCACCTAACAGAGCCTTTGTACTGTTGAACGACCATATTTCACCGATGCGATCAATAAGTCCAATGTAATAAGGGGTGAGCTTATTGTCATCTACTGGGGATGATATGACATGGGGCTCAATAACGGCTTTCGCGAAATATGGTGTACAATTGTACATCTCCGCCTTACCTTTCGGGGAATACAGGCGTGATGCTATTCCTCGAGTCTTAAATAAGTAAGGACCATTTTTAAGACCAAGCCTTCTGCATCAAGGGTTTTGTGTAGGAATCTTTCAAAGTGGGGTCAGATGGGTTGAGTGATCCCTTCATCCTAGGGGGACGAACACCTCATTTGTCTTCTATTATCAAAGTTATGATTAGATAGGCAGTGCTGTACAAGTTTGGATTACAAAATTCAAGAAAGGCCAAAGTAAATATCTAGTGTACAATATGTATTAGTATTGGGTAACTTTACATTTGCTAACGAGAGGAAATGTTTGGATAGTTTGTCTAGCGCTTGTTTGATCTTCGCTTGTTTGATCGAGCTTTAAATTTAGCTTCTTACGTACTGAAACTTGTATGATAAAAAGTTTGACTGAAATATTTATTTTTGGAACTAATCATTTTTGCTCGAATGCGATTTTTAATGTACTACCTTTTTGTTACAGAAATATTAAGTTCAAGTGTCTAGCATCGGCGAAATGTGGGTGTACAAACAGTCGTAGTACACTTCTGCCTAACCCTTCGGGGAATACAGGCGTGATGCTATTTTATGTGTAATCACTTTTTTCAATTCTATTCAATAGTCTTTTTTGAATAACACCCATCCAAAAAACAGTGTGATGAAATTTGTAAGTAAGGGTTAATTCTCACTGAAAGAGCAGCGGCCGGCAGCGGCCGTAAGAGAGCGGCAAGGGGCAGTGCGGCTCTAGAAGGCTCGTGCAGCTTCGCGGCGCCGCGCTGCCCCTTCTTTGTCTACAAACCCCTACTGACCCTAAACCGTAAAATTGTTGGGTGTTCTATCGATTCAGATTTTTCTTACGGAAAATCTTCTTCCGTACATATAACGTGTATAACACCCAACTAACATATAGTATTGCGCCTGTACCACCTTCCGTCTACAAAGTATTTCTCTTTCACAGATTATAATAGAAACAACACTTCCGCACAACAGTACTCGGGGGCAATTCTCGCGGGCTTCGACATACGTCTCTTTTAGAGATAGTAATTCCTGTAGAAAGAAGCGCTAAAATCTCTACTGCATTCGACCAGGTTGCATCTCAAGCGTTTAATATCGAACAAAAGTAGGCGAACGGTATAATTACGCCATGTTTTTTCAATATGTATATGTAAAATCTTAATTTTGACACGCGCTTTGACATATCGACTGTGAACTGGCAACGGGTACTATCTCAATCGACCACGTTGTGCATACAACGCGATCGAAAGTTACTTTATCATTTTTAAAATATATATTGGCGTCTAATTTTGATTGAAGTAAAATATGCTTTTTTCAGCGCTGCCGGGTATGAAATAATTTAGAATGGTATAACCAAGTAAAATCCTCATAAAATCGAGATAGGACATATTGCCAGTTCACAGTCGATATGTTGCTATAAGAGAGCAATTTTCGCACTATTAGAGATCATGTCGAAATCGAGATATATCGAAGAAGCATGTTGTACGCTAATCTGTTTGTGTTATGAACGCTCAAAATCCAACTCGTAGTCGGAAACTTTCTAGATTTGAGTGACTCTTTGTATAGAGAGATACTATCGCTTATAGAGATTCATGTCGAAGCGTACTATAAATTTGTCCCCCAGGGATAGTTATTTCTGCCTTTATAAAAAAGTAGCTACAATCTCTATTCCCGGCCATAAGATGTAACAGTGGCGTGCAGTCCATAAAGACAAAAAGACACTGCCTACCCTACATAACTCAGATAAATATTTATTATATTGTTTTTATTTTATTCTAATATCTAATATTTTATCTACAAGCAATTACTATCAATAAACAAAAAATTCTTAAATCTTAAATCAGCTCCTCCTGTCGAATATCGGTGGAATCACGAAGTATCTTCGATACATGCCTGCTTTTTCGTACATTTCGACGCAAGATCGCTTTGCGCTGCACTAGCGCCGTTAGACGTCTAACGGGAAAGATGCAAAATATTCATGGCTTAAAATTTATATGTGTGCCTTGTGATAAACTCGTTGTCATACGAATACAATGGAGTGTGCGTTCCTATAAATACTTGGCACACAATGTTACAAATTACGCACACAAACGTCAAAGTAGCCACTGTCTTATTTACACAACACGACGAATTACGACAATTGCCGAAGACTTCCGAACTTATGTTGGATAAGTGACTGTTTTAAAAAGTAGCATCTTATGATTTTATTAGGGCTAAGTAAAGCACCATTACTTTTTGGTCGTATTATTTTTTAATACTGACGTTCGTTCGTTCGTGCGTTCCGAGTCGTTGCCATTGTTATTGTTTTGTTTGTCTGACTAGTTTTGTGATAGCAGGTATTTAAGATTTTAACGTTGATAATAGTGTGAAAAATGGAATATTTTCACTGTAAAAGTTGTTCAGGTGGTGTGTGTGTACAGAAATTAAAAAGTGATGCGTTTTCAAAACCATATTTCGGTGAAAAACAAAATAAGTGATCGCGAAAGGCCGTTGTACACCAAATTTGCAATTAATACATACTAAAGGTAAGGTCAATCGTAAATTCAATACAAAACAATATTATTTATATTATTTGCTCACGGGTTGCATACACAGCAATCAGTTGTTCTGGTTCCTTTGCCTACTATTTTCAAACAATAAAACCGTCTGGAACGGCGCAGGTTATACCGATATTCATAATTTCCCTACGGCAGCAAAAAACACGATCAATCTGAAAAACACTTAGAAGCTTCCCTTAAATATCACACCTTTGGAAAAAATCGTATTGAGACGCGTTCAAATTCTCAGATACAAATCGACATTGATAGACGTTTGATAACGCGAAAGTCGATCGGAACCGAAATATTTTTCAGCGACTTATTGGGGAAACAGGAGCTCGCTTTTCGTGGACATGACGAATCTGCTTCGTCAGTGAATACGGGAAATTATTTAGAGATGGTCAACTTGCTCGCGAAATACGACGGAGTTTTGGAAAACCATTTACAAAATTGCACATCTCATTTTCGGGTTCCGCATCGATTCGAACATCCGCATATTGATATGTTTATAAATCAGTCAATCTATGGATATTTGAGGTGGCAAATCACATACATCATTATTTAATCAACAATACGACGAATCAAAACTAATGTAAGTAGTAGGTATTTTTGGTAAGTAAGCTTTTAAAAATTTCTGCCTACCCTGTCCAAAAACTCTGTGCACGCCACTGAGATGTAAGTAGTAAGACGTACGTGTGTGATATCCACGATGTTTTTGATTCATCTCGATTTTGACATTATCTCTCATCATGCGAGAATAGAACCTCTCTATTGTTGCTGTTGTCACAATCAAAAATGTTATAGCATTGCTGTGCTTGGAACGAAGTCTCCAGGTTTTCAGCAGAATGAAACAATTTGCAACGGAATTTGAATCAGTTGTTGGTATGCAAATGTGTAGATTTGAAGAAAGATATTCTTAGATGCTGAGGTAGGTGAGATTGTATGTAGCAGCTCAAACAACTAAACGTATAGACTGTCTCATTGGTCTTGGGTTATCGAAACCCAGGTGCTATGTTACTGGATGAAATCTGAAATCTGTATGGAAATTTTCAGTAGCAGCAAGGAGTCTGGAGCTGTGCCCGATAGTTGGCAATAAGCTCGCCCCTATTACTATATGCTATATACTATACTATATGCTGGCAAAATGTGGCTGCCTAACCCTTCGGGGAATACCAGCGTGATGCGATGTATGTTACTATTAAATATCAAACATAACATAGCATCACGCCTGTTATCACCGAAGTTAGGCAGAGATGTCATGCTGTTATTGAGTTCCAAGTAATAGTCGATCAACATAGACTTAATGGTGTTTATAGTAAAAAATCTCTCGGTCGTCGGTTTAGCTTTAGACAGGTTTTTCCTGATGATGTACTGTGTGAGGATCTGTAGCTCTTCAAGCGTGGTCGAGGAGGAGAGTGGCTATATCAGTTGATAACATCGATCTACATCGGTAGGGTAGGTATAGTAACACCATACAACCTCGAAAAATGATTGAATTTGCTCTCAAATTACTAAAACCTAACCTTCACTTCAACATTAACAAATCTAATGATTCGTTGTATTACCATAAACTCTTTTCACCGCGATCGGATAAAAATCAACATGTCAAACACTTAAAGCCAGTGGTACACTTATAACGATAATGTCGTGTATACATTGTGTGGCACAAAGGAAACGAAATGGTCGCTCTTCGAATAACAGATAAGAGACGGTACGAGGATACTCCAGTCATTGTAGTCGTCCAGACGTTGGAAAGTTTACTGGGATCAAGTTTGGTAATTTATTTTTATAGCGGATACATCTGTGGACCAATTTGTTGCAAAGATCAAGTAAACAGCGGTGCGAAAGAAAACTTGTTTTTCATTCATAAGATCCGATGTCTTATCATTATCAGCCCACATTCGTCCATTGCTGGACAAAGGACTCTCCCAGTAAGCGCTACTGACTCCGATCGCCGGTTCTCCACATCCACTTTCTACCAGCCACCTTACGCAAGCCAACGCTCTATCTGGCTTGGCTTCTTATCACACCGTGAAAAAATATTGACTACAAAGATGAAGAAAAACATTGTGGACCACAAAGCGCGTCTCGACACTATTAAAAATAAATCAAACGTATTAGATTCTTATACTAAATGTTGTGTAAGTTCTTAATATACCTGTTGCGTTTTTCTGAGAACAAATGTAATTTATTGTAGCTATTAACCACTAATTAATTTCTCCTTACGAGGTAAGTTATTTCAGTTACCTACAAAAGTATTAACCATTATAAAAAAAAAATATATATATAAATAGCTTTACCTAAACCATAAACCTCGTTGCCTCATTAATGTCACTGCAAAAAACAACATTTTTAATCCGTCCTAGTGGATGGTAGACTAATTCAATTCCGGCGCGCCTCGGTCGCGTGGCCACACTTTTTGCTTGTTAAAATACCTGCCCGCTGTGAATGAACGAACGAATGAATGGTCGAGTGAATGGTTGAGTGAATGAGTCCCGGCGGGACATCGGCGCAATTATCTTTTTTACTTGAAACGTGTCGTACGGAAATGAAACGGCTTTATAATGTTGATGATTGGACGCTTGTTTTAATATGTAAAGGGTCTGTATTAATGATGTTAGGGTGGTGTTAACATGTTAAGATTTTAACTAAAACAGCTTTTTTTAGCAAGGGATAAGGGTTAAAACGTAAGGAAGGTGTAGTCTGCTTTTTCTTACATTCACATTCAAATTAACCATAGACCTAATTAACCAAAGTGGACAGATTAGGCTATTAGCGCGGTTCGTAATGACATGACTGCTCAATTCCTCTACAATTGCTGAAGAATAGAAATTTCAAAACAAAGTACTGAATTGATGAAAGGCTGTATAAATTAGTCACGTGTTTAATAAATGTTAATCCATTTACAGGGGTTTCTACTAGATTGCCACTAATATTGGTTGTGCCGGACGTATATATGTATCTTTACATGCGCTCCAAAAACTCATTTTTAACTTAAATACTTATTATCACTTATCCGTACACTGGAAAAACCATTTTTGAAGACCGAAGCTCTCAGTTCAACCATTTTCGGTTACTTTGAAACATCGCTTTCGAACGATTTTAAACTCTTTGGGTGAAACCATTCCGCAGTTTGTAACTGTAATTGAATGTTCAGTTCTTGTAAGATCGAGTACCATTTGAAGTAGGTGGTCATCTATCTATGACCCGGTCCTTATAAGTTCGGTGCATTTTAGTACTTTGAAACGGTAGATAGAGGATATCTTGACAAAACTGCCGCATTGGTCTAGTGGTCGCATGCGATGTGATTGATAGATCAAGCTTCAGCTTTGGTCTACCCACCTATTGTACAACCTTTCGGTCTCGATTCAGTCTTATTTAATGCCAGATATCCTGACTTAAAACAGCCCGATTCATTTCTAATTCCCTTCAATATAAGCTTTAGAAATCTAACAAAAGCACAAGAGGAACAAAACCATGTTCCTGGGAATTAAACGTGGCCGCGGAACTGAGTGCAATGTGCACGTGCGATCCAAGAACCAATTAGTGTGTTGTGTACGAATCCACTACACCAGTGGATATAAGGGCGAATAATTTTATTAAAATGTTAGCTTCTATCATTTAGTTATTATACGAGCAATATTTATATATATTTGTTTGTTTGTAATCGAGTTCTCGAAAAAGGGTCAAAAGATTTCGATGCAATTTACAATATCGGGATTTGCGGGAGCGAAAATGGATCTAGCTAATCGTTATCATTATATAAAATGAAAATAAAGATTTTGTCCCTAGTCGGCCCCGGCGGCTCGTTAGCTACGTGTGGTTTCGGAAACGATAAATGAGAATCGATATTTTAGAACATTATTTTATCGTGAGCTTCTTAAGCAAAAAATAAGACATAGGATAACAATTATTTTATTTATTAAATCTATCAAAAAATGAAATGTTCGCCACATTTCCTCAGTGAAATTAGATGTTTTTGTGTTGACCTAGATTTTTGTCAATTATTTTCGAGACTCCTTTTTCTTAGTAATTACAACCTAAACATTACGTAACTGAATATCCGATGTATATTGGATAATTCTGAATTATAGAGAGACACATCGAATAAAGGAATCATTTCTGTTTTTTGAAATTGGTTCTTGGAAATAATATTATGTAACTTGGCTTGTGTTGAGACGTTTGTACGTTTTCCATTTAAATAGAACGCACAAAATACGTGTTATTTGAGAATCAATTACCGTATTTCGCAGAGTTTGAACGGTATCAGCAAAGTGACGGACCAAATATTAAGGCTTTTTACTAACTGAACTAGAATTAGATTTCTAAGAAATTTTGTTTCTTACATTACTTCAGATGTACTTGAATTGAGAAAAGAAAATAACTACCTGTCACTTACAAAGTCGGTTATCGCCAAAATTCTTTACAAATACAAAAGCTTTTAGTAAGTAGCTTTGAAGGAAATAGATTGTAATAACCAAGTTTTTGCTTGGTTTGGTCCAAAACATGAGACTCAGAAAACCGAGAAGTGTTAAGAATATATCTTACAACTCTCACCTTGCAATTTGACAACATACCATTGCCATTGTCGACAATTAAGAGTTCCAGCAGACAGCCAACTAAATACCGACCCAACGATTTATTGCTAATTGAAAAAAATTGACATTAATAATCTAAGAATCTTTTCCCGACAGACACAGACAGAGAATAATATAATTTGTATTTTTAATATGTTTCTAAATCCAACTAATGTCACAGTTACCACTATCAATGGAAACGCGCCCCCTATCGGTACTTCGCTGTAATTAATGTTGTAGTGCCTAATTCAGGTTCGAACCTGGAACACATCATTGTTTTTACGATTGAGCTCAACCTTATTCGATAATGTATGGAGGTAAGGTTAATTGGTGTTTTGTTTTTTTGGGTCTTGGCACAATTAATTTTGTAAGGTGTTGTCGATTTGGGGCATTTTGAATTTAGAATACTCGTTAACAGTAGAAAAATAAAATCACTTTTATTATTTAAACACATAGATAAAAAAAACAATACTAAACGAACACTTAGGTGTCAAAGTACTCCAACATCACTGTCAATAAGACAAGTCTATCCAGAAGATTTGATTGCATTGCTATTAGAAGTATGCTCTCTCTCAAGAATATTGCTCATACCCAAGGGCGGATCCGGGGGGGTCATTGGGGTCATGACCTCCCCTGGGCTGCTTCTAGGTCGACCACTGATAATTTTTCGAATCGAATAAGAGCCTGCCCCTACTAGACTTCAAACATGTGACCCCCCTGACATGAAAGCTGGATCCGCCCTTACTCATACCGTTGTGGAAAGATTAGCCAGTCAGCAAAGGTGGTATCCAGACTGCCTGGGGTGTTCCAGACGATCTCGAATTTCGAAACTCATGGAATCATTTTTCCTGCACTCTCATTGTAATTGTCTATTCAACCAATGCAATCTAGAGTGGGGTTTTTACGTAAATGACATTCAATAGACTTAATTATTTAAATATAGAATTTATAAACACGATATATTTACTACAAAGTGCCGCTTCCTATAACAGTCAGTTCAATTTTCTCACACTAAAAAGGAGACTTTCTCAATATTTCAGAGTACAGTCATGCTCCGGTCCGAATGTGAACATACCTACTGAGTAATAAATCAATGCTCTACTCCAATAGGCAGCAGAAATGTTACTAATAGTGGTTACATTATATAAATGCGATTGGTAGCAGTCGCAAGAATCGATTAGTAAACTTATCGATAAAAGGGAAGAGCGCAACGAGTGACGAAACTTAAGATCTCCTGGCGCATTCTGGACAGTCAGCTTCGATATCACCATTGCTGACTGGCCATTGCAATCTTTCCGCTACGGCATGAGTGATTCTTATGTGATAGCTTCTGTCGACACGATAGAAGAAAAATCGATAAGAGAATATTGTTTAAATGTATTCTAAATATGTTCTGTATAGGGGTGGGCGATACAAATCGTATATAGATACAATATCTAAATATCGGCACAATATCTAACTAACTATGTACAATATCGCTCGACTCGAGTGACACTGCACAGTGCCACAGAACCACACAAGAATAATAACGTAAAATATCTATGATACTCTGAATACTTAGATACGACCGAACCGCTGAACCATTTTCGTTTCAGAATAACATAGATTCAACTAATACGCCATACCGCATACGTTCCATAAAACCGAAACTTTAAATAATAACAGTAACATGTGGTACTACTTCGGTTTCCGAATACCGTAGATTTTGACCAATATATAGATATTGAAATATATAGATTCGATATCTGATATTCAAAACCGATATATAGATACGATTCAATACAGCGTAAAAACGATATTATCCAAGCATAGTTCTGTGTACTTCAATAAATATTCTCAAAAAAATAATATTATAAGACTGCTTTTGTTTGATCGCACAAGTTACAAAGCTTGAGAACTTATTTTTTTACATATCTACCGTATTACCTAAATGGTTTGGATAAGGTGTTACCTTACTGCTATGCACCCACATTTCTCCAATACTGCTATTGAGTCCCATGGTACATGCCTATACCTATCTACCGAAACTTCAGTCTACTATCGATAATTTTTTTCAACCCAATAACGCCTTTATTTTTCTGCTCTAAAACACCGGTCGCACAACAAATGCAAAACAATCCTTCACAAATACACTATAATAACTTCGTAAACTACAAAGGGATAAACTTATTAGGCATTTAGAAAGTCTATCACAGTTATTTATCCTTATAGGCAAGTTATAATTGACTCTTTTGTTAAAGGAACAATGCTTGACTATTATTTGAATTGGCCGGAATTGGTTGGTGGAGTTCGAAGGCATTCACTAATCAAATAATGACGCAAAAATGCCTTTGTGCGACTTGTATAGTTACTATATTAGTTTTGAATTATTTTTCTGGCCAATTTGATAGTTGTCTGAAGATTCCAGATTTATTATGAAAGCAACATAATTTCTATTGATTTATTTTTAATCTGCGCGTACAATTGGCGTAGTGGAGAAGCGATTAACTATCTGATTTTTCTTAAAAATGTATACAATCTACACGGATAAGGGAAGAGGCAGACTCATTAAAAGGTGGATGGTTTGTATGAAACGTCATATGGCGGACAAGAAAGTGAATTTGGAGGTGACGTCTGATAGAGGCGACTGGAAAAACAAGACTCGTAGCTACATAGCTACCGCGCAGATCGTTCGGTTTACGAGGTTAAGCAACTCTTGTCACGGTCAATTCTTGGATGGGTGACAATTTTTCACACATCGAGACCTCTACGTGGCTCAGAAAGCAACCTAAGCAGTTGATCCCGGGTATCATATAAAGACCACAAACAGTCGTTACGGGCGTCAGAGACCCAAAAAGTCTAACCTTAGACTATCAGTGTCTCCAAGTAATTGGGTGGCGGAGGTCAGATAGCAGTCGCTCCGTCTAAAATACTAATATTCAGCCGCAACCGGTTGGAATGGAAGAGAAAAGACTAGGCAGATCAAGGGCAGGAGAATGATGATGATAATTTGTTTCGGGTCTGGGTGTCTGTGCATGTGACATGTGTGTTTGTAAACCAGACCAGTCTCTCAGTCACCAATAGCTTACACAATAACTAGGTCTTGCCAATTATTAAAACGAAAACAATATATTCTAGGTATTATCTAATGAATTTCTATGTCTGCTTTTGGTTGCTAAGGTACGCGGTAAAAGTAATTTACAGTTAACAGTTACAGGAACAATAATGTATTAAATTAGCTGCTAATTATAAATGACAAATATGGCAAGTGGGCTAGTGGTGCAAGCGTATATTTATTCTATGGAGTTGCAGTTGCGACTAATGATTCTTAGTAATTCTATTTATATGATAAATGTGAAAGTTTGTGTGTTTGTGAGTTTGTGCATTTTTTTTAAACTTTGTCCTACACTAGAGATAATTCCTGTATCGTGGGTGCGTTTATAATCATATGTATTCACATACACAAAGACCCAGACCTGAAACAACTACCTGTAGATCATACAAAAAATATTTTTTTCGTGTGGAAATCGAATATACAACACGTATCGCAGCAGTCGATCTATCAACCACTGCGCCAACCGTCAAAATTAAATTTCGATGTTTGTTAATCAATCACGCTTTATTGGGTGAATGGACCATATGGGTAGACCATAATCTGGGTTAGGACATAGCATTTTTATCCCGGTAATATATTCCCGTGGAATTATTGTAAAGTTCTTGTATCCTAAGATTTTACGAAATTATTATGTATTTCGCCTCATTGGTCTTACCTGGCTCATTGTTCTAGTCCTGGTCCTGGTCCTGGAATCGATTCCCGGGTCGGGTAAAGTGATATTGTGTTTTTAGCATAGAGATTCTCAGTAGCAGCTCGGAGCCTGGAACTGTGCCCGGTAGATGGCAATAGGCTCGCTATTACATGGGACTCAATAACGGTATCGGTGAAATGTGGGTATAGAATATTATACTTTTGCTTAATCCTTCGGGGAAAACAGGCGTGATGGTATGTCATGATATTTTTCGAAATGATGCTGTCGTTTTTCGAAATCTATGTGGGCGAAACCGCGGGATAAAGCTAGTTTATTATAGATACAATAAACTATTGTCAGGAATGACTAATTAGTGTCTTAAGAGCTAGAGGATAAGGTCCCTGATTCGATGCACAGGTCGAACAAAGTAAAGGAAAGACACATCTAGAGTGACCTATTCTTTGGGTACTAAGCTATGGCTGGCAATAGGGTCACCTCTTCTTACATGAACTTAAGAATGGGATCGGCGAAATATAGTATTTACGCATAACATCACACCTGTTATACTTGAAAGGTTAACCAGGGGTGTACTGCTGTATTCCCACATTACGTCGATGCTGTTATTGTGCCCCTTAACTCTATTACATGGGACTCTAGACTCCCTCTTCCAAGTATTGCTCTCTCTCTCTCTTTTATTAATCAAGCACGATGCCAAACTCCGGACCGTTACTTAGAATTACAGAATATTCCAATAACACTTTGCTCAACTTGTGAATCGAAACCAGAAACTCGCGCACAGCAGCCGCGCCTGAGACAACACGTACGTACAGTCAGCATCAAAAAGATGAATACACGTAGCGAAATTCAAAACCGAGTTTTAGACGAAGTAATGTTTGGAATCTTGACAAATTTCATACTTAGTATCTGTGGATACATAAAGATACATCGTCATTTAAATTTTATGATTTTAATCATTAACTTTTCAAGCTTAAGCGTTTGAATTTCGCTACGTGTATACAAATTTTTTGATGCTGACTGTACATACATACAACACATCTTTGCCTAACCCAGCTAGCTAAAACAGACGTAATCAACAAACAAACAAATTAAAAAACAGAAACTAGTTTAAACAACTTAATCACGTGAGGTTTTTTTGAAGCATTTTTTTAGTACCTAATTGTCATATATGATGAGCTTTTTTTAGATGCTCATGGGTGCCCGAAATTCTCGAGTAGTCATTGTGATTCTAAGATAACGACTTCACCCATGTCTCTTAGCAATGAAAAAAATAAATACACGTGATATCTTACTACATCCCCCCTCCCCCTTGTCATATTTCGTGATTTTTGCCAAACCCCCTCCCCCCCCTTTCGAACCTCACGTGATTAATGGACAGAGAAAATAAATAAAAACAAAATTATTCAAATAAGTAGTTTATCGATAAAGTTGTGCCGCCAACCCATCGTTATCGACAACAAGTTGTTAAGAATTGTAGTGATGTAATTAATTCGGTGGAACATCTAAATTATCTTTAATGGCCCACATTATGCGTACGATAGTTGAATAAGTTTATAAGGCTGGTCACAGACTGTGTTAATGCTTTTATTTATGTTGCTTTCACGAACTGGGTACCGTAAAACGCGGTAAAAAGAGATGTAGGAGTAAATAGAAACAGAACTTTGAAAGGAATTTAACATAGAATGCACACAGATTTTTGTCTACAAGCACTTCATTCTTTTTAGTAAATTATATCACAGTAACGTCCGCTCGCGGCTTCGCCCGCTTGGATTACGAATCCGTACATTTTCCGGGATAAAAAGTAGCCTATGTGCTATTCCTGACTATAATCTATCTCTATGCCAAATTTCATCCAGATCCTTTCTGTAGTTTTTGCATGAAAGAGTAACAAAGATCCATCCATCCATCCATCCATCCTCACAAACATATATAATACATATATAATATTAGTAGGATAGGATTAGTAGGAAGGATAGTAGGATTAATCTTGAAGTCCTTGTTGTGAAGGTTGAAAAGATTTCAAAGTTTTGTCTCTATTCGCCTCTGGATCCCTATTCAATAAAAATTTAGTACCACTCTATACGTAAGCCTACCATCTACCAGGCACGGCGATCGAATTCAGCACCTCAAGTTCAGCAGCTGCGATTGCCAACTGTGACATTATTGAGAAGCTCGATGTTCTGTGTCGCAATTCCCCCTTTTTTATAAAATGTCACGCAAATGCGCGCGCACCTTGTTTTCGTACATTTTTGGCTTGATGTATTTACGGTCGAGGTACTGAATATTATGATGATAAATGTACTGTAAGTAATTAATTTCATTCGCTTTCTACTACAATCACAGATACGCGGCTATCATCCAAAGCATCTTGTGTGGTCTTCATAAAATTTTATTATTGCTTCAAATACGTAATTGCTACTGTGTTTAATTATCCCGAAAGCTATAAGTGTAGCTACCGGTAAAAACTAAGGACTCAAATCATTAAAAAATTAATCTGTCTACAATACGTACTCACTGACTGATTAAACACGAAATCTCAAAAACTAGAAATCTTACAAACTTGAAATCCTTTAGCAAGGTTCCTTATATAGGGTGTAGGCAACTACAAAGAAATGATAATACACAAATACCCCCCTAAAAGGGTGAAATGAGGATTGTGTTAGTAGTGTATGAAATCTATTATATCAAAATTATTTATTAATATGTAATAAATAAATACAATCTGATTAAGGTGTATCATTATGAACGTCTCGTTTAATCAGATCGGTTGATTAATCGATTGTAATTAATCGATTAAATTAATCGATTCAACATGTGTGGTCGGTCTTATTTGGATGTGTAATTAAAAGGCTCTTTACACTAATTGATGTTTTGAATATCCTACAATTTTTTTTTTTTAATTTGAAAACTTATTAAAATATTGAAAAGTTACCGGCTAGATTGGCTTTCTACGTACTAGCCACGAGTTTTATTCCCGCTCGGATTAAATATTCGAATCTACAGATCCCTGGTCTGTGGTCATATAGATATGAAAAAGCAAATTAAATATACATATTGTCTAGTATGTATTTAAATTGGTTCATTATATCTCTCGACTTTCTTCATTAATTAACACAATTAAGTTGGTCCTTGGAGACGGAGAGGTATTATAATTACCGTGGATGTAACACATTGTCTTAATTACAGTATCACGCCTGCATTCCCCGAAGGGTTAAGCAGAGGCACTATTGAATACCTATATTTCGAAATGCCGTTATTGAGTCCCATGTCATTGAGGACGAAGAAACTACGTGCTGCTACGGAAAATGGTCCTTACAGCAAAACTAAATAACACTTTGTTCAACCCGGAGATCAAATTCAGGACCTCATGCTCAGCTGCTGTGCTTGCAATCACTAGACCAATGAGAGGTCAGTGACAGGGCCGCGTGGTCGACTATGGCCTATCTCCTTCTCATTCTGAGAATGGGTTTAACTAGATATTAATTAATTTAATTAATGTTTGTGAATGATAATTAACTGTCAATAATTAAAGCTCAAAAGTTCAAAGCAGAAAGGAATATGTTCTGTGGGTAAGTAATACACTTTTTGTAAATGGAGTACTTATTAAGTCGCGCTTTTGGAGTACTTTAATTGTTTTTATAATATATATATATACTAAATTTTGAGATGATAATGCAAAGGAAAATCACAAAGTTTATCCGAATTATGGTGAGTGTATATCAGTGGCGTGCGGTTCATACAGACAAAAAGACACTGTCTACCCTACATAACTCAGATAAATATTTATTATAAGATATTTCAGGTGGCAAATCACATACATCATTATTTAATCCACATGACGACGAACCAATGCCAACATGCAGTAAATATTATTGGTAAGTAAGCTTTTAAACCCGGGTACGTCTTAAACTGCGGCCAGACACCGGAGGACGGGCAGCAGCGTCCTCTTACTAATCGGTGAGCCACTGCGATCCCCAAGCCGCCTGCCAAGCGTGGGGATTATGGCAAACCGGGGGATTTGAGTTTGAGGGAGGCCTTCGTTCAGCAGTGGACGTCTTCTGGCTGATGCTGATGCTGATGCTGCTGCTGAAGCTTTTAAAATTGTCTGCCTACCTTGTCTAAAAACTCTGTGCACGCCGCTGGTGTATATACATGTATGTATATACATTATCCAAAAAAGTAAACAATTATATTATTCTAAATGGCTATTAAAATAATCTTTATATGGAAACGTGAATTAATAAACGCCCACTCTGAAGATTAGGACAATAATATCTTTATACAAAATGCATTCAATTTTATCACAGCTTCATTACTAGTAAAATATATAACATTTACAATAATTACTAATTGAAACCTATAAAGGTAGCTAGAGTATGAATGAATATATAGATGGCGCCAATTAACGAAGGACCAGTCAGTAAAAACTATAAGAGCATTTTCAAAAAACAATTGAGCTAACTGCGAGATAATCAAACAAAAAAAAAAAAAAAAAAAATGAGCTTTATCTCATTTCGTAGCAAAACTGTAACTGTACAACACAGTAGTATCAGGATTTTTTTAAATAAAAGATTTCCTAATAAAATAACATAAAAACTTATTGTTGTACAAGTTGTGTGGCAATTTTTACCTTAAGCTGTGATATTTAGTGTTGATATTAGTTTCCATTAGTTACTAAGCTAGTCAGTTACCATTGTATACGATGAAAACAGTTAAAATACAACTTTCGGGAAAAAATCTAACGCTTTATGTAGTCAGAAACACAGCACTCCATAGCTTGTCTTATTCATACTTACGGGTAAGCCATTAGCCTTAATACAGGAACTCCCGTTCACTTAGAATATTATTTTTATTAGGAATATTAGCTATTGATTGGAACTTTGGCGGTCCCTTTGATTGTACGCCCACTTTTCGCCGATGCTGTTATTGAGTCCCATGTAACGGGGGGCGAGCCTATTGCCATCTACCGGGTACAGTTCCAGACTCCGTGCTGTTACTGAGAATTTCCATACAGAAAAACCCAATAACACTTTTCGATGTTTGGTCATATTAAATAGGTATATTATAAGGGGACTAAGTAAACAAGAGAGTCGAGAGAAATCAATGATTTTATCTAGTGTATAAAATAATGAACAAATTGAAACAAAACATGGCATTAGAGGTTAGGCAGAGGTGTACTATTATAAACGCACATTTTGCCGCTGACGTTATTGAGTTCCATGTAATTAGGTGCGAGCCCATTGCCATCTACCGGGCACAGTTCCGGATTCCGTCGTGTCCGGCATCAACCGTCGGGCTTTGGCCCGCCAGGCTGACCATCTTGCCTGATCCTGGTTGTACGAAGCCTGGTTGTGTTAAGCCAAGCTTTGTTTATTTTTATTAGCCTTCTTAAAATACTTTTATTATGTAATGACAGACAGGAGAGTGTTGCTGGGGAGTTTGTTAGGCCGTTTGTTCTCCACAATCTAAAACAAGAAGCGGTGGAGGCGAGCGAATAAGTTTTGTTTTTAAATATTATATGTTTGATGTTTTAAAAACACTATTTATAGCCTAATATGAATAAATGAATTTTGGTGTCTTCTAGCATTTTTATTTGAATAATAATAAATCCATTTTGAAAATGGCCTTTTAATAATTCTTTCCGCAAGATCGTACCTACCCTCAAACTGTTCGAAAAACTTCAAAACAAAGCGTATTTTCTCCTCAAAAAGATATTTATCAGCAGACCATAAAAATAAAGACCAGTAAACGAGTTTAGTAGATCCGCACGTAACACGGAACCCGTCAATATCGATAAAAACCCCTAAAAAGGTCGGTAGAGACGTAAAATGGAGTAATTTTGGCCTCCAAATAAACGATATAGATCTTTAAAAAGATACTACGGATCGCGTGCGAGTTTGTCTGCCCTTTAAAATTATTAAAATATTATGTAGCGTGTACTACTTGCAACTACTTACAACGATTGTAACACATATACGAATGCCCGATATCAACTGATGGGCCTCAGCCCGCCATGCAATATCACCTCGCCTAGACTAAGGATCTTCCCTTTGCTAGGGTCGAACATCCTATATATAATATCGTGTGTGTCAGGATATTGGTTTAATAAGAGTCATCATTTTCTTTTTCTCTCAAGGCGGTACGAGCTATCACATAAAACTCGCTCTTGCCGTAGTGGAAAGATTAGCCAGTCAGTAATGGTGATATCGAGAAAATCTGACGCGCATTGGTTGAGCGATCGATTGCTGTGCTACGAGTTGTGGATACGATTCCTGGACAAAACAACTATTTGTATTGTTTACACATTGTTCAGGGTCTGGGTGTTTGTGCATGTGAATATTGGTGTTTATAAAAGTTAAAAAAATTCGTAGTTCCTATATTACTTTTTTATTATCGTGGTGAATATGCAGTACCTAGCGGGCTGCTTGGAAGACAAGACAAGTGTTCATTCAACATTCGCACCTTTGACTTTTTGAATTAATGTGCGGATTAGAATTTGATTATAACTTGCGTTAACGGTGAAGGAAAAAATCGTTAGGAACTAAGCTTTTTGATTAAGAGAAAGATCAGAAGGGAGTGCAAAAGCAGGTTTAATATTTTTCGCACTGGCAAAGGGACTCGCTTTCTGCACTACGGATCGCGGGTTCTGATGTACGCCCTGTTACTTCCATCTCTATCCAACTAATAATTACTATAAATATCTTCATAATTATTATAGGAAATGTTTGTCAAATTCCAACAGAAATACAAACAAACATTTTCTATATAACCCGGATCGTTTATACAGAGTGTACGCAAACGCTTTATGAGCCCCTGTATATGGGAAGTGTTTCTCTAAATGTGTATTAATTTCGTCTGAATGCGATTCGAATACTAAAGGGTGTTTGGACGCCATTCTTCCTCCATTGTTACCATTCTTTGGGAATACGACGTTGTTTGAAAATAAATATTTTTTTTTAGAAACATGTTTGGCTGACTAAATTAGCAAACATAAAAATATCATATAAAAAATTACACTAGTAGCTGATTATACAGGGTTACCTAGAAAAGTAGTGTCAAGCCGAAATCCTGAGGTAGAACACAAGTGGAGGTACCCGAATCACCCCCAAGTATGTTTCGTTTAACCCCGCGATTTTTGTGGTTTTCGAGTTACGTATTATTTTCATGTTTAATCAGTAAAATTCACAATAATAATATGTACTTTTTGGGATTCAATTTTTAATTAATTGGTGACATCTAACATAATCTATACAAATAAATAAAGTGGCATTGAAGTGGCTGTTTGTAATGTCAAAATAACAGCTTTTTATTACTTAATGCATACGAAAGTAAATACGGGACTTAAAAAAAAATTGTCCTTCTGTCTGTTCTTTTTGTTTGTTTGTTCCGGCTAATCTGTGAAACTCCTGAACCGATTTTGACGGGTCTTTCACTGGACGATAGCTGATGTTATAGGGAGTAACTAGGCTCCTAGAGAAAGGACTAGGGTTCCGCGCATAAAAATTAAAGCCTATGAAATTCTGAACAAAATAAGATTCAAATATGGAAGTGCGAGTACTATATATATATATAGTATAGTGTAGGCTGATTTTTTACCAGAAAAAATGCACGGGTTCGTAATCCACGCGGGCGAAGCCGGGGACAGAAGCTAGCTATGTAAATATATATAAAAGTGAATCAGAGACTGTCACTGCACCAATCGTGCCGTAAGATTTCATAACATCCTTTCTCCCACTCACACAGTCATGCATCGTACCATTCTATTCCTACGTGTATATTTCGTGAGGACATAAACGAATTTAATAAAAAAATAAATACTTGTATCCTGCACAAAAAAATGACTCATACATTTCAATAGAAAGAACCGCAGCGCGAGCGGCAACCGCGCCACTCTGAGCGTAGCTTTAAATAAGTCTATCATAGAGCATAATAAGTTAATAAATAATTGAATAGAATTTAACTTGGCGTTGAGATATTAAATTCAGTATTCAGCAAGCATAATTAGATGACGTCAGAGAGACCACGACACTATCTCGCTTGGCAATCGTTATAATATAACATTATAAATCTTTGTGCTAGTTTATTTTTATTGCCTATATTTATTGCCACGTTTGTCTGGAAAGCTGGCTGATCTTGATCCTGGACGAGATCCATAGATGGACAAAAGGTTCGCTTCAGTGCCAGGAAATCAGTTTTTTTTTTAGAACTAGTATAATAGAACTAGTAAGTGCTTGGTGGGTTAATGGTCGCAAACGCTGCTGAGCGCGAGGTCCTGGGTTAGATTTCCGGATAGGGCAGTGTTACTGGGTTTTTCTGTATGCAAATTTTCAGTCATCATCATCATCATCATCAGCCAGAAGACGTCCGAACGAAGGGGGGGGTTTGCCATAATCCCCACGCTTGGCAGGCGGCTTGGGGATCGCAGTGGCTCACCGATTAGTGAGAGTACGCTGCTGCCCGTCCTCCGGTGTCTGGCCGCAGTTTTAAGAGGTACCCGGGTCGTATATAGTAATTTTCAGTAGCAGCACGGAAAGTGGAAAGATGCCCGGTAGATGGCAATAGGCTCAGACCTATTACAAAATGTGAAAGGGGGTGAGCTCGAATCGAACCAAGGACTTTACGCTTAGCAGTCGAGCTTGTGACCACTAAACCAATGTGGCAGTCAAATGTTATGTTTTAAACTAAAATCAATAGAATAAAATTAATGAGTTGAACTCGAAATCAATTTACTATTAGAATTGATTTAACTTTACGGTTTAATTTTTCAACGTTCAATAAACTTTGAACGCATAAATTTTGAATGAAATTGTTTGCTGAAGAAACTTGATTTGCATTTTTCGGTTGATATATTATAGGTTTTCGTTTCAATAAACTGAATCTTTGAAACTTATTTATTATCTGTGCAGTCATGTTTCAAACTTCAATAAAATATGTATTTATATGAATTTTAATACTTTTCAAACATATACGGAAACAAGAGTTTTTATTTAAATTTTGCTGCGTTTTTTCTGTTCTCGATTCACTGGCAAAATTTAAAACGTAATTTATAGTTCAATCGATAATCAATTATATTTTTAATTATACAAGTAACAAACAAACATCTTGAGTTCATTTATAATATTATCAAATCTTTGGAAACTTATTACATCTATTTCAGAGTCGGACAGTATTATAAAATTATTTATGTTAAATATGTATGCAATTTCATTTATTATAATCGGTTTTTCGGTAAAGATAATTTTGAATAGACCAAAGATACAACACAGATAACAAAACTGACATTGTTAAAGTATAATTTAAACTTTGAAAAAGAACTCAAACACTCATTTGTTTTTTATTTGAAGCCATCTCCGTACTTCGTACTTCTGACTCATGTGTACGCACCATTACTAGACAATTTATTTCCGAGATGTGACATAATGAATTATGAAACGCGGTCTGTAGTCTGAGAGACCGACTGCATACTTGTTATTCCTTATAAATATACTAATCGTACATTACACGTCTCAATGGTTCCTGGAATTGGTAACCGCGGCGGGCGCAAAAGGTATCAACGGTAATTACTATAGACGCTCGTTCAACTCATCGATTCAATTTCAACAATATATGTACATTGCGTTATTCCATTTGTTCAGCTAAGTGATTTTTAAAGCACACCGTGCAGTGTATCTCGTTGAAATTTAACTGATTCTGATTACGATTACGGACGTGTATTGTAATTACCATCCTGGTTGAGGCTCTACTCGCTTCGGTTACTCACGCCCTCTGTGTTACTCAAACGTAAATATTATAGATGTTTTCAATAAAACATAGGTAAACTAAATATTGCTGGCTAACTAGCTGACTAAATATTATCTCTTTAATTTAGTTAAAGTTAATTTAGTTAAAGTTTTATTTAGTTAAAGACTATGAGGTCTCTTGAAATCAGCGGCGTGCACAGAATTTTTAGACAGGGTAGGCAAAAAAATTTAAAAGCTTATTTACCAATAATACCTGCTGCATGTTGGTATTGGTTCGTCGTCTTGTCGATTAAATAACGATGTATGTGATTTGCCACCTCAAATATCTTATAATAAATATTTATCTAAGTTATGTAGGGTAGGCAGTGTCTTTTTGTTTTTATGCACCGAACGCCACTGCTTGAGATTGGGTGAGTAAACTAATGCATTTTGAACGTTAGAGAGATTTCTTTATTATGACGATAATGCATTACAAATTAGGTCTTTCGAATTTAGGTCAAATGAAATTAGGCATTTTGAAACATAAGGCGTATTGAAATAACGTGGTTTGATGAAGATTTACTATACAATAACCATGTTATGTACAAAACAAGTATAAGCCATACAACTTCCTCATAACGGAAATATTTGTACAATTAACGAAGTCTCGTAAATCATTTGAGGAAACAACCGATGTGAAACTTTTTTAATAATCTTTAACCTTCCTCTTGCGTTGGCCATCATCAACTAAAATGCTCCTAAAGAATAATGAATTTACTTCGAAAAATAAATTGGATGACGAGCTGTTCAGAAGACTTTTGCTAGCTGATGATAATCTATCTATATACATAAAAATAAATGTGTGTATGTTCCCTGTGGACTCCAAAAGGGCTGGAACAATTTTAATGAAATTTTTAGGTAATCTTCAGATTAGCCCAGCGGGTGATCCTGTGAAATTCGGTAGCGATGGGATCAACAAATATATATATATTTTTTACTATGGGTAATTAATGCTACCCGTGCGAATCCGGGGCGGGTCGCTAGTGATATACTATTAGAAAACGTTGTTTGTATAATACACATTAAATTAAGTAAACACCGGTTTCTCATACATCTGGCTTCCTCAACCCTAGTGAAAAGAAGGAGCTACCTTTTACCATAGTATTGTAAAAGGATCTTTATAGGCACTTTCAAAAAGTCAAGAATCTAAGTTAAAGTCTTAAACATACTCCAACCACGAACGCAATTGTCAATCATTGAGACCGACTGTTAATAATTATAATAGGGCTTTTTAGGAAGTTCTGCAGACTATCAGCTTATTAATGTTCCTACTGATGGAACTGACCTACTCTCTGACAAAGGGACGGTCAATACCAACCACGCGGGGCCAGCGTGTATCGGCGTAAGTCACAATTAGGTATGAAAAACAATATTAAGTTTTTTTTTTTTCAACCTGGCTGGTGCGATGAAGCTGCAGGGGTGCCAAAATCTTCGGACTAGTGACTGTAACGTCAACCGCAACAAAAGTTAGATAATTTATTAACTACTAAAACTCATTTTCTTTTTATTGAGTTGCTTGAATAACTGTCTATTTTACAATTTTGTTTATTCAATTCTTCTCACTTCATTGTTATAGAATGGTGAAGGAATGTGATGAATACTGACCAGACGCACAACCCGACTACTTGATTATAACACATTATGTAAATATTCGCGCCTGCGTCTCCGCGAGCGACGTCACTGCATCCAATGAGAGTTTTTATATGAATGTATTCGCGAATAAATTCAGACAATGAATTATTCATTCTCTTATAAAGAAAATACCTCCGGCTGAGTATTTGACATTTAATTTTAAGATGCCTCCCCCTCTTAAGTAAGCAGAGGAAGCTCATATTTTGTTGAGATAGTTTCATGAATTTTCTTATGTAATTAAGTGTCTGAGTTTATTTAAGTTTATTTTGTTGAAGGAATATCAAGTGGATGAATATTTTTCTTAAGATAATTTATTTTTAGACTTCGCAGAATGGTAAGGAGCATTCACATTTCAGTTAGTTAGTATATCTTGCCGGGATGATTTTTTTAGAACTACTTATGTTGTGGTGAAACGATCTGCAGTCTGCAATATCCTTAACAGGCAGACAGCCTGGGGTTTGTTGGATTTCCTTTGGTTTTACCACTCGGGCAAAGAACATCAGGGCTTTCCTTGACGGGTGATTTTTGCGTCGGAAGTTGAGATTAAGTACCTACAGCCAACCAGTTGTCAAACGAAATATAAACAAGCTGTTATGAACATTTTATTGGGTTTAAAAATTAAATTAAACTTACATTTAATATGTCTCAAATCGATTAAATAACTACTAAACTACAGACTATAATTTATAAAATACCATAAAATGTTGTTTTCTATAAGAACGTTAAATTACGAAAAAATGGTGTCCATAAATTTAAAAAGTTCACAGTTATCTAAAAATCCTTTTTAAAACAGTGTTACAGCAAAGTACTTCTTTATTCAGCACTGGCCAGTTTAATTTCCCAATGTTTCCAACTGCAATTAATTTGCAGAATCTAATCGAGGATTTGCCGACCTAGGGGCAATTCTCATAGGGTTAGAGATCATGTTGAAATTGAGATACACTCATGGACATATTCAGAGGAACGCAAAAGAAACAAATTACACATACTGATTTAAGCGGCCAGTGCGTAAAATAGTAATTATTCAACTTTTTTTTTCATTTCCCTATATTTAGGGAAATGAAAAAAAAAGCATAATTTTATCATAATTCTTGTAATATTACACTGGATACATCTACGTTTCAAATGCAAGCAATGATCAGATGGAACCGGGAATTTAATCTTTCTATAGAGGAAGACATTGTCTCTAAAATAGACTTACATATGTCGAAGTTCACGAAAATTGCCACACATCTCTCTCTTTTGAGCATTTTAACTAGAGATTAGAGAAGGGAAGGCGTGCGATATCAAGCATATGTTTTCGACATATCTCGATTTCGACATGAGATCTAACCGGGTGAGAATTGCCTCTCTATTCGGCTGATATCACTGATTGCATTGAGAATAATCATGTCCAAATTTACTTTAATCCTGCCAGTATTATTGGAGATTTGATCAACAACGATTTGTTTGATCCAATGTTTGGTCAAACAAGCAGTCCTATTAAGCGCATTGTGCGTCCGTCCATTGCCAATATTTAGTCCAAATGTGATGTTTGGATATTTGTTACTTAGCCGGGTAACCGGGTCAACAACGGTTGAGCCGGTTAAGATTAAATTTGATACAATGAAGCATGTATAGCGACAGAATTTTGTCGTCGCATTGTCTTATTTTTATGCATTATCTTTTTTTGTCACGAGCATAACATTTTGTCGCGGATATCATTTTAGCACAGCTGGAAGACATAGAGATAACCCAATCTCTAAAAATGTCCACTTAACACGGCATACAGAACTGATGTTTATTCAGTATATATGTAGTATAATTTTCTTCGGAGGATACATTTTTTTTTTTTATTTTTTTAAAAACGTTACCCCACACTAGGAATAATTCCTGTATCGTGGGTGCGTTTACAAACACATATATTCACAAACACAAACATCCAGACCCGAAATAATTATCTGTAGATCATATAAATATTTGTTCCGTGCGGGGATCGAACCCGCGACACTTAGCGCAGAAAGCTAAACGCTTAGCCACTGCGCCAACCGTGTCGTCATCAACAAATCGCGTTCATTAATTGTGTTACAGTGACACTTTATAAACAGTCAGTCGAGTCAGTCGGTCGATTACAAGATTTCAAAGCCTTTTTCTTTCTTAGACCAGCCAGCCTTTATCAAGAAGGCTGACTATTTAATTATAACCTTTGTAGAATCAATATTAGTTCGCTACTTTCGCATCATCTGAGTGTTTGATTGATTGATGATTATCCCGAAAATTATTATCCCAAATAATATTTTTTACTTGCGAATCCTTATTGCAAATACTATAAAAACCTTTATATAATCGTAAATGTATAAAATGTTATCAAATAAATTTTCCCCCTCATCACTTTACGTTTATTACGCAAAGTCAAATCTGATCCATATTGCAACATTAAAATATTTTAAAGGATTGTAAAACCCCGAAATTCCCTTCCTTATATCTCGGGAATGCACTTAAAATATACTATAAAAGGTTATTATCTCGTGCTACACCGTTGTAACTTCGTACAGATCGTTTCCTAACCCGTAGGAAACCTCTCATTAGATAAACAGAACCTTTACACGGAGACCCCTAATCTTCATGAAAATCTACAGCAAGATAGCTCAACGTATACTGGTAGAATAAAAACAATAACCAATATATCTTGACCCCTGGATCTACCACTATTCGTAAGCAAATAGTCGTTACGTTACGGATCAATGTAGATTGGCACCAAATAAAACGATATCCATGATCGAACGTTTAATTTATATCCGTTGTAAAACACGAATAATATTGCTTTGGTATTGACAAGAGATATGAGTTTTGGTAACCCTTGTTTTATTAGAAGACACAGAGCAGAAAATATAAACGTAACGTTCAAGCAAAATTGCAGTAGATCAATTTTTATTCTGTATGCAATTGGTTAAACTGTGACAATTTATATGGTTTGAAATCACGTTAGCGCGTAATTTGAGAAAAATATATCGTTACTAGTCGAGTTAGATTACCTAGCGTTTCGGATATCCGATATTAATTGCTCAGGTCGTAAATAACAAAGAAAAATGGCCGTATTTTACCTGCAATAATTGCCATAACTGCAAGATTGGCGTATACGAGTAAAATGAGAACCTAAAAGTGGCTTTGACGTTTCAATCATTTTCCAACCAAACTCTAAGAATAGAATAGAATAAAATATATTTTTATTTCATGTAAACCAAGTTCAGGCACTTAGGTATGGTTCCAAATAGTAAGTCTTATGGAGAAGAACCGGTAAGAAACTGCATGGAAACTTTCAAAATAATAAATCTTACAATTTTTTTTGGTACACTGTGGTAAGAGAATGCGAGAATAATGTAGATCAATGTGTAAAAACGAAAACATGCTAGGATAAACGAAAAATAATAAGACTGCCTCTGAATAAGATTGCCATGGCAGTTACAAGCTGACCAGTCCCGGCAGACGGCACCCGTTCACGAACATGACTCTTCTAAGCTTGGGTAAGCGTCACACTTAATCCCCGAAAGGTTAGGCACAGGCAAGGTGTACTGTCATACATCCTCATTTTCCCTATGCTGTTACTCGAGAGTCCCATGGAATAAGGAGCGGGACCATTGCCATCTACCGAGCACAATTTTGGACCCCAAGCTGATATTGAGAATTTCCATACAGACTTTCTTCTAACCGGCATCAAACCTAGGATCTGGTACTGAGCATCTGCGCTTTCGTGAAAGTCAGCTTGGGTTATTACATAATACCTTACCCAGAGAGCGAAGTGGATCATCGTGGCGAGTATAGCAAGCAAGGCAAGGCAAGACAAGAGTTTGACACACCTCTATCTTCCCCCAGGTGAAGGATAATCCATTAAGATTTTCACCAAATCATCTCATCTGCCCAGCCTGCCCGAACACATTGGAGTCGGCTTCCAGTCTAACCGGTTGCGGTTGAATATCAGTATGTTACACGGAGCGACTGCCTTCTGACCTCCGCCATACAATTATTGGGAGACACGGATGCTCTAAAGTTAGGCTGATAGTCAGATTTTTTGAACTGCTGATAACCGTAACCGCTGTCATAGGTATCGTATGACTCCCAGGACCAACAGTTTAACGTGCTTTCCGAGGCACAGAGGGGTGAGATTGCTTTGAGTATCACCAAGTAAAACAATAAAAATACTTTGGGGTAGGTTGGAGGTTGTCTTGGTTACAAGTCTTGCTTTTTACAGCGAAGTTAATCAGTTTTTTTTTAAAAGCAGCTGTTTTTGCAACAGCTGTTATAGTAGAGCAAAGAGAAATTTGGCAATGTACCAAACGGTAGGTAAAATCGTGGACATCCGACATTTGCTTTCATAAATAAGACAAATTCTGCCTCATTAGGCCAAAGGGTACTGGTTAATTGGTCGCAAACGCGGCTGCTGACCAGGAAAGGAATCGTCGTGTACCGGGATTGTGAAGTTATGTGTTCAATATCCAGATCGGGCAAAAGGATTTTGGGTTTTTGTAAGGGAAATTATAAATATTGCCTGTTACCTCGCGGCTTGAGATTATTCACGTTAGACTTCTTTCCATGAGATTTATCAACAACATAGGCGCCCACCTTCAGGAAATATAGACTTGATAAACACTTTTCTTTACACATAATATGCGAGAGGCAGAACAGAGAAGCAGCCATAGCATGCATGGTAATAGATTTTTATTTATATAGATTTTTGTTATTAATTTGTGTGAATTTGTAACGAGTATATGAAACTGAAAATAAATGATTATAATTATTATACTGTGATGTAAGTATATATATATATATATATGTATGTTACGTGCCATCTCGTGCCAGTAAGAACTAAGCATAACATGACAGCATAACAGCATACAAAACAATAGACAGTTGTATTCCTAAACAACGTCGAGTCAATGAACTAACTGTAAGTCTCGAAGTCGGCAATCCTAACTAATATTATAAATGCAAAAGTAAGTATGTTTGTTTGTTTTTTACCTTTTCACGCCTAAACCACTGAAGCGATCATCATGAAATTTTGCATATACATTGTCAGGCGTACAGAAAAGGACATAGGGTACCTTTCATCCAGAAAAAGTACTGTTCCCAAGGGAAAACAACTTTCAACGGTCATAATTGCTTTAGGACGCTAGATGGCGCTACGTGTGACACGAAAATATGCACGGGTTCGTAATCAATGCGGGCGAAGCCGCGGGCGGAAGCTAGTACAGTATAATTGGGCCATAAGCTATCATTGACTTCATAGCTAGCGGAGTACGGAGCTCCATCGATTTGCTGAGACATGTTCCGACTAGTTTAGGCTTAGATCAAAGTGCGAGTCCAGCTTGTTAGTAGAACTTCGCAGATGGATAACGTGAATATTAGTCACTAGTAATATCACTGCCGAACCCCTATCACGCCTGTATTCCCCGTAGTAAGCAGAAACTGACTGTATTGAATCCCATGAGAGGCTCGTAGCTACATAACTACCGCACAACTCTACGGATCTGCGAGGTTAAGCAACGCTTGCTAAGGTCAATCTTTGGATGGGAGACCATTTTACACAAATTGAGAAAGTGTCGACCGTTTTTCGAAAAGCATTTTAAGCTGCTGGTTCCGGGTGTCATACCAATACTTAAGATAGTCGTTACGGGTGTCAGCAGCCCGAAAAATCTGATAACCAGTCCAACCTTAGAGTATCAGTGCGTTCCAGTAATTGGGTGGTGGAGGTCACATAGATGTCGCTCTGATTAACGATGATGAATGAAATGTGCTGCGTTACATATCACAGGTTCGATTCCCGCACGGAACAGATATTTGTATGACCTGTAGCTGTTCAGGTTCTAGGTATTTGTGCATGTAAATATTTGTATTTGAAAACGCACGAAACAGGAATGAATCCTAGTATGGCGCAACGTTTTAAATAAAAAGAAACTGTTTACCGCAGTAGGAGAAAGAACGATTTTTGTACCATCCAGGAAAATCCTGTACGAAAATCTGATCGTACCATAGTGAAGCGAATGAACGAAGTTATCTAATCTCCCTTACCGTAATCTATTCGCATCACTACCCAAACATCGGCGATGTTTGTCGCTTTGTCGCATAATTCGGCACTAAGCTACTACCGGCTTTCGTCTGAGATGAGAGATAAATGCCGATGTTAGGTTATCTTTATAGGCTCCTTTACTTGAGCAACTGAAATCGATATCAATGTACACATAGTTTTCTTTTTAGGTACAATTTTTTGGTGTTTATATATATTATTATTAGGTATAGTCAGTGGCGTGCGGTGCATAAAGACAAAAAGACACTGCCTACCCTACATAACTCAGATAAATATTTATTATAAGATATTTGAGGTGGTAAATCACATACATAATTATTTAATCGACAAAACGACGAACCAATACCAACATGAAGTAGGTATTATTGGTAAATAAGCTTTTAAAATTTTCTGCCTACCCTGTCTAAAAACTCTGTGCACGACGCTGGGTATAGTATGAGCGGCAAGAATGCACGTTAATCTATTGTTCTCAATAGGTAGACATTTTGAGAAACAAGGTTTAGATCCATAGATAGACAGAATTGTTTTTATTTCAAATAAACCTAATACAGGCACTTATGAAACGTTATAGGACTCTGCACGGTTCCAAAAAGTTGGTCCTATGGAGAAGAACCGGCAAGAAACTTCATGGATACTCTTTTAAAATCTCTTTTAACAATCTTACCATATACGTAACATAACGGGCAACGTTTAAAAAGTGGAGTGATTTCATACTTCTCTTAAGTATTGCTTTAGAAAGAGACACAGCGAGACTACAGAATTAACGCCAGTGATATTTCTCGGGTAATTAGCGGTGGACACGTGTCAATTAGGCTTTCTAATTGATAATGCGGTTTCAACACTGTTATCCCGAGACAGGTGGCGACATTAGTGTATAACAATATAGTACTATACACACTACACACAGGTCCCCGATAGTTAACATCACCCGCATGTAGTATATCTTGCCTCTGACTGACGTTCCTTTGAAGAGTACCAGGGTAATTATCTATTTTGCCTGCCCGTACAGAGTGTTCAAGGAACGACATTTTAATTTGAAAGAGGTGGCGTGATGACCTAGACGCGCACCAGAGGAGCTGGTTCGTGGTGGCGTTAGATAAAGATGGGTGGAAGAATTTGGGGGAGGCCTTTGCCCAGTGGGAAAGTTTGGACTAAAAAAATAATAATTGTAATTACGTTTTATTTGTAACCGTACTATAAGTAGGAATTTCAATTAAGTTATTAGTAACTAAAATCATAATATACCTACAGGTAATATAAGAGCGCAGTGGCTAAGCGGTTTGTTTTCTACGCTTCGAGCTGCGAGTTCTATTCTCGAACCGAAAAAATATTTGAATTATCTACAGAAACGGCCAATAAAAAGTAATGAAAAGTATCCTTGGATGACTCATTCAGGATTAACTAATGGAAATCCATGATATCCAAGATATGCAATGAGAATTTTTTGTTGTTAATTCCGGTTATTTAGTTCTGATTTGGGTGCAATATGCAGCACCGTCCTCCCGCCCGCAAATATATGCACATGCAGAAGGTGCGATTAATATAATGAAATATGTAACCAAACCGATCCTCAACACGTGTTTCGCCCCTCCACGGGGCATCTTCAGGAGATGTTGACTCGTCGGCCGTTCGGACGCGAATGGACACGCCATTCAAGATTATAAAGTGAAACCGTAAATCACGTAAAAACTACCTTTCACAAAAATTTCAAAGAAGCCTTTCGAATCCTCCTGCCGAAGCCAACCCAATCGTTTTGAAGTTTGAATACACATACGTGACCACATCGTGAATTTTGAACCCAATATTACTGATATGTGACTTGGAAATACGCCAGTTCTAATGGCAACACTGTTTGGAGTTAAAGGAAAACGAGTGTTGGTTCGATAAAAATTCAAATTCTCGAGTCTTGAAAATTTTTATTGTTTTTGTATGAAAATTTCTTAGTAGCTGCTCGGTTTTGAATTGTGCTCGGTAGATGGCAATAGCTTCGCTCCCGTTATATAGGACTTAATAGGCTTTCTCTCACGATGTGTCCCTTAATACATATATGTAATATATTATTTATTTTTAAGTAATATTTTTCTACGTTAAGCTCCAAGTATTTGATTGTATTATGGTAAATATTAATTATCAAAATGTAAGTGTTTTAGTGTTAGTTATCATCAAAATCATCATCAGCCAGAAGACGTCCACTGCTGAACGAAGGCCTCCCCCAAGCGGGGGGGTTTGCCATAATCCCCACGCTTGGCAGGCGGCTTGGGGATCGCAGTGGCTCACCGATTAGTGAGAGGACGCTGCTGCCGGTCTGGTGTCTGGTCGCAGTTTTAAGACGTACCCGGGTCGTGTTAGTACTGTAAACTAATATTTTAATTAAATAAATAAACGCTAAATTAAATTTTGATCCACACGTAAATACAAAAAGTCACTGGTGCGAACCGGTATCGATCTCACATCCTCCTCCAAGGAAGGATAGTTGAACCACTAGGCTATCGTGGCGCATATAACAGGCCTCTTTAAATTAAAGGTAAATGGTCTATGACATTATAAACCGACCCTTTGCATATTATAATTTATAACCGTTAATATTATACTATGGTAAACAGGGATAAATAAAACATTAATACGTTTTGTCTCAAAAAAATAACATGCCAGAATAAATGTATGTATATTTTGTCGCTTTATGACTAAAAGCCTACCGGAAGTCGGCTAGGGTTGCTTTCATAGAGCATCCGGCACGCAACCGGAAGTTCGTATCTACACATGAGTAAGAGACGGGAAATGACGATGGTTTGTCGTCGTATTATGCGTAAAATGTTGTCAAGTCTGTGTCACACATTTACATGCATAATAAGTTTTTAAATGGATTTTAATGTGGACGGATCCCGCCTCCCCCTGTTGTGATGATACCCATCGAAATAGTATGCCGTGAACAACAGGCACTGAACATATTATTTCGATGATGATACCGTAAAATGTTGTAACTTGCACTCCTAACTTTGCCCGTACTAATTCTGTAAAGTAATACAAACCTGTATTCTTAACTTAACTCATCATCATCATCATCATCATCAGCCAGAAGACGTCCACTGCTGAACGAAGGCCTCCCTCAAGGGGGGGTTTGCCAAAATCCCCACGCTTGACAGGCGGCTTGGGGATCGCAGTGGCTCACCGATTAGTGAGAGGACGCTGCTGCCCGTCCTCCGTTATCTGGCCGCAGTTTTAAGACGTACCCGGGTAACTTAACTACTAATGAAATATTTATCTTAGTTCCTAAATTATTTAGCATTGCAAATGGAATGTGAGTAGTTAGTCATTATGAGTTATTCCTAGGCAAAGTTAGGAGCTAAAATTACAGCATTCTACAGTACCTCTTTTTTAATCTGTGGAAATGCTCATGCAGCGGCGTGCACAGAGTTTTTAGACAGGGTAAGCAGAAAATTTTAAAAGTTTACTTACCAGTAATACCTACTGCAAGTTGGTATTGGTTCGTCGTCTTGTCGATTAAATAATGATGCATGTGATTTGCCATCTCAAATATCTTATAATAAATATTATGTAAGAAAAATCTGACTGTAATGGCTAATAAATATAACACCAGTATCCTCTTTTGAAAATTTATATAAGCGAGAAAAAAACATTATTTGAAGGTTATTGATTTTTTTTCAGTAATCAAGGCTTTGTGCTCTTTGGCTTATGTGGCTACGGTATGAACTAGTCTCTATATCATCTGCAACTTCAAATGTTTTATTTGAAATTTGAACTGTCTTTAATTTTTTTTTTTAAGTGTCGTGTCTACTACTCGCAACTTGGCAAAAAAAATTAAGCGTCATCTATCGGAGTGAAACTACAACAACAATCACTGAATCGCACTATGAGATTTTACAACGATTCTATCACATATACGAATGTCCGACATCAATCGTCGGGCTTCGGCCCGCCAGGCTAACTATCTTGCCTGGTCGGAGGATCCTCCCTTTTCAATAGAGGAACACCATACCTCGTTCCTTCATAAAACTATTGTATCACTCTTGGAATAATTTCTGTACCTTGGGTGTGTTTACATACACAAATATTCACATGGACAATCACCAAACTATGATCTAAAACCAAATAAAAAAATTATGTTTAGAATCCTATTTTGGAATTTTATTAAGCAGAAAAAAAATACCTACATTATCTTATCTTTTAATTAAAAGTTAGGGGTACTATGTTTTATTTGCTGTTCCTACCAAGCTTCAATAATTTCAAAGATAATAAGATGGACAACCCAGTCTCACCTTAAGGGCTTTTAATATTTCGGTGCGGAATCCCAAAAATGAGGCCAAAAAATTTACAATTCACATTCACACAACCCAACATTCAAATCAAAGTCTATGTCCAAGTCCCCTTGTATCTTGTAACAACTCTCCAGGCCCAACCCGCAAACTTCTCGACCGATACAAAATTAGTATGGACTGTCAACCAACCCTCGATGTTGAGGAGTTACATGTGAGCCGTTATACAGCTGAAGGCCTCTTCAGACTGGATGTGGAGCTCTTACTATTGGTAGGCTTTTGTTTATATAATAAATATAAAAATAATAGAATATATATTTTACTAGCGAACCGCTCCGGGTTCGCACGGGTGCAATTTACTAATGAAGAAAATGATCATTATTGAAATTTTCATACAAAAATACCATCCAAATTTCCGACGATAAAGGATATTTTTTAAATACCTTTACGAATATAACAAAAATCTGCCAAATCGGTCGAGCCGTTCTCAAGTGATGCTCCGTGGCTTATCGGGATAAAAACTATCCTATCACTCAAGTTGGGGCAATCAATACACATTTACAAAATTTCATTAAAATCGGTTTAGCAGTTTCGAAGACTAGTGTAAACATTATAAATATATTATAATAGATATACATCTAATCTAGGTAAAATAATTATTTATTATTCATATTACGTAACATGGCACGAGGTTCGGGATTCTCTAAATGTGATGAGGTCCTGGTGTGCCTAAATGTGATGAGGTTTGAACCCAGGACCTCATCACTAGTGACCATTAGTACAATGAAACATTTATAACGGCTTATCTTTTGATAGACTTACAATTAGCCTAAAAGTGGTTCTTACAGTGAGAACATCAAGAAATATGAGTAAGTAACAAATGGTACCGGTAGCCGCGGGTTGAGTGTGACCATTCTCAAACTTATGTGGAGGGCACTCGTGGACCGCGGATCATCTTATGTAACAATATACATAATATATATTACGTATCTGTGTATAAACACTTGGGCGGGTTTTACTTTATTATCGAGTACTTTCGTTTTTAAGAAATCACTCATTTATTTTCTCGTAAGTACACATCATCATTTGCCTAGCCTTTTCCCAACTAAATTGGAGTTGGATTCCAGTCTAACCGGTTGCGGCTGAATATCAGTATTTTACATGGAGATGGCAGTCGGCCATCTGACCTCCGCCACTCGATTACTGGGAGACACTGATACTCTAAGGTTAGATTAGTAGCCAGACTGTTTTTTTTTTTGGGCCGGTGTCACCCCTAACGATTGTCCTAGGTTTTCTTTCGTATGACTCCCAGGATAAACTGCTTGAAAATCCATCACCGGTTCTTGAGAAAGCTTCATCTATAGTCACATATAGGCTCTTTTAGCAATGACGTTTCGTGCTATCTTCTTGGCACTAGTGCCAGGAAAATGCCTGCACCATAGGTTTAGAATTAGCGTAAGCGAAATTCTTAGTCTATGGCCTGCACGGAGTAACGACACATGGAATCGCCTCACGATCTCTGGCCAGTCGGATTCAACAAAAAAAGTATCGAAATTCTAACTAAACAAAACAGTACCACTATCATGAGTTTTCTTACTATTTACTATCAAAGTAAAGTAAATTTTCATGATGGCGACATCTCTATAAAATAGTAAATAGTAAATCAAATCTTTACTATGAACTAGATGTCACATTAGCGACTCTAATCCCTAATGTAACCAAGTTAAGAACTAAAATCGCTATCATGAAAATTTACTTTACTTTGATAGTAAATAGTAAAAAAACTCGTGTTAGCGGTACGTATAACTAACATTAAACAACAGTTGTCAGATTTTGCTGACTCCTAAGTTATGTTTTAGGAAATCTTATAACATAGTGTAGGAGTCAGCAACGCGATATTACAACCAACCACTTGACGTCATATTTTTATATCGGACGTCCGACGTGAAATATAATAAAACACGTGCCCGTGTGATGTGGCCGTCAAATCGTACTTTTTTGATTTTCTTGTCGTTTACTATTTTCTAGCGTAAGCGAAATTCTAAGTCTATGCTATTTTCTATGCCGTGTTTTAAACAAAGTGTACTCGTATGTTCAAAGGATGAAGTTAAATTAAAGGTCTAGGTTTTAAATAAAACTCTTCTCATTTTGTAAAATGGAAACCATAGTGTTCGCCTCTTAATAAACATAGAACATTGTTATAAAACATATTTCCATACATTACATATTAATGTTCTCGTGTACCCAAGTACAGTCAGCATCAAAAACATGTATACACGTAGCGAAATTCAAACGCGTATTCGGAAAACTATTGGTTAAAATCATAAAATTTATAATGACTATATATTTTTATGTATGCGCAGATACTATGTGTTAAATTGGTCAAGATTTTAATCACTATTTCCTCTAAAACTCGCTTTTGAATTTCATAAAGTGTATACATGTTTTTGATGCTGACTGTACATTGTGTAAAAAAGATGGCTAGTAATATTGTTATTAAACGATCTTCTTAGCGTGAGGTCGAGTGGACTGCGAAAAAGGAGTCACTACCAGTGACAAGAGCCGAGATCGTCTGGCGCACCCTGGGCAGTCAGCTTCGGTACCCACCTGTGACTGGCAAATCTCTCCAATTGTACCAACTCGACAGAAATAGAACTGTTATCATTATCAATTATGGACTCTTGGTAAAAGCAATTTAGAGCTACATTCGATTGTTTCCCTTTCTATTATAAAAAAATACGTTAAACATGCAAAGATTCAAAATTAAATCCAAAATCTAACAGCAACTCAATTATCGCCATTCACAACTTAAATTGTTTAGCCATAAGACCTTGATTGCTCGACAAACAACACGATCAAACACACACAACTCCAAACATTTGAATTACAAATGCGGCCAGACGGCGAAAATCCCGATGTTTGTATTTGCACCGCGACACGTGCGGAAAAAGAAAAAATAAAGAAAAACACAAACGTCCTGCGTGCTGAGATAACGTCAATTAGTAAGATGTATGGCTGTTTCGTAAAGTGTGGCCTGGCAACACACAGGTGAGGGTAGAAGTATAGATTAAAAAAAAAACTACATTGTTTACATATCCATATCTCAGCCTCAAAAAAATGTAAATACGTAGGGAAATTTAAACGGTTATTCGGAAAATTATTGTTTATAATTATAAAATTTAAATGTCATGTATTTGCAGATATTATGTGTAAAAATAGTCAAGATTTCAATTGATATTTCCTCTAAAATTAGCTTATGAATTTCATTTAGTGTATACATATTCTCAAAGCTGACTGTGCATTGCATAGCGACTACTACTCGCAAAATGGCAAAAAGTAAAGCGCCATCTATCGGAGTGAAGCTACAACAACAAACCCTGAATCGCACTATGGAAGTTTACAACGGTTCTAACACATATACGAATGTCGGGCTTTGGCCCGCCAGGCTAACCACCTTGCCTGGTCGGAAGATCCTCCCTTTTCAATGGAGGAACACCATACCTCGTTACTCCATACGCTGAATTATTATGTATGAATTATGATACCTAAATAACAACAATTATTTTTCCCATGGGGGTAAGCAGATACTACAGAAAGCCACGTGCTAGAATCATTACACTTCGTCTCGCCCCTTTTCCTTCATCTGCATTTATACATCGTTTCATACATACACGCCAATGATATGAATCGTTGTCCCCTTCAAAAAAGTAAACCTTTTTGAAGGGGAAACTAGACCATGTCCTACATTAACACATGGGTTTGTCGGTTGAACCAGTTTCACTAGGATATTTATGTGAATCCGCGAGCAAAAAGTGAAAGAGTACCTACGACTTTTTCTCAAAGATAATTCCAAATAAGACTTCTGACGCATATTTGTATGACGTAACAGATATAATAATGTATGAGATGATTATACGATCTCATTGTGAGCAGTGCCCAGTCGAATTAGTGGGGGCTATATCTCACTCACCCGTTATGCTTGGGATTTTGAAGATTGGGAAGATTTAGGCCCTTGTTTAGGCCTTATAACGATGAACTGGGTGAAAAAAAACATCTTTTATCTTTGTATTTTGCAAAGGATAGTCAGCGTGCCATGCTGCATGGTTTCCTGATGGATGAGAAGGCAAGAAACAAAAAAAAAAAAAAACAGTTAAATAAAGACTCGTTTAATAGAAAAACGGAACGAACCATTGACGCACAGAAAAAGAGCTGTCAAAGTCGGATGACAGTTAGATGACACATTTGACATATCCAACAAAAAGTTTTTATTATGTTTATAAATCAATCATATCAAAGGTACTAACACCGGTTAATAGTCCTAATCCTAACTATTATAAATGCGAAAGTAAGTTCGTTCGTTTGTTTGTTACCTTTTCACGCCTAAACCACTGAACCGACCATCATGAAATTTTGCATATACATTGTCAGGGGTACAAAAAATGACATGGGTACCATCCAGAAAAAAGTACTGTTCCCGGGGGAAAGAAAAATAACTTTTGACGGTCACAATTGCTTTAGGACTCTAGATGGGGCTACGTGTGACCCGAAAAATGCACGTTTTCGTAATCAATACGGGCGAACCCGCGGGCGGAAGCTACTTATAGCTACTTATATAGTATTCTCCTCAATAACTACTACAGTGTATTTTACAACCTTGAGGTTGGCAAAATCGTCGAATAATGGTGGAGCCATTAACATACATTAGAATTGGATATCCTGCTAATCCTACTAATATTATAAATGTGAAAGTTTGTGAGAATGGATGGATGGATGAATGGATCTTTGTTACTCTTTCACGCCAGAATGGCTGAACGGATCTGGATGAAATTTGGCACAGAGATAAATTATTCAATCACTTTTGCATGTATTTTTATGTACCTACTAGAGGTACATAAAAATACATGCAAAAGTGATTGAATAATCCTCATTGCAAACTAAACTAACATAAACATAGCATTACGCTTGTATACCCCGAAGGGTTAGGCAGAGGTGTACTATTGTACTACACACACATTTCGCTGTTGCTGTTATTGAGTCCCATGTAATACGGGGCGAGCGATCTACCGGGCACAGTTCCAGACTCCGTGCTGCTACCAAGAATTTCCATACAGAAAAACCCAATAACACTTTGCCCGACCCGGGAATCGAACCCAGGACCTCACGCTCAGTAGTCGCGCGACCACTAGACCAATGAGACAGTCTGAACAATTTTATTTAATATACTAGCTGAACTGACAGACCTTGTCCTGTCTTCCTGGTCTGAAGTTCATACAAAAATCGCATAGCATGAACACTTTTTCTGAATTTCCCAATATTCTGGTCAACTTTACCAATTTTTCTCTCCGTAAAAACCTTATTCTGACTATTGCAAACATAAAAAAAAAAATAGCCACGTGGCGGCACGGTTGGCGCAGTTGAGAGATCGACTGCTGTTCTACGTGTCGCGGGTTCGATTCCCCCACAGAACAAATATTTGTATGATCTACAGATAGTTGTTCCGGGTCTGGGTGTATGTCCATGTGAATATATGTATGTGTTTGTAAACGCACCCACGATACAGGAATTATTCCTAGTGTGGGGCAACGTTTATTTTAAAAAAAGAAAGAAAGAAAGAAGCCAAATCTGTCCAGACGTTCTCAATTCATGCGCTTACCAATGAAAAGCATTTAATTTTTATTCAAATATTAGATTACCAATCTCACTGAATATTGTACAAAAAACAAAGAGATAAACCCCTACCCGTCTAATCCACAAATAGCCGGAACCCATAAACCTGTCATGCATACCACCTCCATCATATTACAAAGGGGAACCATATTTCTACACCATTGAATTGATGCTATCTAACCTACATACCTACCGTATTCTGTGATAAAGAATAAGATACTAAAATAACATAAAATAGCATCACGCCTGTATGCCCCGAAGACGTGGGCAGAGGTGTATATATTTTGCCTATGCCGTTAGTGTCTCATTCAATAGGGGGCGAGCCTATTACCATCTACCAGGCACAGTTCCAGACTCCGTACTCCTACTAAGAATTTGTATACAGAAAAATCTTAAAACTTCGCCCGAGCCAGGAATCGAATCCAGGACCTCGCGCTCAGCAGTTGCACTTGCGACCACTAAGCTCAATGAGGCAGTCAAAGATAGTAAAATATTTATTTAGTTTTATTCTACTTTTTTCTCTTCTCCATTACGTTCTCTTCTCCATAGGACCTACCTTCCTTTGTAACCGTGCACCTAGATTCTTGACTTTTTAAAAGTACCCGAAAGGCCTATTTGAAATAAAAAACTTTGACTTTGACTTTGAAAGGCTCTAACCCTTTATATAAGAGTATCTGTTTGAAACTCTTTAGCAATTAACCCTCTTTTACTCGTTTACACTATGTAAATCAAACATCTTTGAAATTCGATGTTTATTGATGTAAATTGACTGTTGAACGTGAGCTCCTGGGTTCGATTCCCGGGTCGGGTAAATTTTTATTGGGTTCTTTTGTATAGAGATTCTCAGCAGCACAGAGTTTGGAACTGTGCCCGGTTGATGTAAATAAGCTCGCGCCCTAGTACATGGGTCTTAATAATAGCATCGTTGAAATGTGGATGCACGATAGTACACCTCTGCCTAACCCTTTGGGGATACGGGTGTGATGCTATGTAGGAATGGAATGAATATGAAAGATACACCAAATACATGTATATTTATGTAAATATATGCATACATATATATATATATGTATGAGATGGTTTTCATTTGAAACACCATACATAATTGATGGAATTAAGTTATTCGAGTATACGAAAAATATACAGAAAAAAGTGACCTAAATTTTATATTTATTTGAACCTGGGAAGCGAAATTAACAGTATCACATCAGCGGCGCAGTGGTTAAGTTAGAATGCTGCGCTACGTGTTGTGGGTTTGATTTCTGTCCAGAATAAATATTTGTATGGCCTACACAGTTAAAGTTCTATTATTGTACGTCCACATTTTGCCGATGCCGTTATTGAGTCCCATCTAATAGAGGGCGATCCAATTGCCGTCTACCAAGCACAGTTTCAGACTCCGTGTTGCTATTGAGAATTTGCATACACAAAAACCAATAACACTGCCCGACCCGGGAATCGAACCAAGGACCTCACGCTGAGAAGTCGTTTGCGACCACTGGATCCATGAGGCAGTCAAGCTTATTATCTGGCACAATTCCAAAATCTGGTTTGCTTGGCTTCTGGATTTAGAATTATTTAACACTAGCTTGTGCCCGCGGCTTTCGCTCGCGTTAATGTTATTGTTGTTTTCCTCGGAAACAGTACTTTTTTCGGGATGAAAGGTACCCTATGTCCGTTTCAGAATACTTGATAACGTATAGGCAAAATTTCAGGATGATCCGCAGCCTAATGACCGATGTAGCGACAGGCATAGATCGCGCAATAATTCTGTCAAACGTCATTTTTATGACATACTAGCTGTGCCCGCAACTTCGTTCGCGTGGATGTCAGAACTTAACAATGTATTTTTTAGTGAGACCAAATGCACTTAACCATTTTTTTTTCTAAAATAAAAGATTTTTTCTAAAATAAAAGTAGCCTAAGTTACTCCTTATTACATCAGCTACCTGCCAATAAAAGTCCCGTCAAAATCGGTTCAGCCATTTCAGAGATTAGCCTATACAAACAGACAGACAGAGAGACGGACAAAAATTGTAAAAAAATGTTATTTTGGTGTATGTACCGTATATATATTAAAATGCATGTAGTAAAAAACGGTTATTTCAATATTACAAAAAGACACTCCAATTTTATTTATATGTATAGATGTATAGATAATGTACTGGCTGACAGTGAGATTGCTGTCGCGTGGCTATCGCGTTGCTGTCGCTTTTTTACGTAATTAGGCTGCGGTTCAGTGGTTTAGGCGTGAAAACGTAACAAACAAATAAACAAAGTTACTTTCGCATTTATAATATTATTATAGTTAAGTTAGGATGTAATGAAGGATGAGCGAATCAACAAAAGCAACTGACTTAAAAAGTCAGTCTTTATATTCTGAAATTTTTAAATGGATTCTTAAATCTATATTATAGAAAGAAAACATAAGAAAAAAGAAAATATAAATAAATTCTGCCTCTTATTATTATAAATAAAAATTGAATTAAGTCTGAAAACTTTGTGAAAGACACGAACGAGGTCAATCGTTTGAAGCCACCTTGAAACGCTTTTATGTTTTGTAATTTTAGATCAATAGATTACAAAAAAAAAATTGGTTAAACTTAATCTTCATAAACAAGATTTTAATAGTGTTGCCACAGTTCAGGTCAATAATAAGTCAATAATTTTTTTTTTTAAATAGTTTGTTTTTTTGTGATTTTTAATTTGTTTAGTCTATAAATGTAGTAGATAGATAGGTTAACAGTAAATTGTATAATAAATAATTAATAGAGAATGTAAACATCATCTACATTTAATATGGTTTGCGAACCATATCACATCGAATGCATTATAAATTAAACTTAACACTGTGTAAACACGTCACATTTTTCGTTAAATGCATCAGAAGCAACCTATCGGTATCGTCAAATATTCTATAAACAACAAAGTGAAGTGTAGAGGGAACAAAGGAGGGATTTTTCATGCTCCTCTTATATTCTATGCACTGTGATGCGTAGCGAATCGCACTATCAGTTATTATAGAAAATAATTTGTTCGGCTACGATGCGTAGCACTAATGGCCGCTACGTCGTAGGTCGTAGCAACCAATCAGTCACTGATGTCAAGAAAACCTTTTTAATTTTTAATTAAGCATAACACTTATTCTGCAGCTTGTTATGTTAAGCTATACTATACAAGCAGCGCCAAATATTACGCTCAAAACTTTGATTATATAATACTAGAGTTCTTAATTACTGTAGGTGCCTAATGTATGCGGTTTTACAATACATTATTATTGTGTATATGTGTATATGCTGCTATGGGTCTTATTTACCTGAAATTGGCCAAAATTCGGGGCTGGTAAAAGACGATACAGTGAGAAGAAATTACCTGGAACAAAAAGATTATAAAATTAATTGGTGTGATGACGAATGAGATTACACACATATATACAATATATATATTAGGGTGTCCCATAAATTTCAAGTGCGATTTTTTTTTACGCATACCTTCTAAAAACTTTCGTAATAACCCAATATAGTATAAAAACAAAAGGTTAGCCCATTTTATGAACGATAACCCGTGCCGACTTGCGATTTAAACTCGCCCATACAAATTGCGCGGGTACTGCACTGCGACCTGTAACTACGTGTTTTATTTGTAATTTCATACGTGATTTTTTAGAATATTATTACGCTGTTATTTCTTCCATAAAGATGTCAGTTGAATTACGGAGTGATAAACAAAGTATTTTTCTTACCGGACTTCCAAAACCATTTAATAAATGGTGTAAAATTACTATCTAATCGACAAGTTCTCGCTGTCTTGTTTGACAATATTCGCGAAGTCAAACGACTTTTAGTGAAAGTGCTAATCTTGTGATTAGGAAGTGCATTATATTTTGGAAAAAACATAAGAATTCCTACAAAAACCACGTTTGGAGAGAGTTGCAAAAAATTGTAAAAGAACTCAGAAAATAATTGTGAAAGACACCTTGATAACTTATTTGATATTGCACATGCTGATGCCTTTGAAAGAATGAAAATAGAGGAAGACAAAGTATTTTTGAAGAATCAGAGAGAGCCAGGTCGACCGGGATGCTTTCCTGATGTATACAAAAACTTGGCGGACAAAGACAAAAGAGCTAGACTAAGACGATTAGAGGAAAAGGAAAGAAAACTAAGACAAAAAGAGTTACTGGCTCTCACTAACTTGGAATATCCACATGATTCAGACGAAGTCAGCTTGCCAGCGGAAAGAATCTGATAACACCTAAACTCGTCGTAGCTTTAGATCGATGCCAGCTAAGCATATGAGACTCCGTTTACATTCTTCATGCGCTCGTAGAAGCGCTTGGTCTGAACATCGATTACATCTCCATTAACAAATCCTCGATTCAGCAAATTCGCCAATTCGCTAAAACCATCTCAACTACCCTCTATAACTGGAATGTTAATGACAAGGTACAAATAATGTGTTGCGACACAACATCTTCGAATATTGCGTTTCAATGGAGCTTGTGCTCTTTTGGAGCAGATTTTAGAAAGAGAATTGTTACTTTTCGCTTGTCGTCATCATGTTTATGAGTTGGTTCATAAAACTGTAACAAGATAAAGCAAATTACTAGCACTCCAGATATTCCGATCTTTAAAAAGTTCAGATACAATTGGAAAAACATCGATTCAAATAACATTGAAGAATGCCTTGATTTCGTAAAATACCATGTTGCTGAGACAAACATTACATCTTTGTTAATGTTTTTTATAGCACAACTGAGCAAAGCTTTAATAAGAGACGATTATCACGAATCGGTCGAACTATGGGTAGTGTTTCTGAGGGGGAAATTCAGATAGAAAAGAAGAAAAATAAAAATTTCGACTGAAGATCGACGACATTTTTCTTCAGGAATATGTGCCTTGGGAAGATAATGCTGCTTTTCTGGAAACTAAAAGAAGAATAACTCGTTTGAAGATTTTAAATGACACTGCTGAAAGAACTGTCAAATTAATGCAAGATTTTACGGACTTATCACGGCTAAAGAAGAGCAAAAATAATTCCTGTTGCGTTGTATCCAGGAACATAGAAATTTTTATCCAGACTGTAAAAAACATACCCTAAAGAGAAATTACCCTGGCTGATTGTTGTTATTTTATGTGTTTAAATAAAGATAAATATTTCTCTAATTTAATTTTGTCTTTTATTCACTTCATTTATTGCATTTTTATTAATTTTATAGGAGAACCAAATATTAACATTAAACATGAGATTTGATAAACTTTGTGGCTCGGTCGGCACGGGTTGCAATCATGCTAGAATGATAAAATTTCATATTTGAGTATGGTTTTGCATTTATAAAAGATATAGAGGGTATGCATTTCAAAATTCGAAAAAAAAATTTTTTTTGTCATATTTGGGACACCCTAATATATATATATATATATATATATATATATATATATATATACATATATGTGTTAGGTCTTTTCAGTGTTGATCGTAATAATTCTTCACTGGTCTAGTGTTAGCAAGTGACTTTATGTCCTCTGTTCAATTCCCATGTTGGGCAAGTGTTATTTTGATATAAAATAGTGATAGATCAATCCTGATAGAATAGTGATAGAACAATCGATTTAGATCACTCGGTTCTTACTCGTTTGTGATGAATAATACACGAGAAAGTGTTTGCACAAGCATAACTATGCGAGACAAACGTCCATGACAAATATATTACCTATTCTGCTTGATGGTTTCGCAAATACGACCTCTTTAAACTTTAAAACATTGTCTCGATGCATCTCTACTCTAAATGCAAAATAATGTTTTCAATATAAGATAATATCCGATCTCAATCTTTATAGGGATGAAACCCAAGTTAAAAAGTATTTCGTTTTTCTGCAGATCAAATTAACTTTTGTTTTTCAAATTCCTTAGCCAACCATAAATAACTTAAACAAGCCAATATGAAACATTGATACATAAAATGTAAAGCCGTTTTGGAACAAAACTTATATGGATAATTCAAATATGTAATAAAATAAAATAGTTATTATTCATATATATATTTTTGATAATAAAAAATAATACAATTATTCCCAAGATGCTTATGCTTTTTATTTATTTTAAAAGAATTATAAAGATTTTCTGAAATACACATAAAACATTACTGTTATGCTATATTGCGCAAGGGAATTTAAGATTGAATAGGCAGACTTTGCATGGTTAATATAAGGATATATTTTTATATATATATTTTTAAATAATGTAACTTTACCCTCTTAGAATACCAAGAAATATAGTTCACTGAGAGTTGTTATATAGACAACACTGATGACGATATCGAATATAAAAACGCATACATTTGCGTAACTACTCAAAAATTAAGTATTTATTGTCTTATTACGCCTATATTCCTCAAAGGATTAGGCAGAAGTGTACTATTGTACACTGTGATTTCGCCGATGCCGTTATTGAGTCCCATGTAACAGGGGACGAGCCGGGCACAGTTCTAAACTGCGTGCTGCCACTGAGAACTTCCATACAGAAAAACTTAACAACACTTTATCTGGGAATCGAACCCAGACCCTCACGCTTAACAGTCACGCTTACGACCAGTCATATTCAAAATTTATTAGATTAGATTTAATACTTTTGACGTCAACATACGACAGCAATCATAAAACGCCCACCCTTCTACTTTCACACTATGTCATCACTGAACCGATATTTCCAAAGGTTTTCAGACATGCCAGTGTTATCGGCTACTGTGAAAATGCCCATTTTTCACATAATTTATCGGGGGCACCGATATGTTCAGTTGTTTTTCTTACTTACTATTAACGTGCCGAGATAGTCTTATATCGGCTACTATGAAAACACTCAGTTTGTCATCGATCACCACCAACCAGAGAAAATTGAGTGTAAAGTAAGTGATAAGTTTGGCTAAACAAGGCAACATTTTTAAACATTGTTAAAGAATTCTTGGCAACAATATGCCAGAAAAAAAGGAGTAAAATAAAAAGTACTAAAAACAAAAAACTCAGTTTAAGATGGCGCCGCGCATTTTTCTCTGGTATTTTAAAATTGTTAGTTTGTTTGTGTGCCATAAACTTCGGAAAGTTTTCAATAAAAGTTTTGGAACATTTCTCTTAGTTTGGAGTTCAGTAACATTTGTAAGTAGTTATGTAATCAATAATAATAGATTCTATACTAACATACTGACAGCTCAGTTGGCGCAGTGGTTGAGAGATCGATTGCTGCGCTTCGTATCGCGGGTTCGGTTCCCGCACGGAACAAATACTTGTATGATCTACAGATAGTTATTTCGGGTCTTTGTGTATGTGAATATATGTATGTGTTTGTAAACGCACCCACGATACAGGAATAAGTCAGAGAGAAGAGCAACGTTTAAAAAAAATAACATCACACCTGTATTCCCCGAAAGGATAGGCAGAAGTGTACTACTATGAACCCACATTTTGCCTGTAATGTAATACAGGGCAAACTATTCCTAATAAATAATATGTTCAGCCTTTGACTGTCCTATCTATGGACAAGGACATCTTCTCAGAGGGATTTCGTGTTACTTCACCACGGTGCCTGGTTTGCTACGGGTTCAGGTGAATGGTGCAGATTTCGTCAAGATGAGTCTTAAGACTAGCTAAAAGTTACAAAATGCGTTAACGTTTTCACCCCACTAACATGAGGCGATTTTGCTGATTTTTTTATATGCTTTAGACAGAAATAAAAACTAGGTCGTCACGTTTTTGTTTTTTTGATATTGTTTATAGATTGAGAAATAATTAACCCTAAAAATGCGGTTTTTAACTAAATATCTTCCTTATACTTATCTCGTGATAATTATTATATTAAATTAAATCAACATTTTGAAAAAACGAAGCCTGTCGACCTTGTTTAATCTGACAAAACAATAGAGAACAAAGTCAAATTAATTCGTTAAGATTTAGATGTAAGAAACATTAACACCCAAACACCTATTTTGCGCGTATTTTAAGACAATTTTGTCAGAAGCCGATAGCTAAACGATAACCTTAATGCAAGTGATAATTGAATTCTGATCCTTGATTTCGTAGAGGCAGAGGTGCCGGCCAGGGTTCCGACCCTCCTCCATGGAAGACAACCGTTTACCTTCTAAGCTACCCTTATCAATGCCGGGCACAATTCAAAACTCTGCGTTACTGGTAATTTTCATACTGTAAAACTTTATAACAAATAAACAAATTTCTATGTTGAGCACACGGCTTTATTCATAACTAGCTTTTGCCCGCGACTGTGATGCTTAGAATTTAAAATCTGATATTTTCTTAGGGTAAAATGCAGCCTGTATTTTAAATTAGACCTCTAGCAATACATCGATGAAAACTGCATTCAATTCCATGCAGTAGTTTTTGCGTGATACGTGTACAAACATACAGACAGTAATTCTAAAAACTGTTGTTTTGGCTTCTGTTGCTCTGATAAAGACCCCCATATTACTTTTTCTCCAATATTTATAATGTTAACATCTAATAATTATAACATCAGCCTGTTATAATTTTATTATATGTCTAGATTTGTTGCCATCTCTTTTCATTTAGATGAAACTGAAATTGACAGATATAATTTATGAAATGTTTATAACCCTTCAGTTTTAAACTGGTTTGACTAAACCAACCACAAACTTGGAAAAACCCCAAGACCAAAGAGACATAATAAGAGAGTATCCATATTCAACCAAACATTAAATTTTACTGAATTAGATACAAATTAACGACAATTTTACGAGTTTCGGCTCGTTATAATGAAGACATTAAATTAATATCTGTTTTTACGATGCCCCGGTGACAAACGATCCAATAAATTATATAGTATTTATAAACGTGACGTTTTGAATTTTTAATTCGACGGAACTGGTTGAAAATTTGTTACCTATTTTCGGGGTGAAATTCGATCTTTTTGTTGCTGGATTTTCTTGCTTATTCTTCTCTGTGAGATAATTAATTCAACTAGTTCTAGCATTTGCATAACATAATATAGCATCACGCCTGTATTCCCCGAAGGGTTAGGCAGAGATGTAAATACTACTGTACACCCACATTCCGCCGATGATATTATTGAGTCTCATGTAATGGGGGCGAGCCTATTGCCATCTACCGGGCACTTCAGTTCTTCTTCAGTTCATCTTCGGTTTATCAGACTCCGTGCTGCTCCTGAGAATTTCCATACAGAAAAACCCAATAACACTTTGCCCGACCTGGGAATCGGACCCAGGACCACACGCTCAGCAGTCACGCTTGCGACCACTATACCAGTGAGGCAGTCAGTTCTAACTTACAAAAGTTCTGACATTTAAGTGCATTTTTATGAACCGTAGCAAAAAAAATTGACTTCAAGTATGAGTTTGGCCTTTCCCGGCTAGTGGTAATAGGCAAGCTTGCTGTATTACCAAAAGGACCTAAATTCCAAATTATTTTCCAAGAGAGACGGACTTTTCACAAATACTCCACGATGAACCAATTAGAGTTGCATTTTCCTTACAAGCTGAGGGTTGAGGGATCGATTCAATAGGCTTTTTTTTGTATATCATTGTTCCGATTGTCAAAATTCGTTCATTTGTTTCTGCACATTGGGTCCACTTGTACCCCACTCTAACGTCAAGAATGTATTCATAATAGAACTTAAACCAGAAAACTCCTCTTGCCTATTATATTCCTGTTTCGTCACGATTTTTTCGTATGGAATATTTTACCTTGATAGCCCGGAAACTGCTTGTCCGAAGTATACTTACTACGAGTATGTAATATGATTTCAACAAGACAATTGATTTATTGGATGGCTTACAACGCCTGCCATGTTTACTTGTTACGACACATATTACGTGACTTAATCCACGTGTTTCCAAGATTATAGGACCGAGAATTCTAACAATATTGACCTAGATCCATCCAGACCACAGATATTTAAACAATAAGCCGGGAGTTGTAAAGTAGCGGGACCTTGTCTCTGCGTTTGAACATTTATGAGTATTGCAACACAACAAAACGTCGATAGCGCGCGTGCAAAAATATGACGTATTTGTACTGATTTTAAATTTAATTTACATTCCGGTAATAAAATGTATGAATTAACATTCCTATTGACTGATAATGAACCGAAAATAAATTTAAATAACTACCTTCCTACCTACATACTTTTTTGAAACTTAACCGTTTGTCTGGGGAAAAAGGTGACCACACCAATAGTTGGCTTTGTTCTCGCTCCCAATAAAAGTATGCAAATAAGATCTATTTTCAAAAAGCCGGATATATTACGGCCAGGTATAGTAAATAGAAAAAGGTTCGCGATGACGTCAGAGCCGGAAAATAATCCCCAGCATCCCGCAAAGAAGAAATTAATCATGAATTTAAATGAAGAGGGAAAAGGCTTTATTTGTGAGCCCAATTGGCGCAGAGGCTTAGCGAATGGCTGCGTTTTCGGTTGCGGGATCAATTTTCGCCCGGGACAAATATTTGTATGACACGCTTGTATTCCCCGAAGGAGTGTAGTACTATATTACCGATTCACCGATGCTATTATTAGACCACATGTCATAGTAGATGGACTTATCACCATGTACTGGGTACATTTCTGACCACCGGACTGCTACTGAGAATTTTGTAACAGAAAAAACGCAAGAACAATTTGCCCGACTCGGGGTTCGAACACACTAGACCAATGAAACAGGTATTTCCAGAAAAATTCCATTCTAGTGCAAAACAGTGACGGTAGCTGGTCTTAATCCAGAGACTACTTAGCAAAATATTCCATTGTCCCTTTGTAAACGAATAACTTTACATACGATAAATAACTAGCACCAAATAAAGAGCAATGCCTTTTTAAATAATCAGGAAAAATGTATTTATATTTTATAATATACAATAACAGACAATAACATCACAATTAGGTCAACAATAAGTCATGGCAATAAAAAATAAAAATAGGAATACGACCTCATTTCTCAGAACGGCTTCATGCCATAGACAATTAAAAATTAATTAACTTCATGGCGGGAAACTTGACGTTTGGTTTGCAAAATGGCGGTATTATTATTTTACGATTCAGTCGTCATATTGTGTTTTACGGTATTTTCATGCAATCTAAATCATGCCGTATTTATGATTTTAATATAATATTTGTTGCCAAATATAATTTGGAAATAGGTCGACAATATTAAAATGTCGTTGGGCAAACGTTATTTCAATATAACTATTAAGTAGAATATGCAATCGGATTCATAAAATGGTGCTAAAAAAACACATAGAAATGTAAATAACTAAATGTAGCAACGACATCATAATACTGACGACACAGTTCATGAAATGTTTAAGAGATTGGCTGTCTGTTCTTCCGGGCGTGGGTTCGATTCTCACGTGCAACAAATATTTGTATGATAGACAGATAATGACTGCCTCATCAGTCTAATTGTCGCAAACGCAACTGGTGAGCATCATGTCTTTGGTCCTGGGTCGGGCAAAGTGTTATTGGGTTTTTCTGTATGGAAATTCTCAGTAGCAGTACGGAGCCTGGAACTGTGCGCGGTAGATGGCAATAGGCTCGCTCCCTATTACATTGGACTTAATAACAACATCGGTGAGATGTGGGTGCACAGTAGACCTCTGCCTAACCCTTCGAGGATACAGACGTGAAGCAAATTCATTTTTTTTTTTTTATAAAAATCACTTTGCCTCACTCTAGGAATAATTTCTGTATCGTGGGTGCGTTTACAAACACATATATTCACATCGACATACACCCAAACCCGGAACAACCATCTGTATATCATACAAATATTTGTTCCGTGCGGGAATCGAACCCGCGACACGTAGCGCGGCAGTCGATCTTTCAACCACTGCGCCAACTGTGCCGTCTATGTTATGTTTATGTTATAAACAGATAATTCTTTGTGGTTTGGGTGAGATTTATATCTGTAAATTGTACCCACGATAATATTTTATGCGGTAATATACTTTAAACACTGATCTAAAACTAAAACAAAGTAGCAACTTGCACCAAGTAATAAAAGTTCAGCAAGTATACTAGAAATTTCATTAATATTTATTTATGGACTGGCAACACTGGCAGTGCAATTTTGTCAACTTTACACAGAGGAAATTATGACAACGTTTACCACTCAAGTTGACTGCCTCATTGGTGGCGCAGTGGCTAAGCGATTAGCTTTCTGCGCTACGTGTCGCGGGTTCGATCCCCGCACGGAACAAATATTTGTATGATCTACAGATAGTTGATTCGAGTCTGGTTGTGTGTGCATGTGACATGTATGTTTGTAAACTGTACCCACGATACAGGAGAAATCCTAGTGTGGCGCAACGTTTTGTATAAAAAAAAAAAAAACAAACAAACAAATAAAATAAAATCAGTTACACAGAATCAAGACCGATACACATAAAATAATCAGGATATTTAATTCCCATCACCAGTATCACAAATACCGCGTTTTATTACTTAATTTAATATCAAAACAAGTTAAAAACAAATAAAGTAACATCCAATAAAAAATATAAAAATGATACAACATTTTTTATACCTCCATAAACACAGCCGTTTCGGTCTCAAAAATTGCACAAGTTCGAAAATTGAGTTATAAAGTTGCCAGTAGCAAAAAAACGAATTAAAAGGTACATTTTAGTAATAATGCGAGATTTATGAACGTTGTTCGGTAGTGGTAGCGATTTCGCATACCGGTATTTGTGGATGGGTTGATGTATTACCGAAAAAATGACAGGTTTTTCATGGGTAACCTCGGGAAAAATATCTGTTAAATTTACCGTGATACAGTTATTTAATATTTAAAATTTTTAATGAAGTATGCTGTGAAAAATTAAATGACAATATGTTTTTGTAGGCAAATTGGACAACTCAATTTAACGCCGCCTGAAAAATTACATATGTTCTCATTTATATACGAAACGCCAGAAATATTATATTCGGGTTCAATGCACTTACGAAGCAATTATCACCATTTCAATAAAGTCCCAATGTCAGCTTTATATTTATAGATCCTCTATCCTAGGGTTTAAAACGTTATTAAGACCTTGATAAATAGATAAGGCATTTTAATTATAAAGATTATATTCTAAATTAATTCAGTTCTTGTAAGTAATTATACTGAGATCTGAAAAACACCAATTAATAAAAGTATTTTAAATTAAAAGCTTTGCATATTTAAAAGTTTTGCCGAAACAATTTTATAATAATGGTAATTTTAGCCCATTACTGTTCCAATGCTGGACATGGGACTCTTCTCAATTTGAGAAGGCCTTAGTCCAGCACGTTGGCTTAGTATGTTGGTTGTAAGTGGACTACGCGCACCATCAAGAACCTTGTGGAGCTTTCTCAAATGTGCAAGTTTCCTCACAATATTTTCCTTCACCCTCAACGCAAGTTACAATCAAATTCTCATCGGCATCTGAATTCGAGAAGTCAGAGGTGTGGAGGAGTGAAAGTCTTATGTGGATGGAAGGCAATTGTTCAACCATTAATCTAAACTGCTTCAGTGAATTGATATATGCCTATTTATTACTACTGCTTTCAAAATAGCTTAGATCTTTTGATGATGAAGATCTTCAATAACGGCATCAGCTAATATAGATGTACCGTACACCTCTGCCTAAGCCTTCTGGTAATACAGGCGTGATGCTATATTATGTTAAAATATTAATTACCAACCTAGTTTCCAAAGAGCACACACGTAATATTTGTTTAATTAAATTTTCGGATTTCAGCGAAATAAAGTCATTCCACTGTGTGTTGAGAACAAAACGTAATTCAGGTTTGCGGTATGTACTTTCTCATTTCATTATTATATATCAAAATACTAATTAACACGGTACGAAGTTTTGAATTAAATAATACGCTCAATTTGAGTAGAGAAATATTTGCGAGCTCGACGAATTGGTATAATAAGTTTGTTTCGGCAACATTTTAATTCTCCATTCCGACCCTTGCTCGAGCCAGCCCGCGCTGAGCCAGTAGTAATATATCAAATGTCCCTCAATAATCACAATCAGATCCAGCAAGTCCTCTCTTGTCTGTCCCCAAGCAACGCCCGAGCCCTAAGCCGAGGTTCGAGTCCCACTATGGGACACCCTTAGCAGTGTTGCTTAATATTATTTAATTTGCTCGGCTGAAGGCCCTTCTGGTCTCGCCATTTGCCGGGTTAAGCAGTAAAAGCTCCCTGAGCTACCTGCGAGAGACAACAAAAAAAAAAAAACATTTTGATTCGTATGTATTACTTTTAGTAAAATTAACTTCTGTGTTTTTAACTTGCAACCCTAACTCTGTCTGGATAGTGTCGAGAGTTTTCATACAGAAAAACCTAATAACATTTTGTCTGAACCGGGAATTGTACCCAGGACCTCACGCTTAGCAGTTGCTACCACTACACCAATGAGGTTTTACTTCGCCTTCTCGCATAAACCCATCCACACCTCATATAAGAAAGAAACCACATGTCGAATTAACTTTATCGACGCATACGCCGCCCCGCGTCCATATTTTACATATCGACGAAAAAAACTGCACACCGAGAATGCAAACAATTTGCATGAAAGCTAACAAAAAGTTTTATACTTTTTACCGGCCGCCAGTGTACAGATTGTTCTATATTCCAATTGAATTCTAAATTGCAACTAATTTAATTGGTAATTTGTACAAAGCATTAGCAAATACTGAAATGGATGAGAGCATGGTTAATGCAAAATTGACAGTTATTGTAGTATAGATGATATTTTGATATTATATAGTAAATATTACTGGACTCAATATTCAAATAATACGGGTAAGCAAGTATTGATTTCTGTTTTCCGTTTACTGAATGGGTAATGAATGCGGCGGTTAAACATGAAATATTGTCTTAAAGTAGGGTTGCCAACCGTCCTGTTTTCCCAGGACATGTCCTGCTTTTTGGAGTGTCTTGGGTTATCCTGGATAGTTATTAAGTAGCGTTCTGGGTTTTTAAAGAGTGTCGCTACTGCCTCGAACCTTAAATTTAATCATCGGTGTTATTTTGTAATTTAATCCTTCATTTAATTTCTTATATTACAAAATTTAAGTGAAGATTATTTCTTAAAACATTGTATTTTCTATTCATTGAGTTTCGTTGACACTGTTTTCTTATAGTTTTCTTATACTGCGTCCTGTTTTTAAACCGAAATGTCCTGGCATTTCGACTTTCAAATCCTGGTTTTCAAAATTTGGGGATGGCAACCCTATCTTAAAGCAGCCATACTCAAAGTGTGTTCTACGGAGCCCTAGGGGTCCGCAGTCTCTGTGGGGGCTCCGCGAAAATACTGGTCACTCTCTTCACAGTTGACTCTCTTCTATCAAGCCGGCGACGGCACGGTTAATGCAGTGGTTGAGAGATCGACTGCTGCGCTACGTGTCGCAGGTTCGATTCTCGCACGGAACAAACATTTGTATGATCTACAGACAGTTGTTTCGGGTCTGGGTCTTTGTGACCCGAAACAACTGTCTGTTTGCAGAAAACTAAAAGCTATGGTTTAGTGTATAAAAAAGATGGTGATAGTTCTTTACATGGTTTTGTTGATGCTGACTGGGCATCTTGTATCTTAGACAGAAGGTCCTATACTGGTTTTTGTTTTCTAATGTCAGGTTGTGTTATCTCCTATGAGTCCAGAAAACAAAGAACAGTAGCCTTGTCAACAACAGAGGCTGAATACATGGCATTATCTGAAGCCTGCAAGGAGGCTGTTTATTTAGACAATTTGTTATGTGATATGTTACAATTAAATGAAAGGATACCTGTATGCTTGTACAGTGATAGTCAAAGTTCACTAAGTTTAGCTGCTAATCCTTTATTTCATAAACGCACAAAGCATATAGATGTGCGACATCATTTCGTTCGTGAATGTGTATTTCATAATAGAGTTAAGCTTGAATATGTATCTACCTCTGAAATGCCAGCTGATTTACTAACAAAAAGTCTTTGTACTAATAAACATTATAAATTTCTGAATTTAATGGGTATTCAGGAAGTATAAGTTCAGTTTTTAGTGAAATATAGTTTTATATTTCTTATTCTTATTTTGTTTATAAGTGTATTTAAAAAAAAAAAAAAAAAAAAAGCCTTTCATCAAATAATTCATGAAAAGTGAAAAACAATTTCATACCTCCCATTAGATGCAAATGTTAATGGCAAGTAATATGATTATTAATAAAGTATACACATAAATTATTTAGGGCTCCGTCAAATATTTCGTTTTCCATAAGGGTTCCGGCGCCGAAAAGTTTGATAGCCGCTGTCTTAAAGCATTTGGCGGCTCAAGTGTGAAACACACTGTCTCCTGACACCCGCTCTTCGGACACCATATAAAAAGATTACGACTAAAGAGCCTCAAAAGCTTTATACACATTACAAAAGCCGCATGTATCGTGAATGTGAAACTGATTTACATTCTTAACTCCTCACAATCTTAGGTCCAGTTGAAAACTAGCATTAGGGACTACTGGTCTATCATTTTGTTGTACTGGGCCTATTTGTCGCAGCAGTTCACGCATACAATACTGTATTTAGAATTAAGTAGGTTTTATTATTATTTTGACTGTCTCATTGTTTTAGTAGTCGCAAGCGTGAATGCTGAACGTGAGGTCCTGGGTTCGATTTCCGGGTTGGGCAGAGTTATTGGGTTTTTCTGAACAGAAGTTCTCAGTAGCACCACGGGGTATGGAACTGTACCCGGGCGATGGCAATAAGTTCGCTCCATATTACATGACACTCAATAAATGCATCAGCTAAATGTGTGACCAATACTACACCTCTGCCTAACCCCTCGGGGAATAATGGTGTGATGTTGTTATTATTATTATTTTGTTTTTATATTATTATTATTGTGTGCCACAAGTTTGGGCTAAATAAACGTACTTTCTTTATTTTTTTAAGCGTGGTAATTTGAACGCACTTGATTAAAGCAACAGACAAAACACAGATGTTCAAACAAAAAATCTATCGTTATTCTAAAAGTACAGAGCCAAAACAATACATATTTCACAAAACCAATATCGAAACACACAAAAATACCTATCAAATTCCATATATCTAAAAATTGCTACCGAAGTCAAATAACTGCAATATCTTCGTATAAATGTTGCATGAAAATATAAAGTCTCTACTTTTAGTCGCGACGTCGCTTGCATACAATTTGGTTTAATTAAAATGTTGTTAAATTAAATTAACTCTGGATTGCTTACAATGGCTTTTTACCTGTGCAAATGCAATTAGTAGTATGTCTTCTGCGATTTCTTGGGAGGATAGTAATGAAAAGAAGCTACGGAGATTCACGCACACAGCGATAATCGCCTTTTTTTATTTATTTTTTTAAAACACCACTCTAGGAGTTCTCCTATATCGTGGGTACAGTTTACACCCATACATGTCACATGCACACACAACCAGACCCGAAACAACTATCTGTAGATCATACAAATATTTGTGCCGTGCGGGGATCGAACCCGCGACACGTAGCGCAGAAAGCTAATCTCCTAGATACTGCGCCAAACGTGTTGTCTAAATTACACTTACATAAGTTAGACTCTTTTAAGCTACATTGTACTCACGTAATTGTTGTTCGAGATCTATGTATAAATTAATATTGTATATTTAATTCCGAGTTTAAAAGAGTAACCATGGAGTTTCTTGCCCGTTCTTCTCCATTGGAAATCAACACTTTGGAACGTGACAACTAGAGCCTGACTATTCATAAGTGCCTGTAAATGGTTTACATGAATAAAAATATATTTGAATTTGAATTTGAATTTGAATTAAATACACACACATTCACATAACATAACATCACGCCTATGTTCTCCGAAGGGTTAGGCAAAGTTGCATTGTTGAACACATTCATTTTACCTATGCTGTTATTGAGTCCTATGGAATAGAGACAAGCCTATTGCCATCTACCGGACACAATGAGAACTTCGAGCTGCAACGAAGAATTTTCCATATTGAAAAACCCATGAACACAGTCGAACTCTCATAGGTTCCCGAATTGTTAGATTCACGAGCTATCTCACGCTCAGTAGGTTTTAGACAAGGATTCGGCTGGTCCTCATTACACGGGACTCCATTAGACAATCAACGGAATGAGGATGTACAACAAGACACATCTGCCTAGCCCCTCGGGTAATACGTGTGATGTGATACTACGTTAAGTTTTGTGGATCTTTTCTAGTAACAAAAAATATCTTCAACAGACAGACACGCCAATGCAGTTTAACGATAATATTATATTTAATAATACTTTACATTCTGCCAGCGCTCCTCAGTTTTAATATAGAGATCGCATCTAAAGATATGAGAACATCTTATTATCTCACATAGGCTCATCAGAAGATTATGTTATGTTACAGACTGTTGTTGAAATAAGACATTGTGTTAAACTTCTGATTTTCTTTTTCTTTTCTTTTTTTTTCAAACTTTTCCCCACACTATGATTAATTCCTGTATTGTGTGTGCATTTACAAACCCAAATATTCACATAGACATACACTCAAACCCGAAACAACTATCTGTAGATCATACAAATATTTGTTCCGCAAAGCTGTAGGCAATGTTTGTTTCTTAAATCTATAAGGTGCCAAAGAAACATACAGTCAGTCTGATGGGAAGTGGTTACCGTGACCTATAGACAATTGCGACACCAGAAGCATAATAACATGCGTCTTGCCGAACCTGTAAAAATCTTTATCACGCCCGTTTTTTTTTTTTTTTTTAATAATTTTATAATATCCACGTTCTGTGTTGTCTTAGGTAGTTATTAGTTCATTTAGTTAATTTTCCAACTTTGATAAATAGTTTAGTTCATCTTTATATAATTTTGAGATACACGAAATGAATATAATTAATTATTTATATAATAATTAATTAAACGCTCTCACCGACATTGAACATTCAAGGATAAACTCTGAAATTAGTCAATTCAAAACAATTACAAGTTGGTCCTTTTATAACCATATTGCATAAAAATAGAACACTAACATGTTCTCCAACATGTTATAAATTGAAATTCTGAGTGTCCAGTGAAACCAGGCATTTGGCAAATAATCTGATTTCAGTTTACTTCGCGCCACACAACGCCCCAGGCGGCCTCGCTAATGAATATTTGCTATAATGCTACAAAATAAGTTTACAACAGTAGAATATAATATTTTGTATCAAAAAATATAAGTACATTTAAGGTTAGTGCGTTGCCCTCTCAATTATAATAATTTCGGGGAAACATCTTGATTAGTATTATCGATATATTTGATGGTGAATGTTCGATTAGACGCGGCATGTGTTGCTATGTTCATATTTTCTTCACTTCTGATTTTTCAGTATCATCAAAGATACTAGACAGTCCGTAGATTCGCGAAATTTAATAGGATTGCGTAATGTGACCGCCTTTACGCTGTAACCAGAAACTAGCGAAATCCACGTGTGAAGCTTGCATGTTTTCGCGGTATTACGGAATTACGCGATTCTTTGGTGACATAAACATACACGATCTGACGCGTATACAAGCTCGTTCGAAGCTCTAGCCGTCAATGCTAAGTGACTGCTTGGCGAGACATGGAGTGTATTTCTAGACACGTAACATCGTAATATTGCTGCGTCGCGTCGCATAAGACCAATCTGTTTGCACCTTAATTATTTACTCTTTTTAGCTTTCATTCACATCCTACGCAGCAAAGTTTATATAAACACATAACATAGGATCACGCCTGTGTTCCTCGAGGGGTTAGGCAGAGGTTTACTGAGTCCCATGTGATAGGGCCTATTGCCATCTAACGGCACAATTTTGGGAGATTGTCAGTACAGAAAAACCCAATAACACTTTACCCGAGCCGAGAATCGAACCCTGGACTTAACGCACAATAGTCACATATAGCGACTACGAGAGCAATGAGAGTCTGTCTGCAGCATAGTTTATGTAAGTTATTTTAAAGTTTTCGTTTCAAACATCTTTAGTGTGTGATGTTTTTTTATGTGTATTTATTTTCGTGTACTTCTTAACACTTTCTTGTTGAAACAAATCCACTATCAGTATATCCGAACTTTCACACAGTATATTTATGTGACGGCCAAACATGAATGGGTTACCTAAAAACAAAAAAGAATCGCTTATTGACGTTCGAACGCTACCAGCACTCGTCCATTTTGTTTTGGCGGGACGACCGCATCGCCATCTTGTGATAATTGACAGATGCGGTCTTCGATTTGTGATCCCTTTGCTTATATCTTCGGAGTAATTTATGCGGAATTTAATTTTAAGTGGCAACCGGAAAGGCCTCTTGTTATTTATGATGGGATTAAAGTATATTTTTGCGTTTTCGGTCCCATTGCATATCTTGTTGCGAATTAAATGTGATTACGGCTTTTGTATTTTAATAAGTACAGATTATTTTTATTTTGTGTTTATATCAATGTCAAGAATGTTAATTGTTTAAGATTGAAAGGTTTTTAATTAAACTTCATAAATAAAAGGTTCTCTTTTGTCAAGTTTGATGCGAAACGAATTTCTTTAGGCTAATAACAATACAGGAGTTATTATAATGACTGCCATTTGTGGATGAATGTAGATCACGGTTGGTGCAGTGGTTGACAGATCGACTGCTGCGCTATGTGTCGCGGGACCGATTCCCGCACGGAACATATATTCGTATGATCTACAGATATTTTTATTTTTGTTGTTTTTTAAATAACGTTGCCCCACACTAGGATTTCTCCTGTATCGTGGATACAGTTTACAAACATACATGTCACATGCACATACAACCAGACCCGAAACAACTATCTGTAGATCATACAAATATTTGTTCTGTGCGGGTATCGAACCCGTGACACCTAGCACAGAAAGCTAATCACTTAGCCACTGCGCCAACCGTGTCGTCAGTTATACTGAGTTTGAATGAATGTCCATGTATATGAATATATGTGTTTGTAAACGCACCCACGATACAAAATTATTCCTAGAGTGGGGCTTTAAAAAAAAATGAAGCAAAAAGGTTTATGTAAGGATCATGAGGATATGGGAGTGTTGCTGGGGAGTTTGTTGGGCCATTTCTTCTCCCCAAGCTAAAACACATAGGAAGCGGTCAAGGGCGGGCGTATTAGTTCTGTCCATAATATGTTTGACGTTCAAAAAGCACTATTAGTAGTCTATTTTGAATAAATGAATTTGAATTTGATCGTAGTTTTTTTTTTTTCTATGGTATAGGCGGCAAACGAGTAGACGGATCGCCTGATGGTAAGCGGTTACCGTCGCCCATGGACATCCGCAACACCGGAGGAGTCACAAGTGCGTTGCCGGCCTTTTAAAAAGCAGTACGCTCTTTTCTTTAAGGTGTGAAGGTCGTATTGGCCCGGAAATACCGCAGGCGACAGTTCATTCCACAGGTTTGTTGTGCGAGGCAGAAAAGTTTATTCCTACTGCATACTAAATTATGTATGCAAATAATTCCTCTCCTCATAGTGTCTAAAATCAGTTCAGCATCATACAGTTTCTAAGAAGGATTCGCGACGTGCTACCCGGCAAAGTTCCTAGGCGGAGACGGTATACCTTGGTGATCCAAAGTTCGTAGCGATCTGTATACGTGCCATCGAATTAAGAGCCTTATAACTTTCTGCGCGTGCCACTTGTAAACTCCTATGAAGATGTTAAATTTGTGGTGGAACGAGGTATAGTGTTCCTTCATTGAAAAGGGAGGATCCTCCGACCAGGCAAGGCATCAGTGAAATATGGGTGTCTATCAGGAAAACCCTTTACATTCTGAGAAAAGGCACTTGCCCAACAGTGGGACATTAATGAGCTGAAATTATTTACTCTAGTGTATGTAACGTTAAATAAAAGTTCTGAGAGCCGAACAGAAGTATCTAAATTCTAAAGATCGTCAGTGTTGCTAGCAAAAAATATCAAATAGCAATGTGAATGCGAAGTGAAACTTCATACAACTTGTATCGGTTTTTCTTACAAAGGAAACTTTGTTGGCAGTTTTAGTTAACACACTGACTGATAGGATGTGTAGCTAATTATTTAAGAAAAAAATCTTGGGACTACAGTTTACATATAAAATAGTATACGAAAAAAGTAGCAGTTTATCATGAATTAAAACTTGCAGTTGTCATAATTTTTTTGTAATTAAATGACTAATTTATTTTAAAATAACGATAAGCTCGTCCACATATCGTCGCTTGCATGACTAACAGTCCTATCGCATTTGAGTTAGGACAACTACATTTTTCAATTCGTGACTTACTTAAAGAAATGGTTCAACATAAATTCCTACTTTGGTGAACCACTACAGTCTATCATTGTGGAAAATTTACTATAAATCCAGTAGCTATTGAGGTGAACGAACCACGTTTCTTAATTAAAGCAGACGAGACTCAATAGAACAGGAAAGTTGAATGATGGATTAGACAAAAAGACCAATTTTCCTGCCATTTCGTTTCAAAATCCAACATGCTAGATAAACCGCTCTTACATATGTAGAGAACCTATGACCCATCGAAAAGATACTGAAGGAAAAAATAAAAGCACCAATGATACACCCGAGGTTAGGAAGTACAGCAAAGTAAGTCTTGTCACTTGTTAGTTAGAGTTGAGAATCGATTGGGGGCTGTTAATAGTTTGGAAGGTTAGGTCCATGAGTGCAGCGGAGCGAATGCGTTGATTGACGTACGAATATCTAAGTTTGTGAGTACATGGAGTTTATTTACGGTTCTCTGTTGGGTGAAATACGGATGAGGAAAAGCTGATATTGGTAAAGAGAGAGGTTATTAAGAGATGAGGACAGAAGCAACACACAACATTATCCATTATACATGATTTTTTAATTTACTTTTTGGGGAAAGCTTCTGCCGTAAGCACGAGCTATATTGGGAAGATTAGTCAGTCAGCAATAGTGGTAGTGTGCCTGAATAGATAGATAGATAGAATTGTTTTTATTTCAAATAAATCTAATATAGGCGCTTATGAAACGTTATAGGACTCTAGTTGCACGGTTCCAAAAAGTTGGTCCTATGGAGAAGCACAGGCAAGAAACTTCATATGCCTATGCCAGATTTCCATATGCCAGACTGCCTCCATATGCCAGACTGCCTAGAGTGTGCCAGAGGATCTGAGGTATCATTACTTCTGGAGGTTCTTTCTTTGCCGACAAATGTACGTCGTGTTACAGAGTACCTATCACGTCTGAATTCTCAGAAGAGTTAGCCAGATTAGTACACCGACATTTCACCGATGCTGTAATTAAGATCCTCTGTAATAGGAAGCTAGCTTTGCCATCAACAGGGGACACCTCCAAACAAGCTTGCTTTTGGGAAATTACTAAAAGTCCAAAAACACTGTGACTGAGAATCGTATGACCTCTTTTCAAATGTGACATGTATATGACGTCATTTTGAAAAACTGCCTTATTGGTCTTTTGGTCACGAGAACGACTGCTGAGCATGAGGTCCTAGGTTCGATTCTCGGGTTGTGCAAAGCGTTATTGGATTCTTCTGTCCTGTATAAAAAGTCCCATTAGCAGCACGGAGGTTTGAACTATGCCCGGTGGATGGCAATAGGCTCGCCCCTGTTATATAGGACTTTTGTTATAACAGCATCGGCGAAATGATGCTGCAAAAGAGTACACCTCTGGCTAATCCTTCAAGAAAACAGGCGTTATGCCATTTTTGTAACATTTTAAAACTCGAATGGAGATTTTCAGATTTTAACCTGGTATCGTATCCACGATTTCACCCTCAATATCTGCATTTTTTACAAGACCAAGGCAGTTTTCGTACTTATGTAATAAATTATTTAATATCCGCTTCCGCTCGGTTTACATTGGTGGCCTAAACATAACTTGGCCCCAACTTTTACAACCACACTGTGGTTTTTATCATATCCAAACTTTTTCCATCTTTGACATACGATATTATGGAAATATTACTTCCTATACCGTTTTTTGCCGAAAACAGTTGATATGAAGTTACTTTTATGTTGTTGTTAGATTTTTTCATGACTGTTAACTGTGTGGAGGAATGAGGTATGGTGTTACTCCATTGAAAAGAAAGGATCCTCCGACCAGGCAACGTGGTTAGCCTGGCGGGCCGAAGCCCGACGGTTGATGTCGAACATTCGTATATGTGTTAGAATCGTTGTAAACTCTTATAGTGCGATTCAGGGTTTGTTGTTGTAGCTTCATTCCGATAGATGGCGCTTTACTTTTTGCCATGTTGCGAGTAGTTGTCGCTACAACTGGGCATTTCCTAACGTTTATTAATTGTAGCCTCTGTGGCATAGAGGGCGTTAACAGTAATGGGCGATTTATCACTCTTGCTATGGTATATATTAGTGTGTAATAATTTTCTTAAAAATTGGACCGTTAGTCTCATTTTTCGGAACAATATATTTTGAAAATCGACCTTTGATTTTCATATGTGTACCCTGTCTAATTAACTAAATTCAATCCATTACTACCTCACTACTGAGCAAGGGTCTCTTAGAATCAGAAAGGGCTACACACACTATCAAGAACTTTATGAAGCTCAGATGTGTAGGTTTCCTCAGGATAATTTCCTTCACTATAAACGCAAGTGATAAACAAATTCTGATCCGCACATGATTCCGAAAAGTCAGAGGTGCAAGGCAGACAAGGGTTTGACCGCTAGGCTATCACTTCTATGAACTTTATTTTTGAATATAATGTCATCATTTTTAAATCCTACTAATATTATAAATGTGAAAATTTGTGAGGATGGATGGATGGATGTATGTTTGTTACTCTTTCACGCCAGAACGGCTGCACGGATCTGGATGAAATTTGCACACAGGCTGAAGATGTACAGGTTCGTAAACCACGCAAGCGAAGCCGCGGGCGAAAGCTAGTACTATAGAAATCTAAAACTTCTCATTTAAACTTTTGTTTCCTGCAAGTATTTATACCTAAATGACTCTTTAAGTTAAGTTAAGAATGTCTGGAAAAACGGGCATGTGTTGTACATACCAACAAGTTAATCAAGACTAATTAGCTTATCAAGCGTTCTCTAGCGCACTCGATAGGCTTAACTAGCGACATTAGCCATTCACTTGGTCATTTATTTACTTATATATTCACTTATAATCTTTTTGGAGCGGTAATTTTCCGGGAAATTAATTAGCCATCTTTTTAAAGATGGCGTTGAGAGTGACAAGGTAAAGAGCAGTTTGGTTTCTGAAAAGGAGGTTTCTGGTTACCTTCTGTGTGTCTGTGAGGGACAAACTTGTTGAATGTGTGAATATTAGGAAAGGTTTTTAAGAAAGACTGAAGAAATATATTTAAAGATATTGAAGCCTTAGTGGGCGGCTATTATCTAAAATAACATAACCATAGCATCACGCCTGTATTCCCCGAAGGGTTTGGCAGAGGTATACTATTGTACACCCACATTTCGCTGATGCGATTATTGAGTCCCATGTAATAGGGAGCGAGCATATTACTATCTATCGGGCAACTCCAGACTCCGTGCTTCTACTGAGAATTTCCATACAGAAAACTCCAATAACACTTTGCTCGATTGAGAATCGAACCCCAGGACCTGACTCTCAGCAGTCGCGCTTGCTTCCACTAGACCAATGAGACAGTCATTGAGGCAAACTTTTGTCTTCTGTTATAATAAACCGAGAACCTATAAATTTGGTCTTTAAGCTATTTCATGTAAGTTTCAAACAGTTTTGTCTGAATATAAACTTCGTTATGAAACTTCAGTGGGGACCGAATTGATATCAATTTCCTTTGACATATTAGGCGATTAATAGGACTTGTTCCGATTGACAGTTAGTAAGTTCCATCTATTATACATCCAGGGGTCCGAAGCGTTAAGCAGAGGTATAGTTTTGTTTTTAAAAACATTGCCCCACTCTAGGATTTCTCCTGTATCGTGGGTAAAGTTTACAGACAAACATGTCACATGCACACACAACCAGACCCGAAACAACTATCTATAGAGCATACAAATATTTGTTCCGTGCGGGGATCAAACCCGCGACACGTAGCACAGAAAGCTTATAGCTTAACGACTGCGCCAATCGTGTCGTCAGTCAGGTATAGTGTACACATACATTTCGCCGCTGCTTATTATGTTCCATGTGATTGACGGGCGTATTGCCATGTACCGGCAATTCGAAACTCTTCAACAGAAAATTTTCATGCAGGAAACTCAATAACACTGGCTGACCCGTTGATTTAACCTAGGACCTTTCCTTCATCAGATGACATTTCATTATAAAAAGTAACTCAGACCAGAAAATCGCGCCTGTTATCCCCGAAGAGCTAGGCAGAGGTGTATGTACACCCACATTTCACCGATACTGTTATTGAGTCCCATGTAATAGGGGGCGAGCCTATTGCCATTTACCGGGCACAGTTCCAGTCTCCGTGCTGTTACTGAAAATTTCCAGACAAAAAACCCAATAAAACTTTGCCCTACCCGGGAATCGAATCCGGGACCTTACGCTCAGCAATCGCGCATGCGACCACTAGACCACAAAGTCAGTCCACTATAATTACCGCCATTCACGAACATTTAATGTTAATAGTCGGTTGAAGATTTTGTTATAAAGAGATAAGAGAACGAATGGACGGTTTTAGTGGCGGAAATAATGATAACAATACTTATTTATTGTGACCACTAAATAGAGAAGAATACAGAAGGCCTACTTCATACAATGCGCGATAGATGTACATAGGTCTGTTGTGTTAACACCAGCTATCGCATGAGAATCGCTCATGTCGTATTAAAAAGATTAGTCGGTGGGTTTTTCATATTTAGATGAAAGCTTTCGCTGTTATAATCATTTTGTTTTTTTTTAAACTTTGCCCCACACTCGGTTTTCTCCTGTATCGTGGGTAAAGCTTACAAACATACATGTCACATGCACACACAACCAGACCCGAAACAACTATCTGTAGATCATACAAATATTTGTTCCGTGCGGGAATCGAACCCCCGACACGTAGCGCAGAAAGCTAATCGCTTAACCACTGCGCCAACCGTGTCGTCAAAACTTATCCCTATCCCTCCACTGATTACATGCAGTCTTAGTTTTATTACCTCAATAGTAAAATAAATTGGATCTGGAAGAAAAGAACGGTATCAGAATAAAGGTATTTAATATAACTAAGACATTACAAAAAATACACTATTTAAGATAATTTAAAAAAATATTTGCTTGATTTCCAAAAAGAGGAGCACTCAAAATATTTGAAATAATATTGACCCCAAGTTAGGCAAGCCTGTCTTAGGTGCAAATTCAGCAGTGCACTACAAATGTATTAGGATAAACAAAACACAATTAACAACATTACGGAATTTGTAATTAAGCTACAAGTCCCTAAAACTTCATAATAATGTGCAAAACTTCTGCAGTTTTTTTTATTTTGTCAGGTACTCGCATAAAAGGGGTTCCAGTGGCATTGGAAATTGTTTTCGGTATTATCTCTGAATCTTTATGTTGTAATTATAATAAAATGCTGCTTTACTGCTTATCCTTTTTGTGACATTTAGGGCAAGTTTTATTTGTATCCTAACATCTCATGACCATTGGCGTGAATGGCTTTCGTTAAGGTAAAGTTTATTTGCCGCGAAACTTGGCATCAATTGCAAATCATTCACCCGTCCTTAGCCTAGCTTTGTTCTTTACGTTGGGGTCGGTTTTTAGTCTAACGAATGCGACTGATGCTAGTAGGGGTTTTACGTGGTGTGATTGTCATTAGCTGACCGTATAGTTGTTAGATATCAATAATATCGACTGCCCGCAACAACTGTCTTAACCTAAATAATAACTGAATAGAAGTAGTAAAGGTGCATGACCTTTGCGACGAAATTATAAGTACTGTAGCACAACAAAACATAGATCGCGCGTGTATCAAAATGTAACGTATTTACAAAGGATTAAGTTTAATTCATATTGCATGGGATTTGGATGCTTGCTGTAGTAAAATGTAGATTGTAGGTAGACAGATATTCGTAATGACTTATAATTAAATTTTCTGTGGTAACTACCTACTCGTATTAACAGTGTATACCCCCCAGGTACCTAATTAATTCTCCAGTTAACCACGAAACTACCAAACAAGTGCAAACAAACAGCTAAAACAACACATCGAATGCCGGAGCAATACGGCACTTCGTAAATAATTCCGTCAACCCCAAAACGCCAATAGAATGAGTTCACAGAGGATCGGTGGAACAGACTACACCGCATCCACACTATTAAATATTAGTGGCTGATAATTGGAAACTGGTGGTCTGGTTAGGTATAAATTTAGATAAACGAGGCTCATTAGGTGCTCATTATATAGCAGCGATAAATCAGTGATAATCAGTGAAGAGTGATAATTTGTCGGTGAAAAACGATTCGGTAGAAATTAAACACAAAACCTTGATATATGACCTGGAAAAAAAATTGGTGACGTTGGCCGACTGACTGACTGACACACGGTTGGCGCAGTGGCTAAGCGATTAGCTTTCTGCGCTACGTGTCGCGGGTTCGACCTGCGCACGGATCAAATATTTGTATGATCTACAGATATAGATAGTGCCATCGACGAAGGCGCGCCCCACTATTTTTGGTCGAGGTTTTCCAGCTGACCGTAATGCTCTTTCGTGATCAGTTAATATTTCGTAGTGTGCGTGTTCACTCTTAGGTAATTATTGTGTATCGACAGAACTAAAACACTAGCGGAAGGTTGCACACTTGTACTGTAAGCAATTAGGAAGAAGAGTGGGGCGCGTCTTCGTGGATGGCACTATCTGTAGTTGTTTCGCGTCTGGTTATGTGTGCATGTAACATATATGTTTATAAAATGTACCCACGATACAGGAGAAATCGGCATCGTTTTATAAAAAGAAAAGTGAGAAGAGCGATTGTTGGATAATATTCGAAAAGAAAATCTCGGTGACCTCTCAAATGCGACCAGTTTATGGAGGAAAGATATGGTGTTCCTCCATTAAAAAGGGAGGATCCCTCTACCAGGCAAGGTGCATAGCCTGGCGTGATGGGCCGAAGTCCGACGGTTGATGTCGAATAAATTGTATGTATGAGAATCATTATAAACTCTCATAATGCGATTCAAGAATTTTTGTTGACACTTCACTCCAACACGGTTTACTTTTTGCCATGTTGCGAATAGTAGTTGCTACAAGTTAAATCAGTAAGTTTGTGTCCAGTGTGTATGTGTGGCAGTGTCCACACAATTTCTAAAATAAGAGATGGTAAAACGCCTTTGCAGTGATAGCCTAGACGTTGAACGCTTGGAAGGCAAGCATCCGAGCTCAAACCTAGCCCGCACCTCTGACTTTTCTGAATCATGTGCGGATCAGAATTTGATTATCACTTGCATTTACGGTGAAGGAAAACAGCGTGAGTAAACCTGCACACCTGATAGGGCTCCATAAAGTTCTTGATGGTGTGTGTATTCCGCCAACACGCACCGGGCCAGCGTGTTTGATTGAAGCTTAACCCTTTTCATTCTGAGAAGAGACCCTTCAGCCAGCAGTGGTGTTATGGGTTGAATTTATTTAAAATGCCGTTAATCCGCAGTGACAGTAACTGAAAGGCCAACATAAAGTATTCGTAACTGAATCAATATTTTGTTTGCTTACTGATTCAAAATAATAGCAAAAACAGGCAACATAGCGCAACAGAACATTGTTACGCGAATTAAATGCAGGCACACTTCAAAGAACAGAACACTAACAAGATTTCTGTGTTTTGTTAACATACAAACATTTGTATGTAATTATGTATTGTGTGTTTCATGCAAAATTATTTAGAGGTTCCAGTTTCGGCTGTGGGTATACCTCAATCTTAGTAGCTAATAAATTTGTACTAAATTAATGGCACGGTTGGCGCAGTGGCTAAGAGATTAGCTTTCTGCTCTAGGTATTGCGGGAGTCGACTCCCGCACGGAACATATATTTGTATAATCTACAGATAGTTTTTCGGGTCTGGTTGTGTATGTATGTGACGTGTATGTTTGTAAACTGTACCCATGATACAGAAGGAAATCCTAGTGTGGGACAACGTTTTTGCTATAAAAAATTCATAATATTATCGAGTCCCCGGCCGAGTGCCGGGTGCCCATTGCAATGTCACAATTCACAATTTCAAACTCCGAGTGGAAACAAAATTTTCGCATGGAAATTCTCAATATTCGCGACCTGTAAATTGAAACCAAGATCACACTCAGCGAGCCGCATGAACGGCAATCGTTCAACCACTAGGCTATCACTGATATTCATTAATTTACAAAACCATTAAAACATGCAACTTTAAAGGAACATAATAATTTGTCCTAAATAGAATTCTAACAAAGATCGTGTTTGCTGAACATTAGGCTGTAGCTGCAAATTACCTTTGTCTATCTAGTTGTAAAATGAGGTGGGGTTCCAGTGCACGCGAAGATATAAAAAATAATAATGTCCTCCTGACCGATTTCGGTCACGGCGGCCAATCTTACCGGAGATTAGCCAACTACGCAGGAAATATTATAGAGCACAAATGTGTGCGCAAACACAAGTGCTCTCTCTGTTCCTTCACTCTCATAGTCCGATGGGACGGCAATCCGACACGATCGGAGAGAGATCAGGCGCAGGACCAACGGCTTTACGTGCTTTCCGAGGCACGGTGTGTATTTACATACACAAAGACCCAGACCCGAAACAAATATCTGTAGATCATACAAATATTTGTTCCGTGCGGGAATCGAACCCGCGACACGTTGCTCAGCAGTCGATCTCTCAACCACTGCGCCAACCGTGCTGTCAGATATACGCGAAGTAGGGTGTCCCATAAATTTCAAGTGCGATTTTTTTTTACGCATACCTTCTAAAAACTTTCGTAATAACCCAATATAGTCTAAAAACAAAAGATTAGTCCATTTTATGAACGATAACCCGTGCCGACTTGCGATTTAAACTCGCCCATACAAATTGCGCGGGTACTGCACTGCGACCTGTAACTACGTGTTTTATTTGTCATTTCATACGTGATTTTTTAGAATATTAGTACGCTGTTATTTCTTGCATAAAGATGTCAGTTGAATTACGGAGTGATAAACAAAGTATTTTTCTTACCAGACTTCCAAAACCATTTAATAAATGGTGTAAAATTACCATCTAATCGACAAGTTCTCGCTGTCTTGTTTGACAATATTCGCGAAGTCAAACGACTTTTAGTGAAAGTGCTAATCTTGTGATTAGGAAGTCCATTATATTTTGGAAAAACATAAGAATTCCTACAAAAACCACGTCTGGAGAGAGCTGCAAAAAATTTTAAAAGAACTCAGAAAATAATTGTGAAAGACACCTTGATAACTTATTTGATATTGCACATGCTGATGCCTTTGAAAGAATGAAAACAGAGGAAGACAAAGTATTTTTGAAGAATCAGAGAGAGCCAGGTCGACCGGGATGCTTACCTGATGTACACAAAAACTTGGCGGACAAACACAAAAGAGCTAGACTAAGACGATTAGAGGAGAAGGAAAGAAAACTAAGACAAAAAGAGTTACTGGCTCTTGCATGGACTTATACTACACATAACTTGGAATATCCACATGATTCAGACGAAGTCAGATTGCCAGCGGAAAGAATCTGATAACACCTAAACTCGTCGTAGCTTTAGATCGATGCCAGCTAAGCATATGAGACTCCGTTTACATTCTTCATGCGCTCGTAGAAGCGCTTGGTCTGAACATCGATTCTCGAACATCTCCATTAACAAATCCTCGATTCAGCAAATTCGCCAATTTGCTAAAACCATCTCAACTGCCCTCTATAACTGGAATGTTAATGACAAGGTACAAATAATGTGTTGCGACACAAAATCTTCGAATATTGAACGTTTCAATGGAGTTTATGCTCTTTTGGAGCAGACTTTAGAAAGAGAATGGTTACTTTTCGCTTGTCGTCATCATGTTTATGAGTTGGTTCATAAAACTGTAACAAGATAAAGCAAATTACTAGCACTCCAGATATTCCGATCTTTAAAAAGTTCAGATACAATTGGAAAAACATCGATTCAAATAACATTGAAAAATGCCTTGATTTCGTAAAATACCATGTTGCTGAGACAAACATTACATCTTTGTTAATGTTTTTTATAGCACAACTGAACAAAGCTTTAATAAGAGACGATTATCACGAATCGGTCGAATTATGCGTAGTGTTTTTGAGGGGGAAATTCAGATAGAAAAGAAGAAAAATAAAAATCTCGACTGTAAATCGACGACATTTTTCTTCAGGAATATGTGCCTTGGGAAGATAATGCTGCTTTTCTGGAAACTTAAAGAAGAATAACTCGTTTGAAGATTTTAAATGACACTGCTGAAAGAACTGTCAAATTAATGCAAGATTTTACGGACTTATCACGGTTAAAGAAGAGCAAAAATAATTCCTGTTGCGTTGTATCCAGGAACATAGAAATTTTTATACAGACTGTAAAAAACATACCCTAAAGAGAAATTACCCTGGCTGATTGTTGTTATTTTATGTGTTTAAATAAAGATAAATATTTCTCTAATTTGATTTTGTCTTTTATTTACTTCATTTATTGCATTTTTATTAATTTTATAGGAGAACCAAATATTAACATTAAACATGAGATTTGATAAACTTTGTGGCTCGGTCGGCACGGGTTGCAATCATGCTAGAATGATAAAATTTCATATTTGAGTATGGTTTTGCATTTATAAAAGATATAGAGGGTATGCATTTCAAAATTCGAAAAAAAATTTTTTTTGGTCATATTTGGGACACCCTAACGCGAAGATATACAAAAGCATTAAAGCATACCATGAGGTTAGGCAGAGGTGTACTATTACACAATCACGCGGTCATGGCATGGGGTAATCTTATCTACTGGACACAATTTCAAACTCCGGGCTTGCTATTCAGAATTTTGTAACAGAAAAACACAATAACATTTATCTGGCCCGCAGATCGAACCCAGGATCTCACGCTAAGCAGCCACGCTTGTGAGCCTGTTTCACCACTAACTAATAAACCAGCTGATTGGCTATCAACAACTTATATGACAGAAAGCGTTAATATTTCTGTTACATAAGTGTACATCTAGTGTACGTCTCTTTCTTAGAAACATTGCTAAAAGCTTGGTCAACAGTATACATGACCAGAGGGCTGGCCTGTCCTTTGGTCAAAGAATAAGCATTGCCATTCAACGTGGTAATGCTGCCAGTCTTCTGGGCACGCTACCAGTTGACAGCGATGTGGAGGAGTACTTTGACGCGTAAGTATTCACTTAGGATAGGTTTTTTATAAGGTTTAATTAATAAATTAGCATAGGTAGTTTATTTAAAAAATTAACATCTAGTTGATATTTATGATCTAACTGATATTTTATCTGTTTATGTAGTAGTGGAAAAGCTCCAAAATATATTTTTTTAAACTCATTTGTTTCACAACCTTTCTCGCTTCCCGCTATGAGTCTAACTCCACTTTTGAGTTTACAGTAACAATACCAATAAAATTGCCACAAATTGCACGTAGCACAGAACATCTAGGTGTACGTTATTGCGTAGTCTTGTTCTTGAGAAATGTGGGCTTAATTGTTTTTAGGTTTGAGACACACAAGGTACGAGGGAGGAGTAGGCAGGTAGCATCAATGACGAAGATTTCTGAAAATTTTATTTTAAAAAGGCCTTCGTTTTTGCCTTTTTTCGTTGGTCTAATCATCTTGGTCATCTCATCTAATGGTTGCGTGCTTAACTGCTGGATGAGGTCTTCGGTTCGATTCCTAGATCGCGCAAAGCTTTAATTGGATTTTTTGAATACAGGCCAGAGTTTGAAATGGTGTCTCACTACCTATATTTACAACAAAAAAAAAAAGATATTTTTATTTGTTATTTATATAATAATTAGCGGATACTTATTTATATTAAAGACATAGGAATTTGATTACAAGCTAATATTTATTCGTTTATGTAATTCTCTATAAGATACCTTAATCCGATGAACCTTAATCTTTTCTAAAGCTAAGATACACGATTGCAGATCCAACTTAGAAAAAAAAACTTTATTCGATGCTAACCATTCGATACTTCGAATCAGATCGAATACTTGTTAGTTACCTCACGATGTCTGCCTTTGTTCCTTAATAGCAGCCGCATTTATATCCTCCATTACACTCAGTAACTACTACACGGATCTGTGATTACTATGTGGTTCACAAAAATAGATTCTAGAGTATCATTAAATGTCAAAAATATGATTATATCCTGTGTATAAAAATACCTAGCCTCTTATTACAAAATGGGACCTAATAACAGCATTGGCATTAACCTTCAAGAAAAGAGCGTACTCCTTTTTAAAACGGCAACGCACTTATGACTCCTCCGGTGTTGCGGGTGTCAATAGGCGACGGTAATCGCTTACCATCAAGCAATCCATCTGCTCGCTTGCCGCCGATCGCATAAAAAAAAGTGGCGAAATAATTGGCGAAGTAATGGCGTGTTATTGTACATATCTGCCTAACCTTTCGGTGAATATAGGTGTGACACCATGTTACGTGAAAATGAAGACGTAAATATCTTGTGGATTGGTGCACGAAAACACCTTCCCCGAGTGACGATAGTTAGAAAACCTATGAATAGGTCCCCTCATCTCCCGTAACTGCACTGTCAGCTCCAGAAACCTTGGTGACTGGTTAACCTATCCACCATAGCATGAGCGATTCAATTATGGGGTTACGATAACAAAACAGAAGAACATCAAGCAGATCAAGAAACCCTGCCACATGGGCTGAAGCCACTGAGTACTGGTAAGTTGGTACAAAATCTCACACACCCCAAAGGTCGACACGGCCCTTCAAATATTTCCCCGTCCAAAGCGCACTTAACTCCTCAGACTGTTAATGGAGACAAGTAACTCTCATTCATAACAACTTGACCAATCTCGGAAAAACTCCTACCAAAGACCGTAATTGCAATTCCCGTAATTTTTATTCAAACGACTGTTCGAAGTTTTAATTAACAAATTTTTCTTTTATCCGTTTCTAAGTCATAGGCGGTAAGCGCGGTATAGCGTATATTATGGGGTGGAAGGCTCCACGAGCCACGAAACTGGAGATCGTCTGGCGCAACCTGGGCAGTCAGCCTCGATACCGCCCATTGCTGACTGGCTAATCTTTCCACAACAGCATAAGCGATCACAAGTTAGCTCGCGCTGACTCGACAAAGCAAAAGCTAACATTATTCACAATAGCAACCCGTAGTTTGAAATTGTGGATGGTAAAATATTAGCTAGAAATATACATTTTTTATAGATAAAAGCGTGGTGGATGTTTTGGTGTGGCTTAACCCACAGGCCCGAGCCCAGCTGTGGGATTATTACGTTGAATCATAAAAATAATGACACTAGAGACATGAGTGTTTCTGCTTAACTGGTAAGACAAATGTGTGCTGTTTATTTCGTTCTCTTTCTGATCAGCTAATACTGTGTTTGTACCACACGTCAGGAACTCTGGTAAAGATTGCGCTCTTGCGACTTTTGCCACCTTTGTCAGTTATCAGTATAGAAATTAAAATGTTTTAGTTTTAGTTTCTTACTAGAGGAAAGCTTTGTGATGCTATAAATGCAATGAAAGCTATAATGTTGGTATCGTGTATGTGTGGTATAAAAAAAAAATCATTGAGAGAAAGAAAGAAAGAAGAATGATTTATAAGACGATACACATTACTCTATATAACAATGCTCACAATTTACAACGACAAATTATCAATTGATCACGTGAAGTAAAACAAAAACAAACAAAGGCAATATTTTGGTTGACTACAATGAATGTAATTGTATCGTTTCATAGTAGATATTTTCCATAGATACAATAAGTACTCTTCATTCACTATACATTGACGCCAGGGTTAATCTAAAACCATCGTTATTACATTGATATAAGAACTTAGAGAAATGTCAAGTTCTGATGACCAGATAAACATTTCACATTCTACAATTTTCGCCCCATATACTATGAGACTTAAAAAGGACACTTTACACGTACGTAAAATACATCTCTGTCAACTTTTCGTGGAGTACGCGCGTGATACTATGATATGTTATCTTATGGGGGTCCCGAAATTTTGGTGCTGCCATGACACCGATCGCAGCGTAACGATATGGTTAAAACCAAGGCGAGCCTAATGCCATATACTGAGGCTCTAGTGTAAGTTTCTTTTGACAAATTCGATTTACCTACTACATCGAACGCGTTCAGCGCTCCGATTGGTCCGAATCGTGCTCTCCACCAATCGGAGCGCCGAACGCTTTCGATGTAGAAAATAGAATTTGTCGAAAGAAACTTACACTAGGGCCTCTTGGCACAATTCTAAACTACTGGTTGCTAGTGAGAATTTTTTAACAGAAAAATAGCCGTGCCTGTACTTTCAACCGTTACACCAATGAGGCAGTATCTATCAAAAATCACATAATCCTTAATATAAATAAACTAATTGCACAAAAATCGCTATCGCCTAGCCACATGGTACAACACACAATTTATATGACTTTTATTTCTATTAGTCCTTTTTAATTACATAAGGTGGTTCACAACAATTTTATGTTTTACTTTAAGATTTTTGCACCCTGGGCAGTCAGCCTCAATACTGATTGGCTAATCTTTCCACTATGTGCCGACACGACAAAAGAAGAAGACAAAAGACCAGTTTTTACCGAAGTGTGCCAATCTTTGGTAGAAAATATCCTGCCAATATCTGGTTTTTTTGTGGCGCCGTCTGACGGTCTGGTAATCCGGTTGTGTTCCGGGTATATGAGGTTGTGCGATTGCATTCTGCGGCCGAATCAACTCAAACATAACAAGAGAGACACAATTGTATAGTCTATTATATTATATTATGACTTAGGGCTCAGTATTTTTGCGTTTCTAGAATAGAATATACCTATATTTCATGTAAACCAATTACAGGCACTTATGAAATGTCGAGACTATGTGCACGGTTCCAAAAAGTAGGTCCTATGGAGAAGAACCGGCAAGAAACTCCATGGATATTCTTTTAAAATAATAGATCTTACAATCTTGTATGGTACATTGTTATGGTGAGAGAATGTGAGAATAATGTAATTTAATACGTGAAATAGAATACTAGAAAAAACAGAAAACCATGATAAGATTGCCATGGTATTTACAAATTGACCAGTCCGACGGCACCCGTTCACAAACATAACGCATGTATCAGCATCGCTAATCTCAACCAGTAAACCAATTTGTATTGCCAATCCTTTATGTGGCATTATACGGGTAAGTAATCAAAATGTAACCAATAATTGTTCTTTTTTGTTTTAAACGTTACCCCACACTAAGATTTCTCCTGTATCATGGGTACAGTTTACAAACATACATGTCACATACACACAACCAGACCTGAAACAACTATCTGTAGATTATACAAATATTTGTTCCGTGCGGGGATCGAAGCCGCAGCACGTAGTGCAGAAAGCCATTGTGCCAACCGTGTCGTCCCTCCATTCCATAAATCATTCCTACTTAGAATAGTGATCATTCAAGGTTTGCGTAATACTGCATAACGTACCAAGGTGTCGGCGTATCCATATGGATAAAAACCCCCTAATAATTAATAAAGATGAAAAAAAAAAACAGTATGTAGGGAACTCGGCGACTTCACTTTACATAAAAACCTCTCTCGGAACAGTAAAAACAAAAGACAATTCACAATGTGAACGCTTCTCCAATAAAATGCTAATAACAAAAACTTCAATTTCAGTATTGAAATGTTGAGAACTGGGGCGCCTAGGAAATGTGAGACGAACAAAGCTGAGTTATGTCTTTTGTACAACTGTTTTATGTTTGTCCCCTGGGTATTTAGAAGAGATTTAAAAAGTTTCGTCCAGCATATAGCCCGCATATAAAGGGACTCGCTTTATGTTTTCGAGGTGTTACATCGAAATTCCAGACCCGGGTATGTCTTAAAACTGCGGCCAGACACCGGAGGACGGGCAGCAGCGTCCTCTCACTAATCGGTGAGCCACTGCGATCCCCAAGCCGCCTGCCAAGCGTGGGGATTATAGCAAACCCCCCCTTGAGGGAGGCCTTCGTTCAGCAGTGGACGTCTTTTGGCTGATGATGATGATGATGATGACATCGAAATTCAAAGATTGAAATTGCAATCTTAAATATGATTAGTACTATTTTATTTGGTTGTATTTTACGCATGTATGTATGGAAGAACGAGGTATGGTGTTCCTCCATTGAAAAGGGAGGATTCTCCGACCAGGCAAGGTGGTTAGTCTGGCGGGCCGAAGCCCGACGGTTGATGTCGAACATTCTTATATATGTTATAATCATTATGTAAATTCTCATTGTGCGATTCAGGATTTTTTGTTGTCGCTTCATTCCAATAGATGGCGCTTTACTTTTTGCTATGTTGTGAGTAGACGTCGCTACATATGTATGTAAATCTAAATTGTTTCGGTCCATCTGGGTTAACTTGTACTCTTGCTTATAGTTACTCTTAATTATAATTTGATATTTTATGGTGCACGAACTACAAACGCGATACCCAGAATATGGTTTCAATTAGTCTCGTTATGACGTCACCACTTTGTATACTAGTTTACCTAGATGTGAGACCATGATCCCGCTGTTAAAACGATTGCACGGTTTTGTGGGACTATGGAAATTACAATGTAAAACACATTACTTATTAAAATAAAAACTGCCTCACTGATCTAGTAGTCGTAAGCGCGATTGCTGAGCGCAAAGTCCTGGGTTTGATTCCCGAGTCGAGCAAAGTGTTATTGGGTTTTATGCATAGAATTTGGAACTGTGCCCGGTAGATGGCAATATGCGGGCCCCTCTATTACATGGGACTCTATAACGGCATCGGCGAAACGTGGATATACAATAGTACACCTCTGCTAACCCTTTGGGGAACACAGGCGTGATGTTAAGTTATTTTTATAAATAAATAAAAAATACGGGCATTGACAACCGTTGACATTTTAACGTAAAGTAATCGAATTCTTCCTTCATCTAATCACGCATCTTGATTCAAGTCACGAATTTTATATTAGACGCCGCTAACGTTCTTCACAAATACGAAAACAAAACATTTTTCGGCAATACAAACGCGAATTACAATGATTTACATCCAGAATTAATATAAACAGCTAGGGAAATGCATTCCTTTGTACAACGAACAAACAACAGAGATTAATGGTGATTTCTCCCGTAGACCTGTACACTAGGGTGTCCCAAATAAGACAAAAAATTTTTTTTTTTCGAATTTTGTAATGCATACCCTCTATATCTTTTATAAATGCAAAACCATACTCAAATATGAAATTTTATCATTCTAGCATGATTGCAACCCGTGCCGACCGAGCCACAAAGTTTATCAAATCTCATGTTTAATGTTAATATTTGGTTCTGCTATAAAATTAATAAAAATGCAATAAATGAAGTAAATAAAAGACAAAATTAAATTAGAGAAATATTTATCTTTATTTAAACACATAAAATAACAACAATCAGCCAGGGTAATTTCTCTTTAGGGTATGTTTTTTAAAGTCTGGATATAAATTTCTATGTTCCTGGATACAACGCAACAGGAATTATGTTTGCTCTTCTTTAGCCGTGATAAGTCCGTAAAATCTTGCATTAATTTGACAGTTCTTTCAGCAGTGTCATTTAAAATCTTCAAACGAGTTATTCTTCTTTTAGTTTCCAGAAAAGCAGCATAATCTTCCCAAGGCACATATTCCTGAAGAAAAATGTCGTCGATCTTTAGTCGAGATTTTTATTTTTCTTCTTTTCTATCTGAATTTCCCCCTCAAAAACACTACGCATAGTTCGACCGATTCGTGATAATCGTCTCTTATTAAAGCTTTGTTCAGTTGTGCTATAAAAATCATTAACAAAGATGTAATGTTTGTCTCAGCAACATGGTATTTTACGAAATCAAGGCATTTTTCAATGTAATTTGAATCGATGTTTTTCCAATTGTATCTGAACTTTTTAAAGATCGGAATATTTGGAGTGCAAGTAATTTCCTTCATCTTGTTACAGTTTTATGAACCAACTCATAAACATGATGACGACTAGCGAAAAGTAACAATTCTCTTTCTAAAGTCTGCCCCAAAAGAGCACAAGCTCCATTGAAACGTCCAATATTCGAAGATATCAAGATCAAGGTACAAATAATGTGTTGCGACACAACTGTCGCAACACATTATTTGTACCTTGTCATTAACATTCCAGTTATAGAGGGCAGTTGAGATGGTTTTAGCGAATTGGCGAATTTGCTGAATCGAGGATTTGTTAATGGAGATGTAATCGATGTTCAGACCAAGCGCTTCTACGAGCGCATGAAGAACGAAGATAAACGGAGTCTCATATGCTTAGCTGGCATCGATCTAAAGCTACGACGAGTTTAGGTGTTATCAGATTCATTCCGCTGGCAAGCTGACTTCGTCTGAATCATGTGGATATTCCAAGTTATGTGTAGTATAAGTCCATGCAAGAGCCAGTAACTCTTTTTGTCTTAGTTTTCTTTCCTTTTCCTCTAATCGTCTTAGTCTAGCTCTTTTGTCTTTGTCCGCCAAGTTTTTGTGTACATCAGGTAAGCATCCCGGTCGACCTGGCTCTCTCTGATTCTTCAAAAATACTTTGTCTTCCTCTATTTTCATTCTTTCAAAGGCATCAGTATGTGCAATATCAAATAAGTTATCAAGGTGTCTTTCACAATTATTTTCTGAGTTCTTTTACAATTTTTTGCAGCTCTCTCCAAACGTGGTTTTTGTAGGAATTCTTATGTTTTTCCAAAATATAATGCACTTCTAATCACAAGATTAGCACTTTCACTAAAAGTCGTTTGACTTCACGAATATTGTCAAACAAGACAGCGAGAACTTGTCGATTAGATGGTAATTTTACACCCTTTATTAAATGGTTTTGGAAGTCCGGTAAGAAAAATACTTTGTTTATCACTCCGTAATTCAACTGACATCTTTATGCAAGAAATAACAGCGTACTGATATTCTAAAAAATCACGTATGAAATGACAAATAAAACACGTAGTTACAGGTCGCAGTGCAGTACCCGCGCAATTTGTATGGGCGAGTTTAAATCGCAAGTCGGCACGGGTTATCGTTCATAAAATGGACTAATCTTTTGTTTTTAGACTATATTGGGTTATTACGAAAGTTTTTAGAAGGTATGCGTAAAAAAAAATCGCACTTGAAATTTATGGGACACCCTACTGTACACGGGCAATTCATTGCAGCAATTCCCGGCAATTTTGACGGCAACATGAAGCAATATATGGGAATTGTCGTTAATTCGCGGCAAGATGCTGGCTGTAACGAATAAACAATAGATTTTCTATGGTTTACTTTGCCTAACTTGACGGGTTAAGGGTTGAAATCTTATCGATCAATTAAGTCTGTATTAATATTATAATATTGTTCCACAGACTAATCTTTTTCCATCAGTGAACGGCAAAATTTCGCCATTACCAAATGTTTTATAAAATGTATATCAAGCGGGGAGGCATTTGCCTAGCAATGCTGTGACAGTAATATTATAAATAAATTCATAATAATTAAAATAACAAATCTAAATAAATAAATTTTAAAATTATTTTTTTGATAAAAACTAGAATATTTTGTTACATTGTAATTATTATTAAACCTCAACCTCTATACCTATAATTCTTTTCATCCTAAATCAATATTTTTTAATAAATTTTGTTCATAGTTAAGAAAATAATATTTTAATCCATAAGTAGATAAATTAGGTATAAATCATATTAAACAAAGAAATCTTAAATTATAAGTTATAATAAATTTATTTACTGAACTAGCTTCCGCTCGCGGCTTCGCCCGCATGGATTACGAATCCGTGCATTTTGCCGGGATAAAAAGTAGCCTATATGCTATTCCAGACTATAATCAATCTTTGTGCCAAGTTTCATCCAGATCCGTTCAGCCGTTCTGGCGTGAAAGAGTAACAAAGATCCATCCATCCATCCATCCTCACAAACTTTCGCATTTATAATATTAGTAGGATGGTAGGATAGGTTAAATTAACAATGTTGTGCATACCTTCAATTGATATAAACACTATTGTAAAACAATTATAACTACTTACTCTTTTTGTTGTTTGGGTTTATATTGTTATAACATCCCTTAAAATAAATAAATATGGATATTTATGATGTGTATCTTGTTGCCGGCAATTGTCGGCGATCATTCAGCGATTGTGGGCGATTAATTGCCCGTGTGCCATGCCCATGTACCCTTAAACATGATGTAATGGAATCTTGTTATTAATATGATGATACAAATTAGATGACTGAACAAATTATATGATTAATTCAACGACACGGTTGGCGCAGTGGCAAAGCGATTAGCTTTCTGCGCTACGTGTCGCAGGTTCAATTCTTGCCCCCTCGGTTGTATTATCATTCATCTCTGTGCTATGTAAATTGCCTAAAATTGTAACCTATTTGTTAGTTTAAAGTTTTTGAGATTAATGATGTCATTAGTATTTTAGTTTAGTTTTATTTATGTAGTTTTCAGATATTATTAAACTAATAATTGGATTTTATATTACATTGTCAATCATGTGTCCACTCCGGTTATTATATTTTGCATGCCGAATGAAGTAAGTAAGCTTTTGTGGAGCCAATTTTGTACGACGATCTATAAATCTACCATGATTTATGCAAATACATTATCATTATATAATTAAGTAGGTACTGACCTTATTCAGTGGCTTTTCTTGTGGTTGTTCTTATATTCCTTCTTTTTCACTACACAAACACACACACACAGTTTCACTAGGCATACAAGGTCAGCAGATAAAGAGGATATTTTCTTGGTAGATTTATTGATGGGTTTAAGTTTAATATATTATTTAATCAATACGTAATAGATTTATAAAAACTACCAAAAAAAGAGAAACTTTAAAAATCTTCTCCTTTATTTGGTGTCCTGGTATAGCCGTTTGTTTGACTGTTCTAGCACTTTGACAACATACTCGTCTTAGAACAACGTGACGGACGTGGTTCAGAGATGGTCATGGTCATCGGTGACCACCACAAGCCCAGGGGACGACGATTCAATCACGTACAAAGCGGCGCCGGCGCTTTGATTACGTAAGAAATATCTGACAGTCACTATGATAAACAAACAGTGTGTCACTTTTTCACTTACATCTTTAATTAATACCTTAATCAGTGTTCAGATCTTTCTTACGTAAACACGGGTTGGCAAGCGGTCGAGAACTACGAGCAGCCAACAGCCATGATGAAGGCCAAACGTAAACTGTCCCAGAAGCGAAAAAACGAGGGTGTATAAATAAAAATATGAAAAACATGTGGGTACTTATATTACGAGTATAATATGAGCGCACTGGCAGGCGGCGTGATCTGATACTGAGAATTTCTTGACGATAGTATTTAATAACACTTTTTCGGAAAGAATCGAACCCAGAATCTTACGCTCGATCAATATAGTTCAAAAGGCCAAATACTATGGAAATAATTTAAAAATACGGTTCTGGACCACAAATACTGAATAGATGTAATAATATCTACTTACTAATAAAAACTTATTTTACTTTGAGTCCCATGTAGTGGCTGGCGAGCCTGTTACCATCCAGCGGGTACAGTTTCGGACTCCGTGCTGCAACTGAGAATTTCCACATTTTAACCGAGCCGGGAATCGAACCCAGGACCTAACGCTCAGCAGTCGCGCTTGCGACTAATAGACCAAAGAGGCAGTCAAATAAAAAAATGAACATCTAATACATCCGTTTCACCTGTTTGAAGATAGTGGTAATATTTTGTTCTCGTTTGTACCGGGGGATTTAGTACAGATGTGCGATAGTGCCACCAGCCAAGTTCGCGCCGAAATGCGAATCCAAATGAGCGGATTTTATCTCTGATTTATGTTACTGGTACGTGTGTGTAGCGCCCATACATTTTACGATATGGAAAAGTTAGCTAAACGGTGGTTAAACCATTGGGTAATACTAAGGTGCAATTTCAACGACGATATAGTAGATGTATAACAAGGACTTTTTAACGGTTTAAAATTTCTTTATTTCTCTAAGATTATAAATCACTTATAAGGATAAATAAATTACAAAATTAACAAAAATAAGTTCACAGACGCGCGTACAATAGACGGTAATCTTTAATATGTTGATAGCTATGTATAATAGGTAAATTAATCACTTTGTTTGGCTTTTGTACGAGTAAACGGCCGTTTTCATTTTAAACATTTGTAATTTAGTTGGTGAACACGGCCCTTAATGTAGTATTGTTGAATGCGATATATTATTTGACAAAGACAGTAGATATTTTAAAAGTATGTAGTGTCTTACCTGTTACTTCGCTAATTAATTATTGAAATAAGTTAATCTGTTTTTAAACGTATTATTTTGCCTATGAAACGTTGCCTCACACGATTTTCGTCAGGCGAATATAGTCATATAGAATACTAACTTTTGCCCGCGACTTCGCGTGACCTTCATGTTATATAATAATTTATAGCCTATAGCACTCGGAGATAATGTAGCTATATATTAGTGTTTTTGTTTTCTTTTTTAGAATTGCATCATTAGTTCTGTATTAATCTACGGAACTAATGATGCAATTAACAAACAAATTTCACTTATCATTTTCTTTATTAGTAAATTGCACCCATACAAATCCAGAGCGGATCGCTAGTATAATAATATATTTACTAAATACACTACTTGAACAAATCCATCATCAGTTCTCTAGAAAGCTTCATTATCTGGCGACTATGTATATGGTAAGTTTATCCTATATATTTGTTCGTCTGTACTTACATACAATTTTCTTTTGCTGTAAACAGCTGATGTGTTATGTTCCTGCCAATTATTTTGACGTCCCCTGTTTATTGGCATGTGTCAAAAATCTCCGCCATATCCAATTATCCATATCCTCCGTTGATGCTTTTTCCGAGAAGATCTAATTGTTGTTACCACAGCGTTTTTGGCCTCAACAGCGGCGCGTTTTTCAGTATTTACTGCAAGACGACTCTTAAGGCCGACTATGATATCATCTAGCCTAGCCTTTTTCAAATTACATTGGGATCGGCTTTCAGTCTAACCGATTGCAACTGAATATCAGTACTTTACACCGACGTACGAACTGATACTCTAAGGTTAGACTGGTTATCAGGATTTTTAGGCTGTTAACATAACATAGCATCACGCCTGTTTTCCCTGAAGGGTTAGGCAGAGGAGTACTATTGTACATATTATATTGAAATTGAAATTAAATTGATTGAAATTAACTAGAATAATAATATAAAAACAAAATAATAATAATAACATCAGGCCAGTATTCCCCGAAGGGTTAGGAGGAGGTGTACTATTGCAGACACATTTCGGCTATGCCGTTATTAAGTCCCATGTAATAGGGGCCAAGCCTATTGCCATCTACCGGGCACAGTTCTATACTCCGTGCTCCTACTGAGAATTCCCATGCAGAACAACTCAATAACACTACCTGACCGAGATGTGACTCAATAACACTACCTGACGAGAATCGAGCTCAGGACTCCGTGCTCTAGAGCCGCGCTTGCGACCACTAGACCAATGAGGCAGACCTGATACTTATGATAATGATGATCTAGTCAAACGCCGGCGCAATATAGTAGATACTACCCCATAAGTTTACACAATTTTATTGATAACCTTATTTGCTGAATAAATAATGTATGTACGGATCCTTAATGTTGTTATTTGTTGTATTGAATCATGAATCATCAGCCATAAGACGTCCACTGCTGAACGAAGACCTCCCTCAAGGGGGGGTGTTGCCATAATCCCCACGCTTGGCAGGTGGCTTGGGGATCGCAGTGGCTCACCGATTAGTGAGAGGACGCTGCTGCCCGTCCTCCGGTGTCTGGCCGCAGTTTTATGACGTACCCGGTTCCCCGTTGTTGTATTAATTCTACTTAACTGGACACAAGACTGGTAAGCGGCACATGCATTGATAACTTCATATTTAATATTCGTGGCTGTAAAGCAAAAGTGCTTGAACTGGCAATGTCTGACCATACAGCACAAGTACTGACTTGTCCGGTAAAGCCCAGTTCCTCAATTAAACATTGGTATATCAACAATCGTGATTACAGCCATGAAAATGTCGAGAAATTCAAAGAATGTATCAATGCATTAAGTTTTAATGAGGTATTTAGTAGTGACAATCCAAATAATGCTTTCGACAGTTTTTATGAATTGTTTTGTCTATTTTATAATTTATGCTTTCCCGTAAAATTAACAAAAAAATATACTAAAGCGCGATCAAAATGGATTACTAGAGGAATCAAGCAGTGTTGTAAACGTAAACGTCAGCTTTTATTACATTATCGGAAAAACCGAACAGAGCAGAATAAAAAAAGCTTTATAGACCTTTCATTGAGATTAAACCGCATTATAAAATTAACAAAGAAAGCACAGAATGATAACTACATAAATACTGCCCGTAACAAAAGTAAGGCTACTTGGGCTATAATTAATAAGAAAAACATAAATGTACCAAAACAAGGAATACAAAAAATTATTATTAATGACAGTATTATTAAGAATCCGATAGAGATAGCTAATGCTTTTAATGATTATTTTATTAACCAAGCAACTAAATTAGTGCCACGCAGTAAACCTACAAGCATTCCCAATAAATTAAATTCTTTGTTTATGAACCCTACAACACCTTTGGATATACACAAAATAATCTTGAATTTGAAATCTACAAACAGTACAGGCTATGATGATATTTCCACTAAAGTTTTGAAGAGTGTATCTACCAAAGTATCACATATACTAAGTCATTTAATTAATCTAAGCATTTGCCATGGCACTTTCCCTGATAAATTGAAGTTTACTATTATCAAACCTATATTCAAAAAAGATAATAAAACTGATATAAGTTGTTATAGACCCATAGCGTTGGTACCTATAATATCCAAAGTATTTGAAAAAGTAATTCATGAAAGTCTATATAATTATTTTGAAACTAACAATATACTTGCTGATGAGCAAATAGGTTTTAGGAGAAATAAAACCATAAATATGGCCGTCTTTGAATTTCTTGAAAAGGTAATGGTAAACATAGACAATAAAAATCTCGCCTGTGCGCTTTACATGGATCTTACTAAAGCATTTGATTATGTTGATCATAATATATTGCTAGACAAGCTATATGCCTATGGAGTAAGAGGTAATGTACTTGATCTGATTAAATCATACCTTGAGAATAGAAAACAGTCGACTGTGATAACGAGGTTATGCCCCAATACTAATAAAATAATAACTTACCATTCCAAATGCAAATTAAATAAATTTGGCGTGCCACAGGGCAGTGTGATGGGACCTTTACTGTTCAATATATATATAAATGATCTCCCTAAAATAATAAATCAAAAAACTATATTATTTGCCGATGATGGTACTATTATTTTTGTTGGGAAGGATAAAGTTCAAATGGAATATGACATGAACAATACCTTACGTGACATTATTGATTGGTTGACATCAAATAATTTAAAAATAAATCTTGATAAAACGAATTGCATGACATTTAGAAATAGAATAAATAAATTAACTGACATGGAAGTAAAATACCTGCAAACTAAAATTGCACAAGTAGACACGACGAGGTTTTTGGGCTTAAATATAGATGCCAACCTTAATTGGAAATTGCATACGAAAGCCTTATGCACAAAGCTAAATCAGTGTTCATATGCGCTCTATATGTTGTCTAAAACTGTAAATACATCTGCAGTTCTAGCAGCGTATCATGGAAACGTTTCCCCGCTTTTGATGTATGGTGTTATGTTTTGGGGCAACTCTACAGAGAAAGATGTTGTTTTTAGGGCGCAAAAAAGGTGCGTAAGGGCTTTAATTAGAGTGAAGCAGACTGAGAGTTGTAGACCTATATTTCTAAAGTTCAAAATCTTAACCTTAACTTGTATCTATATCCTAGAAACTGTAATGTTTATCAAAAATAATATGAATAAATTTAAAAAAATTAAAAGTCAAAGACTAAACTTAAAAATCAGCTTAATCTCAAATAAAACAACTCTCTTAAATAGTAGTGTTTTTTGTATGGGTCCTCGATTATATAATCATTTGCCCGCTTGTTTGCTTCAAATTAATGACAATAATGTGTTTAAAAACAAAATTAAGAAATTACTTATAGAAAAAGCGTATTATACTATAAATGAATATCTGGATGACAATATTTAAATTTGTACGTCCAATGTAAAATTCTATTATCTTATATTCTTATTAATTTGTAATAAATAATGTAACATTGTATGAAAATTTGCATGGCGTGAGCCCTAATATGGCAATGAACTATGTATATTTATAACTCCATTTGTATTTGTACCCATATTATGCAAATAAATTGAATTGAATTGAATTGAATTGAATTGAATTGAATTAAAATTTTAATTTTGCTTGTGACGTTCTTACTTTGTTGCCTAGTTTGTAATCCTACTAATATTATAAATGTGAAAATTTGTGAGGATGGATGAATGAATGAATGGATGAATGAATGGATGTTTGTTTGTTACTCTTTCACGCAAAAACTACTGAACGGATTTTTATGAAACTTTACAGTATTATAGTTTACACATCAGAATAACATATAGGCCAATTTATAACGATATTGAGTTCATAGTTCCGAAAAAATAGACGGGTTCGTAATTAATGCGGGCGAAGCCGCGGGCGGAAGGTAGTACTTTATTATAATTGTAACGCCTCAACCTGTATGTGCTAGAACTATTGTTATATTGTTATTATAGTCCTCACTTATATTTGTACGCCGCTATATGAGGCTGAACAACTTTGGACTCTTCAAAATTTGCACACCATATGTAATGGTAGAGTGTAAATGAGCTTTTATAATTTAAGATCATACTTTGTACACCTACACTCTGGCAAATAAATGAATTTGAATTAGAATTTGAAAAAAAAAAAAGTTTTTTTTTATCTTGCAGCTTTTGTTATACACATGTTCTAACAAATAAAGAATTATCTTATCTTATCTTACAGATTTAGGTACTAGTGAAAGTACAAAACTGACTTCATGTTTAGCGTATTATTTAGGCCTACAAATAAGCTTTAAAAGCAAGATAGTATCAACACACGGGACTGACGTGTAAGCCGGTAAGCTCCTTACTACCCTACATTGTGTTTTGTTGACATTTACACTGCTGGTACAATTTACTTGCTTGAAATATTTATTTTCTTTATTTAGTACCAAAAGGAGACTATTTCTTTTTTTATTCTTTTTCTTCTTCTTTTATTTGATGAGGCTTTTTGCGCTGATGCGCCAAGTAATGCGCCTCGTAAGGTAACACAAATAATGATACAAAAACAACAACAACAAAAAATCTTATAGCTAAATCTTTTAAGGTTTAGTTAAAATTAGACGTCACACCCCGTCAGACTGTAGCGCCTCCAACGACTCAAGGCCACCGCCATATTATAGTTACTAGCCATTGTTAGTGCATCCCATTATCTCCAACAAACATCCATACTTAAAAATCTCATAATGAAGGTCCTAATTTCAGACAGTATATATTTCACAATAAATGTAATTTTGCTTCCAATATCATTATTTGAATTGAGAACTTCTTTTATCTTCTCCAAAATCTTCCTGAAATTAAATCTTTCCTTTTTTGGAGATTTATAACCCATAAAAAAAAATAGAATACAAAAATTTTGTTTCGGTAACTTTTTTTTCGTAGTCGTTGTCTCGGCCGCAATTGCTGATGTGAGGTCCTAGATTTGATACCCGGATCGAAAAGCGTCGTTGAGTTTTTCTAAATGAAAATTCTTAGTATTAGCCCGAAGTTCGAATTTGTGACCCGTATATGACGATAGACTCGTCCCCTTTTACATGTGTCTCAATAACGGCATCGGCGAAACTATTGCTCTGGCCATGTGATCTTATTACGGTAATTAAAAATAAAAGATATTGCTACGTTTTTTTGAAATATTCTTCTGTCGTATCATGGAAAGATTAGCCAGTCAACAATTGCGCTATCGAGGCTGACTGCCCAGGGTGCGCCAGATGATCTCAGGTATCATTCATTGACGCTATTTCCTAGCTATGAATTTCTTTCATTAAAATATTAAGACCACTTTTCTGGGCACCTGGCGAGATTAGTTACATGAATACAAATTGATATATACGCTATAAACCGACTTGAGCTGTAAAACCTGAAACAATCTAAATAGAACTTAAGTCACTGCTCTTGTTATATTTTTTTATTATTTTCTGAGATAAAAATATTTTGGTTCAAGTCATGAGAGATATACACTTTGGTATGTGTTACCGTTAGAATGAGGAATACGTTGTGAAATTTTACTTAAAGTACTTTACTCTCAGAAGTAGCACGGAGTCTGGAACTGGTCCCGATGGTATAAACAAATATTTATTTTCTGTGCGGGACTCTAACCTGTGACACGTAGCGTAGCAGTTGATCGCTTACCCACTGCGCTCAAGACTATAGTTTAGCGAAAAGTTGTCATATAAAATGCGTTAACGTTTTTACCCCTCTAAACATGAGCTGATTTTCTATATGTTATGGACATAATTGAAAACTAGGTCATCACGTTTTTGTATTTTTTATATTGTTTATAGATTTTTTAAACAAAAAATCTTTCTTATACTTATCTCGTGATAATTATTAAATTATTCAAAATTTTGATAAAAACAAAACATTTCAACCTAATTTATAATCTGACGAAACGATAGAGATCAAAATCTAATTATTTCGTTAAGATTTCAATGTAAAAAACGTTAACGCCCAAACACCTATTTTGCGCGTATTTCAAGACAATTTTGTTAGAAGCCGGCAGCTAAACGATACTCTTAACCGTGTCGTCGCAGAGATGGCAATGGGCTTGCCCACTTTTACATGGGATTCAATAACGGTATAGCCGAAATGTGGGTGTACAATAGTACACCTCTGCCTAACTCTTCGGGGAATACTATGTATGTTAGATTTTAGAATCGCTTCTTCCTCCAGTCTTAAACCGCGCCCAAAATTCTTTTTTTTTAAGACGACCGGACCTCAAAATTGCAAATTCATGTCTCTGGTCTACAATACCAGCGTACACTTTTGAGGGTTAATTAGGGTCTGTACTGTTTTTTATGTTTTTTAAATGGTTCCGTACCGTTGCGTTCAGTGTTTCTTATTGCCGGTTGTGGAATATTATATTTTTATTTCGTTTATTTTTTTGTTATTTTGGGAGTTGGGAGTTATTTCGGCGTGTATTAAGTAAATACTGCATTAATGTCACTTTGAAGAAGTTTATTAGAGACTAGCTTAAACCCGCGGCTTCGCCTGCATTGATGACTATCCCGTGCACTTTTTCGGGTCACACGTAGCGCCATCTAGCGTTCTAAAGCAATTGTGACCGTCGAAAGTTATTGTTCTTTCCCTCAGAAACAGTTCTTTTTCTGGATGAAAGGTACCCTATGTCCTTTTCTGTACCCCTGACAACGTGCATGCAAAATTTCATGATGATCGGTTCAGTGGTTTAGGCGTGAAAAGGTAACAAACAAACAAACAAACTTACTTTCGAATTTAAAAGAGAAGACTGTTTAGCCAATCCCAACTATACGAGACAAGAAAATACTGACAGTTATGTGAAGAGACTTTTAGCGGAATGTCAGTATCATCAGCCTCTCTCTCAACTCGAGTCGTGACAAGTGACAACACGAGGTTCTCCGTCTTTCATATCAAATCTATCTAATATGTCTGATGTTCCCTCTATTGTCAACACCTTTATAACTTTGTTTACTAGCTAATCTTTCTCCAATGGCGTGACCAATTCTCACGTGTCAAGAAATCCTTAAAATGACCCCAAACGTTATTTATCCCTAAAATTATAAGAACAGGTCTTGGTCGTTCTTGGGTTCGATTCCTGGGTCAGGCAAAGTGTTATTGGTTATTGGGTTTTCTGTATGGAAATCCCCAGTAGCTGTGTTTGAAACTTTGCCCGGTTGATGGCAATAAGCTCACCGCCTACATGGGACTTGCGACGGCACCAGTAAAATGTGGGTCTATAATAGTACAATTCTGCCTAACCCTTCGGGGAATACAGGCGTTATGATATGTTGCAAAATATTACACTCACATAAAAGCTCACTTATCTATATAAAACTATAATTATCATCAATAAAACCTGCTATAACGGACAATTATTATATGACACAACCACGCAAATGTATTGAATTGAAATATTATAAATACTATGTACCAGTGTTCAGATAATTGAGTTAACAAATGCGACTCGAACCAATGATTACACGCTCTTTATCATACATTAGAAATTGTAAGGCTTTGGGTAGATGAAACATTCTCCGATGTCCGGCAGCCTAATTACCGATGTAGCAATCAGTTTGCGACAGGTGTAGATAACGCGGTAGCTACTGTCAAACGTCATTTTTGTGTTATTGGCTGACAGTGAGATTGCTGTCGCGTTGTTGTCGCGTTGCTGTCGCGTTGCTGTCGCGGATCAGAATTTAACTATCACTTGCGTTTACGGTGAAGGAAAACATCGTGAGGAAACCTGCACACCTGAGAGGGCGCCATAAAGTTCTTGATGGTGTATGTGGTCCGCCAACCCTCACCAGGCCAGCGTGGTGGACTAAGGCCTAACTCTTTTCATTCTGAAAAGAGACTCTTTCCCAGCAGTGGGAAAATAAAAGGTTGAATTTATTTATTTATTTTATGTATTTTGCTAATAAATAAAATCTAATTATTTCGTTAAGATTTCAATGTAAAAAACGTTAACGCCCAAACACCTATTTTGCGCGTATTTCAAGACAATTTTGTTAGAAGCCGGCAGCTAAACGATACTCTTAACCGTGTCGTCGCAGAGATGGCAATGGGCTTGCCCACTTTTACATGGGATTCAATAACGGTATAGCCGAAATGTGGGTGTACAATAGTACACCTCTGCCTAACTCTTCGGGGAATACTATGTATGTTAGATTTTAGAATCGCTTCTTCCTCCAGTCTTAAACCGCGCCCAAAATTCTTTTTTTTTAAGACGACCGGACCTCAAAATTGCAAATTCATGTCTCTGGTCTACAATACCAGCGTACACTTTTGAGGGTTAATTAGGGTCTGTACTGTTTTTTATGTTTTTTAAATGGTTCCGTACCGTTGCGTTCAGTGTTTCTTATTGCCGGTTGTGGAATATTATATTTTTATTTCGTTTATTTTTTTGTTATTTTGGGAGTTGGGAGTTATTTCGGCGTGTATTAAGTAAATACTGCATTAATGTCACTTTGAAGAAGTTTATTAGAGACTAGCTTAAACCCGCGGCTTCGCCTGCATTGATGACTATCCCGTGCACTTTTTCGGGTCACACGTAGCGCCATCTAGCGTTCTAAAGCAATTGTGACCGTCGAAAGTTATTGTTCTTTCCCTCAGAAACAGTTCTTTTTCTGGATGAAAGGTACCCTATGTCCTTTTCTGTACCCCTGACAACGTGCATGCAAAATTTCATGATGATCGGTTCAGTGGTTTAGGCGTGAAAAGGTAACAAACAAACAAACAAACTTACTTTCGAATTTAAAAGAGAAGACTGTTTAGCCAATCCCAACTATACGAGACAAGAAAATACTGACAGTTATGTGAAGAGACTTTTAGCGGAATGTCAGTATCATCAGCCTCTCTCTCAACTCGAGTCGTGACAAGTGACAACACGAGGTTCTCCGTCTTTCATATCAAATCTATCTAATATGTCTGATGTTCCCTCTATTGTCAACACCTTTATAACTTTGTTTACTAGCTAATCTTTCTCCAATGGCGTGACCAATTCTCACGTGTCAAGAAATCCTTAAAATGACCCCAAACGTTATTTATCCCTAAAATTATAAGAACAGGTCTTGGTCGTTCTTGGGTTCGATTCCTGGGTCAGGCAAAGTGTTATTGGTTATTGGGTTTTCTGTATGGAAATCCCCAGTAGCTGTGTTTGAAACTTTGCCCGGTTGATGGCAATAAGCTCACCGCCTACATGGGACTTGCGACGGCACCAGTAAAATGTGGGTCTATAATAGTACAATTCTGCCTAACCCTTCGGGGAATACAGGCGTTATGATATGTTGCAAAATATTACACTCACATAAAAGCTCACTTATCTATATAAAACTATAATTATCATCAATAAAACCTGCTATAACGGACAATTATTATATGACACAACCACGCAAATGTATTGAATTGAAATATTATAAATACTATGTACCAGTGTTCAGATAATTGAGTTAACAAATGCGACTCGAACCAATGATTACACGCTCTTTATCATACATTAGAAATTGTAAGGCTTTGGGTAGATGAAACATTCTCCGATGTCCGGCAGCCTAATTACCGATGTAGCAATCAGTTTGCGACAGGTGTAGATAACGCGGTAGCTACTGTCAAACGTCATTTTTGTGTTATTGGCTGACAGTGAGATTGCTGTCGCGTTGTTGTCGCGTTGCTGTCGCGTTGCTGTCGCGGATCAGAATTTAACTATCACTTGCGTTTACGGTGAAGGAAAACATCGTGAGGAAACCTGCACACCTGAGAGGGCGCCATAAAGTTCTTGATGGTGTATGTGGTCCGCCAACCCTCACCAGGCCAGCGTGGTGGACTAAGGCCTAACTCTTTTCATTCTGAAAAGAGACTCTTTCCCAGCAGTGGGAAAATAAAAGGTTGAATTTATTTATTTATTTTATGTATTTTGCTAATAATCGGTTACTGAATCGACTTTTTATCCTAAATATAATTAAAAAATAAAATTATGTAAAATAATGCAGTTTTTTCATTCTTCTGAAAAGTTGCTATTTTTGACATACGTGGTGTTAGAACTTCAACGACGATATGTATTGGTACATGCCATGTTTTTGTTTCTTCTGAAGCCTTTGTTAAGTATATCCTTAGACTTTCATTATAAGTTCAAGAACCTGTCTGAAATAAATATAGTGATACCTCATTATGCTGACACACGCATGGGTAAACCCTCTTCAAACCTCACGACTACTTAGGACGGAGATGTGACAGACATCTATATATATTTGTCTGTGTTTCACTTGCTCTTAGACGGTTCTTACTTTACTGAAAACTTACTTTTTCCGTATACTTTTGTATACTAGAACAAATTTGAAGTTCAGTGTTACTGTTAGTCAGAATTATTACACGCTTTGGCTGACCTGGGTTTCGAACCCAGTACCTCACGCTCAATAGCTGCGTTGCCAACAATGCAGCAGTTTAAAAAACCGTATAAATTAATAAAATTCATGAGAAGATTAACTTTAAAAGATTTTTTATAAATAATAATGTTATTCATAATAATTATTTACTCCTCTAAGTCCTGCTAAACTAAATAACCTAAGCTTAGCTACACACTGCTAAATTTAAAAAAAAAAACTAATACAATAGAAAGAAAGAAATAAAAATACATTTATTTAACACGCAGAACTGACAACACGAGGGAAAATATAAGAGAAATTTTAATCAGTTAAAATGATTTTGTGAAACATGCTCATTGCATGCCCAGAGCATTGACCGGGCTGGCACTACTGAAGAGAATTATTTTATAAATTTACCGTTATTTAATATACATATTTTAAGTTGAACAATTCAGTTACTTACTGATGGAGGACTATGACCAGCTGTGGACAAATTTGGGCCGATAATGATGGTGAAGCTGAACAAAATTCCACCGCTACTTTCAATAGCCTTCAATAGTAATATATTCTGACTATAAGAGTATCGTTTAGCTGACGGCTTCTGACAAAATTGCCTTGAAATACGCAATAGGTATTTGGGCGTTAAGGTTTCTTAGATCGAAATCTTAACTAATTAATTTGATTTTGTCTTTATCGTTATGTCAGATTATAAACTAAGTCGAAATGTTTTATTTTTGCATAATTTCGATTAATTTAATAATTATCACGAGATAAGAATAAGGAACAATTTTAGTTAAAAAAAATGCATTTTGAGGGTTATTTATTTCTCAATCTATAAACAATATCAAAAAAACAAAAACGTGAAGGCCTAGTTTTTACTTGTGTCTATACCATATAAAAATCAACAAAATCAGCTCATTTTTAGTGGGGTAAAAACGTTAACGCATTTTGTATGAAAACTTTTAGCTCAACTATAGACTTAATCAGTCCTTTTTACACTCCCAAAATAATCTGACTTCAAAATCACATTTGTATCAAGTCTGACCTAACCCTTATAAGCATTAAAATCCTAAATTGTAAGCCTTATAATTATTTATAGTTAGTCTCCTGACATTCAATTCTGATGTGCGATTAGATAACATAGTTGCTCAAGCTTTAAAGGGCATTTATTTACTTTTGTGAACATGTAATTGTTGGTGTTCAGAAAGTTAAATTTCATTTAGCGGTCGGAGGATCTGTGAACGTTTGAATATGGCAAATTCACCTCTATTATGAACTGTCATAAGGTCGTAGACACTATAATTGGCTGCCGCAATGTGTGAAGCTTCTTTAAACAGTGCGTTCTGCTCGTCGTCACATATTCTACTGTGCGTCGGCAAGAGCTACCAAATGGGAATCGCTCATGCCGCAGTGGAAAGCGAGTAGACAGTCAGCAATGTCTTCAAGCTAGGTCGAGTTTACACCACGCTCACTTGAAAAATTCACCATGTATATCTATGAAAAAAATATATGCAGATTCATACGAGACCCATCCATAGTTAAAAATCTTGTCATAGATGAAAAATGAGGTTCGTTTCACACGCAGCCTTGCGTCAGTTTTGCGTGAAAACCTTTCACACTTGTCACCCCAAATCATGTCCACATCTTCCGTAAAAGATATGGTACAGGCGCGCACATAAGTGTGTGAGCGATTTTTTTTTATTCATCCATTTTCTGTGGCGTGTGATCGCTTCCTACAAATGTAGTTGCAGTAAGACAATGCTCACGTTGTAAGAATGTGACCCTCCCCCCGCCGCTAACGTCCCGCAGCACGGCCTTGAAAGCCCAACATACTTGGCCAAGCTGATCCTATATCCTCAGTTCCCTTTTGCTTGTTGTGTCTACATAAATAAATCACATGTGCAAACATTTGTATCTCGAAAAATATCTGTTTGCAACACAAATATTTGTTCCGATGTGAAAAATTTTCCTGCGTTGTTGAGTACGTAAATAAAGATATGAATTTCACAAGCGCATTAAAAAAGCACCACATTCAGACCGTATTTTGACGTTTCAATAACTTTATTTTTTTATTCTTTATTATTTAAAAAAAAACTTTGACCCACACTAAGATTTCTGTCGTATCGTGGGTACAGTTTACAAAGATACATGTCACATACACACACAACCAGACCCGAAACAACTATCTGTTGATCACACAAATATTTGTTCCGTGCGGGGATCGAACCCGCGACACGTAGCGCAGAAAGCTAAGCGCTTAGCCACTGCGCCAACCTCGTCATCGTAATAAAATGAACATTGAACATAGCATATTAAATACAGTTTTACACCAAAATTTAAATGAACCAGGGGGGGGGGAGTCTATGGCCATCTACCTAACACAATTTTAAACTACATAGCATCATAGCATCACGCATGTATTCCTCAAAGGGTTAGGCAGATTTGTACCATTGTACACCTCATTAGCCTCATTAGTCTATTGCCATCTACCGGGCACAGTTCCACACTCCGTGCTGCTACTGAAAATTTCCATACAGAAAAATCCAATGATACTTTGCCCGACTCGGAAATTGAACTAAGGACCTCACGCTTAGCAGACACGCTTACGACCACTAAAACAATGAGGCAGTCAGACAATTTCGAACTAACGGAGGCTGATAATTTTACCAAAATCCATTAACCTTACCTGGAAATCGAACCAAATACTTCACGCTCAGCAGTCTTGTTTGCGACCAATAAAATAATCAGACTGATTATGTATTAACTTGATAATACTGAGTATTTAAGCCGTTAGATAGAGTATACTTTATTTGTGCACCAATGGAAAAAGAACAAAGCGAAATTACATTTTACACATAGGGTACAATTTACGAACTTATCACTGAAAGCAATTTCTTCCAGAGCATGGAAAGAATCATGGAAGAAAACATATAGCGTTAGCTTTGTCACATTTTTTTCCATCGATATATATAATTTGTCTTAATCCGATTGTATGATATGATTGTATGATTATGATAGAAATGATAGCCTAGCGATTCCTCTAGGCGTCCTTCCGTGCTGGAGGCTGAACTCAGGGTTCAAAACCGGCCCGCATCTCTGACTTTTCGGAATCATGTGCGGATTAGAATTTGATTATCACTTGCGTTTACGGTGAAGGAAAACATCGTGAGGAAACCTGCACACCTGAGAGGGTTCCATAAAGTTCTTGATGGTGTGTATAGTCCGCAAACCCACCTGGACCAGCGCGGTGGACTAAAGCTTAACCCTTCTCATTCTTGAGACCCTTGGGCAACAGTGGGACAGTAATGGGTTAAATTTATTATTTTATTTATGCATATTTTGAAAATATAACACTCTTCTGAATTTTATTTGCCGTCTCTCAATAACATTTTAAATTCAAATTTCTAGTCACATCGCGACCAAATCATAAATAAACACCAACATATTCGTTTTAAAACTTGAATATTTTACTGAAACTGATATAAATGAGCCATGCTTCGGCACGAATGGGCCGGCTCGACCGGAGTGATACCACGGCCTCACAGAAAACTGGCGTGAAACAACGCTTGCGTTGTGTTTCGCCGAGTGAGTGAGGGTACCGGAGGCCCAAACCCCCAACCCCCCCTATGATGGCGCAGTTGAAAAGTCTTTTGCTACCCCAGGAGGGTACCAACTGCGCTAGCGTTGGAGAATCCCTCTCTGGACGTCCGCGTCCAGGACACAACGCACCTAAACGTGGACGCCCAGGCCGCCCCTCGTACTCTGGGGGGGGCAAAACTGCGCTCGACAATACCCGAGGCAAGAGCAGAAACACCTTGGCATCCCCTGCCACGCTGGCCGTGGACTTCTGCAACATCAGGGGATTACACACTAATCTGAATGCTGTTCACCACCACCTCGAGACAGCAAAGCCGGCCTTGCTCTTCTTGACTGAGACGCAGATATCGTCTCCAACGGACACATCCTACCTCACCTACCCTGGGTACGGACTTGAACACTCCTTTTTGTCCAAGGCCGGAGTGTGCGTGTACGTCAGAGACGATATCAGTTCTCGTCACCTCAGAAATCTTGAAGGTAGGGACCTCTCCACCTTATGGCTCCGTATAGATAGCAACGACCATCCCCGCGTCTATGCTTGCCTTTACAGGTCCCATAGCGGTGATACCGAAACTGACCGACTCATTGAGCACATCCAAATGGCTTCGGACTTTGTGCAGCAGCAGATCCCGTCAGCAGAGATCGTCTTACTTGGCGATTTTAACGCCCACCATGCCGACTGGCTCGGTTCCAGTAAGACTGATCATGCGGGGAGATCTGTTCACGACTTCGCCTTGGCATATGGCTTGACACAACTGGTTACCACGCCTACGCGTATCCCAGATGTGGTGAGTCAGAAGCCTTCACTGTTGGACCTTCTGCTGACTTCTCATCCGGACGGTTACCATGTATCCGTAGGCGCCCCACTTGGTTCCTCGGACCATTGCCTTGTCCGGAGTACGGTGCCTCTCACGTGCTCGCTGCGATCGCGAGTTGCACGCAGCCGCCGTGTGTGGCACTACAAGACAGCAGATTGGGATGGGATGCGGTCGTTTTTTGCGTCCTACCCTTGGAGACAGGTATGCTTCTCGCCGGATGTTCCCAACGCCGCTGCTGATTCTGTTGCTGATGTGGTGCTGCAGGGTATGGAGCTTTTCATTCCATCCTCTGTGGTCCCCTTTAGTGGCAAATTTCGGCCTTGGTTTGATTCATCTTCCAAAAAGGCTTCTCGCAGGAAGAAGAAGCAGGAAGCTTATCAAGCCTGGGCTGATGCGGTGGCGTCACGGGATGAAAATACCAGCGCATTAAAAAAGGAGTATAACTTTGCCTCCAGGTCCTTCAAAAGGGACATTGCAAGGGCCAAGTCGAAGCACATCGGTAGAATTGGCGAGAGGCTTGAGCGCCTTCCTTCGGGAACTCGTGCGTTCTGGTCACTTGCCAAAGCTATCGAAGGGAATTTCTGTAAGCCATCCTTTCCACCTCTACACATGGGAAATGATTCGTTGGCCCACGACGCAAAGGAGAAAGCCGATCTTCTGGGCAAACTCTTTGCGCCCAACTCGACCTTGGATGACGGGGGACAAGAGCCGCCTACCATACCGCGGTTCGAGGGCTGTATGCCGGATATCCGGTTCCACCAACGCTCAGTGCGTTTAGCCCTTCTATCCCTTGATATCCATAAGTCGAGTGGGCCTGATGGAATCCCTTCTATTGTGTTGAAGATGTGCGCTCCAGAGTTGGCACCAGTTTTAACACGTCTTTTTCGGCTCTCTTACTCTTCTGGCGTAGTCCCGACATCATGGAAGACAGCATTGGTCCACCCGATCCCTAAAAAAGGCGACCGCTCAAATCCGTCCAACTACAGACCGATAGCCATAACCTCCCTTTTCTCGAAGATAATGGAGTCCATTATCAACTGCCAGCTCCTTCGGTTCTTAGAAGATCATCAGCTGCTTAGTGACCAGCAGTACGGCTTTCGTAAGGGTCGGTCAGCTGGTGATCTTCTAGTATACCTGACACATCGTTGGGCACAGGCGATCGAGACTAAGGGGGAAGCCTTGGCGGTCAGTTTGGACATAGCGAAGGCCTTCGATCGGGTCTGGCACAAAGCGCTTCTTTCAAAACTCCCCTCTTATGGGCTTCCCGAGAAACTATGCGAATGGGTCACCAGCTTTCTTGCAGACAGAAGCATAAAGGTCGTAGTCGACGGTGAATGCTCTGACTCCATGTTTGTAAATGCTGGTGTCCCTCAAGGCTGTGTGCTATCGCCTACTCTGTTCCTCCTCCATATCAATGACATGTTGCAAATCAGCGGCACTCATTGTTATGCGGATGACAGCACAGGCGATGCTTTCTATACCGGCCGCGCTAACATTTCTCGGGAAAACGTCATCGAGAGCCGAAACAAACTTGTGTCTGAAATTGAGACCTCTTTGGAGAAAGTCTCAAATTGGGGTAGACTTAATTTGGTCCAATTTAACCCCACAAAGACACAAGTTTGCGTATTCACCGCAAAAAAACTACCGTTGGTCGTATCTCCTCGTTTTGAAAGCACCCCCTTAACCACGTCAGCCAATATTGGAATACTTGGTGTCGACATATCGAGCGAAGTCCAGTTCCGCGGCCATTTAGAGGGTAAGGCTAAGTTAGCCTCGAAGAAGCTTGGCGTGCTCAATAGATCGAGACGGTATTTCACTCCGACCCACCGCCTACTACTTTACAAGGCGCAGGTCCGACCCCATATGGAATACTGTTCTCATCTCTGGGCAGGGGCACCCCAGTACCAGCTTCTCCCTCTGGACCGGATCCAACGGAGAGCAATTCGAATCGTCGACAGCCAAGATATTTCAAACAGGCTTGACCCCTTGGCGCTGCGTAGAGATGTGGCCTCTCTATGCATCTTTTATCGCCTATACTATGGGGAGTGCTCCGAGGAATTGTTCGGACTGATCCCTGCCGCCTCTTTCCGCCATCGTTCTACGCGACAGCAGTTCCATCACCATCATTTAGATGGTTGGCAGTCCACAACTGTGCGTTTCTCTAGAAACTTTCTGCCTCGCACAACAAAACTGTGGAATGAACTGTCGCCTGCGGTATTTCCGGACCAATACGACCTTCAAACCTTCAAGAAAAGAGCGTACTCCTTTTTAAAAGGCCGGCAACGCACTTGTGACTCCTCCGGTGTTGCGGGTGTCCATGGGCGACGTTAATCGCTTACCATCAGGCGATCCGTCTGCTCGTTTGCCGCCTATGACATAAAAAAAAAAAAAAAAAAAAAAAAAATATTCAAAGCATATAAATCACGTGTGTACTGGACACCGTGCCAAAGATCTACGTCCAATACAATATGACGTAACAATATAACATAATTTCATATTCCTTTCCATCTTTTCATATACAATTTTGACATTAATTATTACATTATTTAGTTCATTATTTTGATATTTTAATGTCGTTTAAATTTAAATGGTTTCTTATATATAACCGCTATACATTGTAAATGTGAGTGAGATCTAGGCTGAACGCTCTTAATTTCATTAATTTTCACGATAACTGATCCATGCTTGCCCTCTGTTGCGACAGATCAGCTCAAATAGTTACGGCACTTTCTTTAAAAGGCTATTTCCACCCCATATTTGTCTCACATAAATCCTTAGATCATTACAATCTGTCTGGACTTTAAAATAGACCTTGACCCCTGAGTTTTTTTCGGCGTTTCTTCTCAGGGATAGTCATAGGAAATGCCTACGCCATCTGGTTTAAAAAAAACGTGTAAAAGTGATTGAAAAATCCTAATTGCAAAATAAATAATAATTTCATTTCATTTCATAGCATCACGCTTGTATTCCCCGAAGGTTTAGGCAGAGGTGTACTATTGTGCACCCACATTTCGCCGATGCTGTTATTAAGTCCCACGTAATAGGGGGCGAGCTTATTGCCATCTACCGGGCACAGTTCCAGACTCCGTGCTGCTACTAAGAATTTTCATATAGAAAAACCCAATAACACTGCTTGACCCAGGAATCGAAGCCAGGACCTCACGCTCAGCAGTCACGCTTGTGACCAAAGGTGCAGTCAATAGTCGAGTTAACGATAAACCTAGTTATATTATTATAGTTACAATCGTTATTTATTTCCTTCCCTATGGATTAATTAAGTACTGTTTAATGATAATATCTGGAAATATTAAACGTTCATTTTAATGAACTGTGAAATGAAATATTATATATAGGTAACTAGCTTTTGCCCGCGTTAATTTAGATTTTCACAATCAGTTCAGAGGCCCTAGTGTAAGTTTCTTTCGACCAACTCGATATACTACATCGAACGCGTTCGGCTTTCCGATTGGTCCGTTTCGTGCTCTCCACCAATCGGAGCGCCGAACGCGTTCGATGTAGTAAATCGAATTTGTCGAAAGAAACTTACACTAGACCCTCAGGTTGGTCGATATAGGAAGCATTAACGTTAATACGATTAGCTTAAGTATTTACAATAATTCTGGTTATTAAATAAACAGTGTGCAGTAAGTTAGCTAGTTGATTCCATAAACAAGTAGCACCACCTAGCGCCCTGAAGCAATTGTGACCGTCGAAAGTTATTGTTCTTTCCCTCGGGAACAGTACTTTTTTTCTGGATAAAAAGTACTCTATGTCCTTTTCTGTACCCCTGACAATGTAGATGCAAAATTCCACGATGATCGGTTCAGTGGTTTAGGCGTGAAAAGGTAACAAACAACTTACTTTCGCATTGAATTTAAAATTGAACATAAACTCAATATTGTAAAAAATCTAGTTAAGCCACTATGGTTCTCATGGCCTCATATTAAAACCCCAGGTTTCAAGTCAATTCGTATTAATCCATTTTTACAATTTCCAATTATTTCACAATCTTTAATCATCTCGCTGAATCCATATTTTTCTTCCATTCTCTCTCGTAATAGAAATATTAAAGCTTCATTTAATGGCGTCGCAACGCCATCTTTATTTTATATTCAACACATGTCTTTAATAGCTCTTCTCCGTGCTTATTAAAGGCCCTAATTTAGTTAGTCTGAAAATCTAGGTGACCCATTTATCTATTGTAAAAATACGTGATTGCTTCTTTGGTCTGGTGCGACTTCTAAGCGTGGGTTCGATTTTTAGGTCGGGCAAAGTAGTATTGGGTTTTTCTGTATGGAAATTCTCAGTAGCAGCACGGAGTCTGGAACTATGCCCGGTGTTTGGCAATAGGCTCGTCCCTTATTACATGGCGCTTAATATCAGCATTGGTGAAATCTGGGTGCACCATAGTACACCTCTGCCTAACCCTTCGGGGATACAGGCGTGAGGCTATGTTATGTGTTATATTTTATAAGTTATTCATTAAAACTGACGTTCTATTAACGCTTCGTAAATTGTTGTGCCCGGTAAATGGCAATGTCCTTGCCCCCGTATTACACCTCTGCCGAACCCTTTAGGGAATAAGGACAGGAGAATAAAGATACATACAGTACAGGCTGTCGTATTGGTTTAGTGATCGCAAGCGAGGCTGCTGAACGTAGGGTCTTAGTTTCAATTCCCGGATCGACAGTCAGTCTATATAATCCATCTCAACAACTTATAAAAGTTTCCCAGGGAAAAAAAGCTTTACATAGCAAAAGCCGCAGGTAAATCTTGTATATAAAATGCAGCAGTCAAACCAGACTCAGTAATTGTTACTTTCTTGACGTATTTAAGATTGTCTGATAAAATGCTCCGTATTGGTACGAGAGGGTAGTTTAATTGAGACGATGTTGGTCTAAGTTGAGAATGGCAAGCGGTTTTTTTTTAAATTGATTTAACATTTTTAATATCCAATAGGTGTTAAAGGAATACAACAAAATGTACCCGTTGTCAGAGTCACTGTGCTAGGTCACGGCATAGCAACATACGTGACTAAAGCTTTTAAAAGTTTCAAATTGTAACGACTACTACTCGCAACATATTAAAAAGTAAAGTGCCATCTATCGCAGTGAAGTGACAACAACAAACCCTGAACCGCACTATGAGAGTTTACAACGATTCTAACACATAGAAATATCTGACGAGAAGCGTCGGGCTTCGGCCCGTCAGGCTAACCACCCTGCCTGGTCGGAGGATCCTACATTTTCAGGATCATACATTTTCAATGCAGGAACACCATACCTCGTTCCTCCACAAAATATATATTTAATTATAAAAACTATCTAAGTTTTTTTAATGAAATAGCGTAACTATTTATATTTGTATGATAAGTTGTTTAAAACATTAAGTATTAATATCTATCGCACTGGGTTCTTTACTAACAAAGGAAAAAAACGGTGCTCCGAGCCTGCCTTATCGCACTGGTACCTCACTGGCCCGCAGCCTAATTACCGATGTAGCAATCAGTTTGCGACAGGCGTAGATCGCGCGATAGCTTCTGTCAAATGTCATTTTTGTGTCATATATTGGTAACTGTCGCGTTGCTGTCGCTTTTTTTACGTAATCAGGCTGCCGGGCTATTTAAACTACCTATTAAAACGGTTATCGTTATTAACGGTTATACTGGAAGCTCTACGTGGTGTCCCTCTATTATTAAAGGTCAGTTACCTGAACTTTTCTCTATCTATTGCAAACCTGAAAAGCTCTACAACAGACTGAATACTACTCCAATGAGTTATTAAATCGCTGATTGCTTATATCTTGTCCTAAACCCATCACATTTATTCAAGTTGAGTGACACGGGTGCACTTAGTTAGTCTCGTACCATCGCCCACAAAATTCATAACACAAATATTCCATTTAAATATTAATTCTATAAGATTTCAATTTAATTGGATGAGTTTTGATAACGATGCTATTTTCAACATGTTTTAAAAACTGTTTACATTTACGTGGATACATAAATATACTTTAACTAGTATCCGCCCGCGGTTTCACCCGCATTGAATACGAACCCGCATTCATTCGGGTCACACATAGCGCCATCTAGCGTCCTAAAGCAATTGTGACCGTTTAAAGTTATTGTTCTTTCCCTCGGGAGCAGTACTTTTTTTTAATGGATGAAATGATATCCTTTGATGATGATGATGATGATGATGTATGTCCTTTTCTGTACCCCTGACAATGTATGTATATGCAAAATTTCATGATGATCGGTTCAGTAGTTTAGGCGTGAAAAAGTAACAAACAAATAAACTTACTTTTGCATTTAAAATATTAGTAAGGTTTATGTACTAAGTATTTATTATGATAACTTAAAGTCTCGCTTTTCATATTTTCATTGCTTTACAGTTTGATACGCTATTGAGAAACAGCTAAACAAATGGTTCAATGATTAATTAATTATTTGTCTATGAGAACTTCCTTTCCTTTCCAGTGAGAAATACCTGAAACTACAATAATACTATCGCGATTGTACCGTGACTATTATAATGTGGAGCACAGGCGAAGGTTACTTAGATTTTCTATAAAAAATAGTAGTAGGTATCTTGGAGTCAGGAATTGTGTCCGATAGATGGTAACAGTGTAAAGAAGATGTACAGTGTAACTTTGCTTAACCCGTGATACTACTCATATTTTCTTCGTTCGTCATTTTGACACGAGCTATGACATGGGAATCGCTCATGACGCAGTGGAAACATTAGCTAGTCAGCAATGGTGGTATCGAGGCAGGGTGCACAGGGTGCGTCAGACGATCTCACGTTTTGTCATCATCATCATTATCATCATCATCATCAGCCAGATAACGTCCACTGCTGAACGAAGGCCTCCCTCAAGGGGGGGTTTGCCATAATCCCCACGCTTGGCAGGCGGCTTGGAGATCGCAGTGGCTCACCGATTAGTGAGAGGACGCTGCTGCCCGCCCTCCGGTGTCTGGCCGCAGTTTTAAGAGGTATCCGGGTCATTTTTCATTTTTCGCGTTTTGTCACTCACTTGATATTAAGATGTTGATGATAATGAGTAAATTTATATAAAAAATACACTAAAGTGTTCGGTCGTTTTCATCCTGCGATATACACTATATCGCAGGATGAAAACGTATCATTAATCGTTGTATTAATATAATATTTTCACTTGACTTCTCGATAGTACTAATGAAGATGCAAGACCGCAAGATGAAAACAATAAAAAATACTCAATAAAGAGAGAGACAGCATATGATATTATCATATTCTCTGTCTCCCTCTATCATAACACTGCTGTTATCGACTGTACTCGTTAAAGCCTAAGTGACGGACCACGATAAGAAAATTGAAAAATCAGTGAACTTACCACATCTATTAATATAGCCAATATTATCTATGAATATCTAATTCAAATGCATAATTGCTAATAGGCTTGCTATCTTAGATTAATTACTGATTACAATGTTTTGATTCGATTTAAAATTAGTTGTGTGTGGTCTTGACTTTTTCTTTGGTAAGGATTTTACAATATAATATAACAACAGAGCATCACGACTGTATTCCCCGAAGGGTTAGGCACAGGTGTTTTATTCTACACCCACATTTCGCCGATGCCGTTATTGAGTCCCTTGGAACAGAGGGGAACCTATTGCCATCTACCGGGAATAATTTCAAATTCCGGGTTGCTACTGAGAATGTTTCTAACAGAAATACCCAGTAACACTTTTTCCCTATTACCTAGTAAAAAATAAATTAATGCAATTAAATTGCCATTACATTTGCATTACACATAGTCACAAAAAAGATCATATTATTATTGCCAAGAATCAGCCAGGTGGCTATAAGTACAAATAAAAATTCATCAAAATCAATCAAGCGATTTAGGAGGCAAAAAATTACGTAAACACGCACTATGATATTTTTTATACATAAAGATATAACAGCATATAAACATACTCGTAATATCAATGTTGAAAGACCTTTCCAAACAAAGTTAGATATTTGTTCGTCGACTTTGTATGCAAAATGATTGTTATTTCTTATTTCTTAAGACAGAACAAAAGATGTCTTTATAACGAGCATAAACCCGGGAATTTTCCTAGCTATTAAAAAGGCACGGTCTATTATTTACTCGCTATGTATATTAATATTATATAAAGAATAGCATGCTCCATACAACATGGTATGGGTGTCACCTGTTTTTGTTTTTGTTCTGTTTTACTCAGCTCTGCGAAGCTGCTAAGAGGCGCTTATAGCTACATAGTTACCGCGAATTCAGTCGACTTGCGAGGTTAAACAGCGCTTGCTTCGGGTCCTCGGATGGGTGAACGTTTTTCTCCCACCAAGAAAAAATCTCCTGCGTGCCTCGGAAAGCAGGTTAAGCAACGGCCTGTCGTGTGAAAGTAATTACGAGTGTCAATGGCCCAAAAATCTCAACAACCAGTCCAAGCTTCGAGTATCAGTGTCTCCCAGTAATTGGGTGGCGGATGTCAGGTGGCAGTCGCTCCGTGTAAAATACTGATATTCAGCCGCAACCCTGTTGGACTGGGAGCTGGCCCGTATATAGTTAGGTAAAGGCTAGGCAGATGATGACTCAGCTCTGCTAAGCATGGGCTTCTTTGAAGGTGGAATAGGCGTTAGTCCTCCAAGCCGGTTGCTGGCTGGCGTACTTCGTATTCCATCAAGAACACCAACCGCTTTCACGTGTCATACTCCGGACTTCTTCGCAACCTCCTGGCTCTGAGGACCGGACTGCTCTGTGGTACTGCTAGTGTGTCTCTCTCTCTCTTTTTCTTAAAAAATTAACTGGATATTTTATTTTTGATTATGCAATATTTATTTTATTTCATAAACTGTCCTTTTTTACATATATATCTACAAAATTATTTAGATATTTCACATCTGCCAGGCGTCCCGCGACGGCTTTTTTTTATTTTAATATAAATCTTCATGCCATTATTATTGTTTGTGATAATAACAAATGTTTTGTGTAGAATAAAAGAATATTTATAAATGTCTGGTAAACTTGTATCATTAATAATATGTGATTTCGTACTATGAATGTTACCAAATTGATTTATTATAGCTAGCATTGCTACTCAGTGTGAAGTCTTAGGTACAATTTCATTGGCAAATTTAATAGATTTTTCTACAAGGAAGGAGGAGAAGGAGATTGGAAATGTTCACACTAAAATAGGCTCGCTATCTATTTAAAAAAATGTTGAATGTTCGACAGTAAACCAATACGGCACAGTTGCGATTAGCTGTCTCAACTTCCTATCGTGGGTTCGATTCTCACACGAAACAAACATTTGTATGATTTACAAAATCTGTAGAATACTTCTTTTTGGTCTGGCTATATGTGCACGTGACATGTATGTTTGTAAACTGTACCCACAATACATGAGAAATTCTAGAGTGGGACAAAAAATACCTAACACTTCGGGGAAGACAAGGATGATGTCATGTTACGTCACACAAAAGATACGTCCGACGCACAGCATATTCACAAGAATACTAAAACAAAGCAAGTCAGTTGTCCGCTACGACGTAGTAAGCGTAGCTGGCGTAGCCGTGACATCATCATGTCCGCTACGCCGTAGCAACAGAGCTTAACTTCGAACGTCAGCAGAAACTGCGGCTCCGTTCCGTGAAAACTTTTTAATTTTCCGGTGTGACACGAATCCTATATCCGTTTCCGGGTTTCGAGTTCAAAAACCTACCGAATTTTATTAAAGTTGGTACGGGAAATCCGTGACAGACAGACAAAAATTCTCGCATTGCCTGAAGGTTTAGGCAGAGGTGTGCTGTTGTAGATTCATATTTAGCCGATGCTGTTATTAAGTCCCATGTAATAGGAGACGAGCCTATTGACATCTGACACAAAGCTGCCACTAAGAAATATTCAAAAAAAAAAAACCTAACAATACCTTGCCTGACTCGTGGATCGAACTTGGGACCTCACGCTGCCGATGATGTTATTAAATCCCATGTAACAGGAGATGGGCCTATTGACATCCGACACAAAGCTGCCACAAAAACATATTCCAACAACAAAAAAAAAACCTAACTATACCTTGCCTGGCTCGTGGATCAAACTTAGGACTTCACGCTCAGTAGCTGCACTTCCTACATATACCAATGAAACAGTTACGTATAATAAAAATGGTGTGAATATTACATTGTTTCAGCAGGCGCCATGGATTTCCATAGTTCCCCATAACCTAGTCCACTAACATCCCATCACGATAGCCCAAGTAGATTTTCCCCACATGTTCTGCAATAGTCTTAGAAATCCAGGGATTGTCCTTGGGTGCATTTCTGTAGTGCATACAGGAATAATCGCTGGGTATGTCACCATGACAATTTCATTAAAGTTGTCTTAAAGGGCCTCTACGAGTTGGCATCGGCCCCACGCACGCCTTCCAAACGTCCGGGACTGTATAGTCCCGTGCAAGGAAAGGACATACATACATAAAGGGGGTAGGCAGAAACTGCGGAACGCCCTTTTGCTTCATCTACATTCATGCATCGTTTCATACATGAACGCCGGTTGTGGGTATTGCGCACCTGACCTTTTTGAAGGACGTCACCAATAAGGTCCGTTTATGTCCTTCTAGGACGTCCCCTCCTGGCGTTTCCACTAACAACCGCGTTATAAATCCCTTTCATTAATCGCCTTTAATAGAAAACACATACAAATAAGAATATAAACTAAACACATCTTGCAATTTATATTTAGCTTCGTCAGCTGACGGTTGGTTGTTCGTACAAGTAATTTCACTTGGAATTCTGCTTTATTACTGCGAAGAATTAGAGCGTGAATATATGTTCAAATTACATAATATATATGTATGTTTTGTGTGGTGATATATGAAAGCATTTACTTTATATGTACATATGTAAACTGCGAGTAATATAACCATATCCTATCCAACTAATATTATATTTGACGGCACGGTTGGCGCAGTGGTTGAGAGATCTACTACTGCGCTATACGTCGCGGGTTCTACCTCCGCACAAAACAAATATTTGTATGATCTACAGATAGTTGTTTCGGGTCTGGATCTTTGTGTATTGTGAATACACACCGCGCCTCGGAAAGCACGTAAAGCCGTTGGTCCTGCGTCCGATCTCTCTCCGGTCGTGTCGAATTACCGTCCCATCGGACTATGAGAGTGAAGGAATAGAGGGTGCACCTGTGTTTGCGTACACACTTGAGCTGTATAATATCTTCTGCGTAGTTGGCTAATCGCCGGTGAGATTGGCCGCCGTGACCGAAATTCAGTCAGAAAGACATTATAATATTAAATTTGTGAAAGTTTGAATGAAATTTGCCACACGTATAGGCCATGGGTTAAGTTAGGTTATTATTTGTGCACGAGGGGGTGGCCTCTTTACAGTCTCCCCCTCCGGGTAGTGCCCTTTACGGCGTGGCACCATTGTGGGCTTCGGTGTGGTCATCTAAGAGTTCCCGATGACATCAAGATGGACCACCGTGGTGAGTTTAGCCGGTAGGAGTCCGGCGACCCCTTGGCCTCGCTCGGGTGGAGGATAGCCCAGTTGTCATCATGCTAGTATAAAAAAGTAATTACAAAATTGTGCCTGGTAAATGACAAAAGACTCCTCCCTATTAAATCAACAGAATCAAGAATAATACACCTCTGCCTAACCCTAAAAGAACAAACTTGATGTTTTTTTATGTTATTATGTTTTTCCCTATAAATAAGCTAAAATCTACTGTAAGCTTACAATGCTCAATGTTTGATTTTTTCACGTAAGTTTGGGCGCCATTTGTATGACGTCATAACGCCAGATTGGATGACGTCATAAAATAGATGTGTACGCAGCTTTTGTTTCAAATGCTGACGTATTTGTAAGAATATTCGTAGCTGAGGGCTTGGTATTGATAGGAGAAAAACATAACATATCATCACGCCTGTATTCCCCGAAGGGTTAGGTAGAGGTGTATACTATTGTACACCCACATTTTGCCGATCCCGTTATTGAGTTCCATTTAATAGGGCATGAGCCTATTGCCATCTACTGGGCATAGTTTCAGACTCCGTGCTGCTACTGAGAATTTCTTTACAGACTTCGGTTTTTCTGTACCAATGGAAATTCTCAGAAACACTTCGCCCGACCCGCAGCCTAATTACGTAAAAACGCGACAGCAACGCGATAGCCACGCGACAGCAATCTCACTGTCAGCCAATACATTATATATCACAAAAGTGACGTTTGACAGAAGTTATCGCGCGATCTACGCCTGTCGCTACATCGGTAATTAGGCTGCCGGGAATCGAACCCAGGACCTCACGCGCAGCAGTCGCGCTTGCGACCCTTAGACCAATGAGGCAGTCAAATTATCAGGAGAAAAACATAGAATGTTGTTTTTATTTGTAACAAGATAACTTAATTAATGACCCGGGTACGTCTTAAAACTGCGACCAGACACCGGAGGATGGGCAGCAGCGTCCTCTCACTAATCGGTGAGCCACTGCGATCCCCAAGCCGCCTGCCAAGCGTGGGGATTATGGCAAACCCCCCCACTTGGGGGAGGCCTTCGTTCAGCAGTGGACGTCTTCTGGCTGATGATGATGATGAACTTAATTAATTTAACCGCCATGGAATAACGCCGATTTTATGACCACTAGACCAAAGATCTAAAGTCTTAAGTCGACCCACATTACATGACTGCCTGTACAGTCAGCATCAAAAATATATATACAAGTAGCGAAATTCAAATGAATATTCTTGGATTACTATTAGTTAAAATGGAAAAAAATTAAATGACCATTCATTTTGATGTATTCGTAGATGCTATGTGTAAAATTGGTCAAGATTTCAATCACTATTTCCTCTAAAAATTGCCTTTGAATTTCATTAAGTGTATACATCTTATTGATGCTGAATTTACACCCATATTTTGATGATGCCGTTATGAAATCCCATGTATGAGAGAGCTTATTGACACATTCCAGTTTACAATATAGAATATTCTAACAGAATAACCTAAATAACATTTGACTGAGTAAGAATGGAATCTGGTACTTCGCTATTGCTAGACCACTAGACACTAGAGTCTAAAGTTTTAGATCAACTTTATTAAAAACTAGCTTATGCCCGCGGCTTCGCCCGTATTGAATACGAAACCGTGCATTTTTTCGGGTCACGCGTAGCGTCATTTAGCATTCCAAAGCTATTGTGACCATTTAAGTTATTGTTCTTTTCCTCGAGGAAAGTACTTTTTTTCTGGATGAAAACCCTATGTCTTTTTTTGTACCCCTGACAACGTATATGCAAAATTTCATGATGATCGGTTCAGTGGTTTAAGCGTGAAAACGTAACAAACAAACAAACAAACTTACTTTCGCATTTATAATAGTAGTTAGGATAAAAATCATTTTCCATTTATTTAGTTCATTTCAACTAGCTGTCGAGACGAAACGAAATAACAATAACATTCGGTATTTGGACAGCTTGAATTCCACCATTTTCCACTACAAAAGGGGAATGTTGAGCATTTTTATTACGCCGCTGTTTCCGGAAACTGTCGGCAGATGGCGTTGCGCAGAGTTAAATGGAAAGTGGGCGTTTGAAGGATTTATTTTATTAACTTACATGAGACGGTGGTTTTTAGTGGTGGCGCGGGTTGCGTTTGAAGATATATATATTTTTGTTCCTTTTTTAATAACTAGGAATAATTCCTGTGTCGTTTACAAACTCATACTACTCGACCTAGACCCGAAACAACTATCTGTAGACCATACAAATATTTGTTCCGTGCAGGAATCAAACCGGCCATCCATGCCGTTAAATAATGGATTTAAATATAAATATATAAAGGGATGATCTCTATTAGATGAGCATTTAGTCAACAGTATAGATTTTTGAACACTAAATAATAAGACGCCACTACTTTTTGCCAATAAAATATCATACATCTAGGATATTGTTTACATATAAAAAAATCTTGCATACACAAACACCCAGACCCGGAACAACTTCAAATATTGGTTCCATGCAGCTATCGAAACCGAAACCCGTGCCGCAGAAAGCCAATCGCTTAGTCACTACGCCCTCGTGCCGTGGGACCACGACAACCATTTAGTTTGCCAAGCGTAGTAATAGCAATATTCTCTTACGACCAAAGTTTTGCGATAGCACAACTCTTCACATGTAGTGACTACATAATGACAAAAAGTAGAAAGCCATCTCTCGGAGCCAAGCAACAAAATCAATCCTGAATCACGCTCTGAGAGTTTGCATCTGTTTTAAGATATATCCGAATGTCTTCGGACCGCGAAGGAGACCACCTTACCTGGTTGGAGGATCCTCAAACCATAACTTGTTCCACCTAGATACAATACAATACGATGATATATTTATAGTGGCGTCTCCTCACAGTTGAGCTTAAAAAAAGTTGTGAAATTTTCTAAACATCCTGTCGTGACAGCACAAGCTATCACATGGAAATCGCTCACACTGAAAGATTAGCCAGTCACCAATGGTGGTATCAAGGCTGACCGGCCAGGATATACCGGACGATTTCAGTAACCTTCACATGTAGAGGCTCTTTCCCTGCACATCATCATCATCATCATCATCAGACAGTCTTCTGTCCACTGCTGAACGAAAGCCTACCCCTTAGACCACCACATCGAACGGGAAATTTTTTCCTCGCCTTTCATTACTTCGCCCCAACTGTGAGCATTTTATTATTAAACAGTAATAACATGCGATGTCAGAACAAAGAAAGCGGAAATTCCAATTAGTAGTGTTCATTTATTCATACAAAAGGCCATAATCAGAATAAATTCAATTAATAGCGCAAATAAAGAATGCTATATCGCTTCCTTGTCAATTAATTTGTTTTACCGATTTCCATACAATTGTATTGGACCTGTATTAATTACTTAATTACTTAATTTATGTGCCAGTACATTTTTAACAAACATTATAACAGCTTTTTCATCACTCATGTTCTGAAATGGCTAAAAAAGTGAAATAAAAACGCCTCAATTGCAGGGTAGAACAAGACATTTGAAAATAGATCTAAGATATTCATTTTGTTTTTTCAATTTCATGTGTTTCTCTGTGTATTTATGACATGCTTTCATTTCTTTTCTTTTTTAATCATCAGTCATCATACTCGAAGGCACTACTTTGTGTTATTGTGTAAATAATGCCTGAATGAATAACATTACACAACAACAAATTTTCGGTCGTTTAAATATCTACCAAGGAGAATAATTCCATAATCCTATTATTTCAAAAATAAAACTGGCCTTGTCGCTGCCTCCAAAGCAATAAAGGCCGTGTTTTGAAGCCGCAAAAAAAGGAAAAATAGACTCGTAACCGCTTTTTGTTCAGTCAGCGTATTTTAGGTAGTCAGAAATAGCATTATGGATATCAAAACACTTTATCCAATTCCGTAAAATTAATAAATCTAATTTTAATAAACTTTACGGAAACTCTTAAAAACCACGGTCTTTATAATTCAATACGTTAAGAACTTCTTACTGAGGCCTTAACTTTAATATAAAACTGGCAAACGAAACGAAGGGCAAATACCGTTGATATAAAACCGCAAGATACAGAATCAGGTTTACAAAAACGCCGCATTTTTTTTAACTTTTCCTCACTCCTGGATTTTCTCCTTTACTGTGGGTATAGTTTACAAACATACATGTCACATGCACACACGACCAGATCCGAAACAACTATCTGTAGATCATACAAACATTTGTTCCGTGCGGGTATCTAATCCGCGACACGTAGCACAGAAAACTAATCGCTTAGCCACTGCGCCAACCGTGTCGTCAAGAACTCTCAAATTATATCGTATCTTTAAGGAAAGGATATGGTATCCTACTTTCGATAAGTAAGATCTTCATGAAAGATCATCTCATAAGGAATTAATGACATTTTTAAAGAGCCAAAAGCAGTGACTGTCTATATCTCCAAATTTTCCTAATACTTATTGTTAAAACTGTTCAAATTGCTCGTACTCCTAACTTATGTAGTCAAAATTACTTAAAAAAGCGTGAAATTTGTAATGATAAATAATATTAAAATTATCGACCAATATTTATTTTAGGCAATATTAGAAAGCGCAATTATTTGGTACAAAGTGAATATTATTAGTGTTCTGTATCTGTTTTTATATCATTGGAAACAAATCGAATTTATTTTGAGTATCCAAATGGCTCTAGTAATGTGAAAAGTTGTATTAAGTTCCTGAACGTCAAGTGTTTCGTTCGAGATTGCTATTTAGTAGCTATTATGAGTTTAACTTTTTTTTTGCGCTTGTTTTGAATTCGTAACAAAACGATATAGGCACCTCTCTATACGACTAGGAGAGAGGAGTCTTTGGAGGCTCAGGGCTACTTAACGGTCCCAGGGCTGACGTGCTTCTGGGAGCACTGCGAAGGTGTCGGGAGAGACCATTTCCCTCTCTGTATCTTGGTCTTCTTCAGCATATCCTAGGAAGGCAGCCAGCAAGGTAAGAATCCAACACACGCTTCCTTCCCCCCCCCCCCCCCCAGGTCGATACCCATTTATTTATTGAAATAATAATATAAATACATATTTTGTGCAACAACTACTTACAAGCTAACACAACGTGCTCAATGAATCTACGAATACCATTATTAAATTGAAATACTCGTACAGGCGTTACAAAAAAAAAAATTTAAAACCTAAATAAATTCACAATCATTAAATATTAGTTTCTATGAGGTGCTCGGAAAAAAATTGCTTAAAAGAAACCGTTGATATGCAAAGTTTGTTTTTTTAGATAAATGGCATTGCACAATAATATTTTCAGCATGGATTATGAATAAAATAAAAATTTCATTCCAGTTTAGTTGAATCCGGAGTATTGAATGAATGGATTGAATGTGGAACAGCTGTTCAGAATTCAATTTATTCATTCAATACTTCAAGTGTGTAGTGCAAGGAAGGGGTACTTGGTTGAATCTGAACGAGGCCTTGTGCCTATTAATGTGGGTAAGTAGGGACTATATTCTTCTCTTCTTTCACGTAACATTAACCAGTGGAATTGCTTCGATTTGAGCCGAACATCGTGGACTTGACTCGACCAAATTGTAATCACGCGCAATAACATACGAAAAGTTATTGAAAGTAAACCGTCTACAATCCGCACTGGTCCCACGTATTGGTTCCTCTGTTAGAGAAGAGACCCTTGTCCCACCAGAGGGAAATATAAAAAAAAAAAAACTTGTAAATATACATGTTCCCATACTTCTGAGTAAATTGGGGTGCTGGCAATATTCTCTCTTCTTTTTAAAAATGTTGGCCCACATACACAAATATTCACATGAACAAAAACCCAGATCCAGAACCATCTATCCAGAACCCGCGACACATAGCGCAGCAGTCTCAGTTCGCTCAACCCTTGCCCCAACCGTTCCATAAAATTCAGCCCATTATTGTCCCACTGCTTGGCATGGGCCTCTTCTCAAAAGAGAAGTATAATGCCATAGTCCACCACGCTGGCCTGTTTCGTGATGGACCTTATTCACCTTATGCACTTTAGGGTGCATGGAAAAAACCTCCACGAGTGACGAAACGGGAATGAAAAGCGCATCCTGGACACTCACCCACGATACCACCATTGCTGACTGGCTAATCTTTTCACTACGGCATGAGTGATCTCCATTAGATGGCTCGTGCTGACTTGATAGAAGAAGAAGAACCTTATGGAGTCCTCTCAGGTGTGCAGGTTTTACAAATTATTCCAACATTATTTGATTACTAAGAATGGAATAGAATATAATATATCTTTATTTCATATAAAACAAATGTCGAGACTCTAGGCGCACGGTTTCAAATACGAAATAAATGAAAATATTTCAAAACACAATAATATTGCCTCTAAATAATTGTGCCATGGCAGTTACAAGCTGACCAGTCACTACAGATGGCACCCGTTCACCAGCATAACGCATGCGTCAGCATCGCTAATTAAATACTATGTAGGGAACTCGACTTAACACCATAATCTAAAAATATAGGAGAGATAGCCAACATTCAATTATTTGAATTAAAGGATTTTTAAGACTACGCGATACACAGCTGATACAATCTATCTTATTTCTTTCATCCAAACAAATGCCTGGATTTTTAACTCACTAAGGGCCGATTTCATCATTCGCTATATAAACTTAGTTCAACTAAACTGAGTTTAGCGTAGAAACTGAGTTTAGCTTAAACTAGGTTCAGTTTGTGGTGGTGAAACGCAAAATGAAGCTTTGATATCGATTAAACGCTTAAACTGAGTTTAGTTTGAACTAATCGCGATTAGTTTCATTGGTGAATTTGGCCCTTAATCTTCATTAAAAAGCGATTACGAGAATACGGCTTTTTTATTTCACGTCACACATCTACACCTATTATAAGTGTGGGTGGAAACTGAACATTCATTGAGAGATAAAATTCATAACAATGTTAACATAACATAAACATAATATAGCATCACGCCTGTATCCCCGAAGGGTTAGGCAGAGTTGTATACAATTGTGCACCCTCATTTCGCTAATGGTGTTATTAAATCCTGCACGACTATGGTCCCGGGTTGGGCAGTGTTATTGGATTTTTCTGTATGGAGATTCTCAGTAGCAACTAGCGTTGCCAGGCGGCCGGATAAAGCCGGACATAGTTAGGCTTTTTAATTGCGTGTCCGACCAAAATAAACGGTGTACGGCTAGTCCGACTTTTGTTAGGCTTTTTACATTTCGCAAACGAGCGAGCGCCGAGCGTGGAGCGTGTTTTTTGTCGTACCTATTAATACTGAGACACAAAATCCTCAATAATGTAGGATGTCCGGCCTTTTTACCCAAATGTCCGGCCAAACTGGCTGGTCTGTCCGGCTATTAGGTTTGGCGACCTGGCAACCCCGGTAGATAGGCTGACCCCTATTACACGGGACTGAATAACGGTATCGGTGAAATGTGGGTTTGAAAGTACACCCTTCCAGTTTTACCATCTAACGGGCACAATTTTAACTTCGGACTGCTACCGAGAATTGTCTAACAGTAAACTCCAATAACAATAATGAAAATTCCAAAAAGTTCCTACTAACTATTTCCTATTTAATTCTAAATGCAACTCGCGCTTGACGTTTCTATTTCTATTTGGGTATTAATTCATTAGCGAACAACAGGAACCCTCCTTAAGGCAGGAAGGGTCCTACAATGGTGGGATTCCTTCTTTTTTCCTAAGGAAACGTGTCAAATAAAACCTACCCTTAGAAATGACACGGAGCTAGGAATTCAACCGAATAAATAGAGTAGGTAGTCCGGCAGCCTAATTACGTAAAAAAGCGACAGCAACCCGACAGCCACGCGACAGCAATCTCACTGTCAGCCAATACCATCGAAATAATATGTTCAGTCCCTGCCAATACATTATACAGATATGACACAAAAATGACGTCTGACAGAAGCTATCGCGCGATCTACGCCTGTCGCTACATCGGTTATTAGACTACCGCATCCTAATTATGTAAAAAAGCGACAGCAACGCGACAGCCACGCGCCAAAAATCTCAATGCCAGATACATTATATGACATAAAAATGACGTTTGACAGAAGCTATCGCGCGATCTACGTCTGTCGCTACATCGGTTATTAGGCTGCGAATGGCATACGACTGTCTATGACTATCGTTATGTGTGTTAGGTGCCTAAAAATCTGACAACCAGTCTAGCTAACCTTCGAGTATCACAGTAAGTTAAAATATTAAAAGTAAATAAAATATTAAATGAAAAATAAACCCTTCTCATCACTGGTTGGCTGGGTACGGGTTTGTTCTCAGAATGAGAAGGGTTAACCCTTAGTCCGCCACGCAAGCGTAATGGCCGGACTTACACAATCCGTCGAGAACTTTATGTACCGCTTTCAGTTTAATAAGCATCCTTACGAATTCAACGATTACGAAAATCTTTGCAAATAAATGATATTTATCTTTATCTTTATCTTTACGATATTTTTCCTTTACCGTTAAACACGCGATAATGATTTGCAAGTTCCGAGTCCGGGCTGCAAATGAATTCGAAAAGTCAGTTGCAGCCCGGACTCGGAACTGTGAACTCGGACCCTCCTGCATAGAAAGCAATACTGAATCCTACTTAATATTATAAATGTGAAAGTTTGTGAGCATGGATGGATGAATGGATGGATGGATAGATGGATGGATGGATGGATAAAACAGCTGAACGAATATGAATAAAATTTGGCACAGAGATAGATTATAGTCTGGAATAGCACATAGGCTTTTATCCCGGAGAAATGTACGGGTTCGTAAACCATGCGGGCGAAGCCGCGGGCGGAAGCTAGTCTACCATAAATATCAAATACAAGCTATTCGGTAACAATGCGTCATCCAAATTGGAATGGAGATAAAATATTTGGTTCAATTGGATTCAATTCATTTAATCCATATGGCTTTTAAATTGAAATTGTTACTGAAAATATGAACTGTGTCTGATTGATGTTCCACTAGACCTATATTCTATATACAGTATGATGCCTAATACGGGGTTTCATTATTTCGTACCGTAAGTTATCATGAACAATATAAAATGGCGTCTGTCAAAATACTAAAGATCTCGGAGTTCAAGCTGTCACAGATCAGAAAGTCAATAAATCAGTATTCTTCTGTTTGAATGATGGATTGTAGGAATATTATTGGTTCGTAGTGGAAATGATATTCAAACGTTCACTCTTTCAATCATCATATTGATAATTTCATCGACTAAATAGATTCGAGCCAGTAATGACCTGGGTACGTATTAAAACTGCGGCCAGACACCGGAGGACGGGCAGCAGCGTCCTCTCACTAATCGGTGAGCCACTGCGATCCCCAAGCCGCCTGCCAAGCGTGGGGATTATGGTACCCCCCCCCCCCCTTGGGGGAGGCCTTCGTTCAGCAGTGGACGTTTTCTGGCTGATAATGAAATAATGAATGAAATAAAAAATAAACGTAATTTTTTATTATCCGATGACAGTTTTGTTTTATTCGTGTGTAGGTATAATTATGTAAGGAATTTGAACTATTATGTATATATATACAAGGGCAACCAAAATGAGTGAAGGGACAACATTAAAAAAAGACAGAAAACCCTTAAATGTTCACTGTTCATGCTATTACTATGTACTCTCTCCAAATTCAAATTTGCCGCCTACAATCGAAAGGAGTGACATAAATCGCGCGCCGACCAATCAGAACACTCCCCGGCCGGCCGCCATTACTGCGCGAGCAAATTTTGTGCGTTGATATAAAATATACGGTGATTCAAAAACTGCGTACTATTTCCTTTGAATTTCGAAATACCTAGTGTACTAAGTGTTTAGGAAGTGTTGTGTTGTGTTTTGTGACTTCTCCATGCCTGCCCATCCTTGAAGATAACAACAAGGTCAGTACGTTTTGGGGTAATGTGTCTGTTTGTCTCACAGTACCCTCAAAATAATATTTATTTGAAAAGCGGTATATATGGTTGCAGAAGAACTACACACAAAAAACCGAAATTACTTAAAAATTCGTCGTGAAAACGAATTTCTTGCGAGACGAACTGGCGAAGAACCCAAATTTCATTAATGTCAGTGAATTGTTTTTTTTTTCCTGCCTATTTTCCCTATAGAAACACTCTTTTGTTTTTTTTTTTTAAACGGTACGCTGGCAGACCTAAAATTTTTACAAACAAAATTCATTTCAAAATTTAGAACTAACAAATTTAATGTTGTTCGACAAATACAGAACTCGGCACGTAATGAAATGTTTTAATATATCTCCTAAATACATACGTTGCGTAAACAATATATGTAAACAATTTACGTAAGTACTAAAATAGCTGTATTACTGATTCCGGTATTCATAGAAACGGGTAAAATATTACTATATTGTTATAGCTGTTTAAACTCGTCAGTCTAGAAATTGCCAGCGCGACTGCTAAGCATGACTTTCTAAGTTCCATTCCCGGGTCGGGCAAAAGTGTATTTTCTTTTGTATAGAAATTCTGAGTACAAGCCTGGAGTTTGAAATTGCACTCGGTGGATTGCAATAGGTTCGCCCCCTATTGCATGGGACTCAGTAACGGCATCGACGAAATGTGGATATACATTACCACCACTGCCTAACCCTTCTGAGAATACAGGCGTGATACTATGTTCTGTTTATAATATTGTTTGATTCATACGGCTCGGTTAGCGAAGCGGCTAAATGTTCAACTCTCTGCGCTACTAGCTGCTTGTTCAATTCCCGCACAGTAAAAATATTTGTATAGCTATATATTGAACTCACACCCAATAGAAAACAAGTATGTAAACGCTAAACTACCACTCCACACATACCATCTGATTCCCGTATCCTTTAAAATGAAACAACAATTATAATGTTATGTAATAAAAGATGATCACTTAATTACCTCATCCATCCAAGCGTATCGCATTATACTAGTTATTTCGATTAAATTTCGTTCAATCATTCGTTCAATTAACCTTATATTTTTGAACCCTATTAACAAATGTTGACTTTAAAATGTCACGTTTAATGGCATTATCTATTTTGTTATAAAATAAATTTACTGTTTGATTAATAAAACGAGTGTTCGATTCCTAGGTCGGGCAAAGTGTTATTTTCAATAGCCCAAATTCCGCCATTTGCTAGTTAGATGATAATAACAACAAGATTGATTGAACGATGAAATGAACGATGAAATCTGTTTAATCATACGGGTAATACAGGCGTGCCAGTTATTACAATAAGCGATTCATTCAATCTGTAAAACATTCGTTCATTGAACTAAAAGATTTTATCATTCATTTGTTTTTTAACGTCTTCACTTTTTTGCTCATATCTGCTTACTCTACTGTTTTCGTACATCAGGTCCCCAGACAGTATTAGATAAGAGTCGTCTCGGCGTATCGTGTGAGGGTTGAAAAGGGTGCGCGACTGGGCCGAGACGCCCCTGATTAGGACCTGAATCTATTCCCCAAGATATATTGCCTTTATTTCCCCCTTTTTTATTATTCTACCCTCTAAAAACATCTGTTTGACTTTTATTGCAATTTACTTACAGAACCTTTCTTTTATGTTGTGTTGGAGTTGTGACTGAGATTTTGTGGTGAATGAACAGAGTGAACGAAAAGTGAACGGGTGAGATTGATATGTTGGAAGATTGAATGGGTTACTTCCGTTACTTGAGAGGCTGGGTGAATACTTTTTTCTGTGTGTATATTTTTGCTATTTTCATGAATTATTCCCTAGCCTTTCCTGTTAAATTATATAGAAACGCATATTTCTTAAATGGCGCCCAACATCAGCTGCCCCACGTTGGGTGCCACATAGGAGCATGAAGAATTCAGTGTAAATAATTTCGTATAGCCTATTATTGTACCAGTACTGGGCATGGATCCGTTGTCTTAGTCTATCAAGCCTGGTGCGGGTAATCGATCTTCATGAAACACTCGCAAGTGTGCAGATTTCCTAACGGTGTGTGAAGCGACTGACGATCAAATTCTTATCCGCAAATTAATTCGTTATGGCATACTGTTTGCTGGTTTAATAATAATAATTACAATTGCAATTTCATGAACGAATGGTTGTAGTCGCCAGTTGCTATATAAACATCCAGTGGAACAATTCACGCTGTGAAATGTACAAATTTCAAGTAAATACTTCATACCAACTGCCAACCCTGTACAATGTTCTGAATGATGCAATATGTATAGGATTTCTGTTTAAATTACATTGCTGTGTTTCTGTTGTTGCAAGTGAACTATGAATTAACAGTATATATTTTTAATGATTCCATAGAGGGTATTTTAGATGCTTTTTAAATTGAAAATTCAAGCTTTTAACTACCAATTTAATTCAGACCACGTACTGTGATAAAAGATATATGCAATAGAAAGAAAAGAAAATGAAAAAGGTGTAAGAGGGTCAGGTCTTTTTAAAAATATAGGCATTTTGTCCAGAAAAATTCAAGAGTAAGCAATTAAATAGTAATAGTAAAACTTAATAGATACATTGGAGGGGTTAAACTTGAGTTACATCCATTTATAAAATAAAACTCACTCACTTGTTTACTAATACCATTGCCCCACAAACAAATCCTATCCTATTATCCTATCCTATCCTAGAGGATGGATGAATCTTTGTTACTCTTTCACGCCAGAACGGTTGAACGGATCTGTATGAAATTTGGCACAGAGATAGATTATAATCTGGAATAGCACATAGGCTTTTTATCCCGGGAAAATGAACGGGCTCGTAAACCACGCGGCCGAAGCCGCGGGCGTAAGCTAGTTAATCATATTTAACTCAAAATTTCGTTTTGTATTAAAACTCCGTGGGTACAAAGTTTTGAGTTCTCGAAGTTTGCATGTTACATTCGTTCATTAATTAATTCTGATTCGAACACACAAAACTGCCTTTTCAAATTCGAATTTCAAAACAATTGAAGAATAGATAAGAAATTTCTAAACAAAATAAACGTTATAATTATCGTAACTAATTTATTTTTGAGATTTTATTCCAATTTGTTCACAAAACTCAATTTCTTTAGACTTTCACAAGTTTCACAAGACATTATAAATTCATTCAATACTTTATTTATGCTTTTGTGAAAAATATGAACCCATTAACTTACAAAAGATAAAATGACTGTCTAACTGATAAATCTCTGGTTGATTCAAATACTGATTAAGATACTTTTTTCTACTAAAGAAACAAGCCCTTGATACTTAGTAATGGCGAAATTTGGGTCTTCATTAATACACATTTACAAAATACGGATATACATAACTCTGTATAGAATCTTGTGTACCCGTATTGGCGTTACGGATGACACGGTTAGCGCAGTAGTTGAGAGATCGACTGCTGCGCTACTGGTCGTGGGTTGGATTCCCGCACGAAAAAAAAATGTATTTTCTACAGATAGTTGTTTTTTTGTGTTTGAAAACGCACCCACGATACAGAAATTATTCCTAGTGAGGGGTAAAGCTTACTTAAAAAAACAAGATTTACCTACAGTATTTTTTTGTTTAATAACTTAATATAGCATCACGCCTGTATTTCCCGAAGGGCTAGTCAGAGGTGTATTATTGTACACCCACATTTCGCCGATGTTGTTATTGAGTCCCATGTAATAAGGGGTTAGCCTATTACCATCTACCGGGCACAGTTCCAGACTCCGTGCCGCTACTGAGAATTAACATTCAGAAAAATCCTATAACACTTTGCCCGACCTGAGAATCGAACCCAGGACCTCACACTCAGCAGTCGCGCTTACGACAACTAGACCGATGAGGCAGTCATATCTCACATATCATAGTCGTAGATAACATAGATACATACATATGTATATACAGAGTGGCTTTAGTTTGGCGTATGCCATTACTTCCCAGAATTTGATTCTCATTAGCTACACTATCGGATGGTGTAATAGTACAGTTTAGTTTTATTTTCCAAAACCGACTGGTTCGATTCCTGGCTACGAATAATGTTTTTTTTTTGAAAAATCCAATGATGCAGTTTTAGTTTTTATCAAAATCGGGCTTTAGACTCCTTTGAGTATTTTTCAATATTCCTTATAGGATTTGGCCATTCACGCCCAGTTGAAAAATTCACACTGTATATTTATTCACTGTGAAGAGGAGTTTGCGTTTTAATACTAATGACATTCAATTGTTAAATACATTTGTTACAAACAACAAAAAACAAACGAAACGAGAACGGCGTACGATTAATTAATCTTTAACCGCAACCCATCCAATTACTGTCCGCGCTTATCGCGACTTGACATCAAGACAGACTATTAAGTCACCCTCTTCGTTACAAGACTATTAATCATACCTAACATCAGGTAAATAAACTAGAACTATACAGGATGTTCAAATGAGGTCGCTTCACAAAGTGGTTCTCGGAAAAAAAATACACCCTCTTTCTTAATTTATTGTTGGTGAGTAACTTCTCCCCGGTACGTGTGTGAGGGGGTGGCCTCTTTACAGTCACCCCTTCTGGGAAGTGCCCTTGATGGCGTAGCACCGTGGTGGGCTTCAGTGCGGTCTTCTAAGAGTTCCCGAAGCTCACCATATGGTCTCGAAGCGGACCGCCGTGGAGAGTTTAGCCGGTAGGAGGCCGGCACAACACTCCCCCCTCTCCCATGCTAATAAAAAAAGGCAAGTAACTTCTGCTGTCGTGCTGTACTGGCAAAATTTGCCAATCAGCCTGTAATTGTGCCCGGTGGCTGGCAATAGATTCACCCCATATTACATGCGACTCAATAACGGCATCGGCGAAATGTCGATATACAACAGTACTCTGTCTAAACCTTCGGAGAGTACAGGCGTGATGCTATGTTATGTTAAATTTTTGAAGTTATATTTCTTTTTTCGCGCTTGATGAGAGTGAATTCTTACGATGCGCGCGCATACCTACAGATAAAAGCGACACCATGAAGTTGGCTGGTAAATGTCCCTTAAATTTTCTTGGGAATTGATAGCTATATTGAAGGTAGTTATTGAAATATCTGTGCATCTGTAACACGTGTTTCATATCAGTGGAAATAAAAAAAAAAATAAGAAGTACCTATAACTTCTTACGTGCGTACATAAGTACACACACACACTTTTTTTTAAATTGCAATCAGAACTTTTCTTCGTACCTACAAGCGGAATTTTGTTTGAGTGTTATACATATACACCTTTTAGAAACCTTACTTAAACAAATGCACAATGATTCTAATATTCGGCAATAACTTGTAAGGTGGGCCTTCAAGAATAGGTAACCAGAACGTTTTTATGATATCCAAGAACCATGTCAAGGTGAAACGATATTATTCCAAAGTTATTAATGTTTTTGTTTCGACGTTGTTTTGTTTTTGCGTATTGTTTATTCAAATACTAAGACGCTGATTCACCCTATCTAAAGTGTGATAAGAAATATTAGAATACATATGTCATAATTATATTCTGGCTTTCTATGAGGAGGCTTAAGACTATAGTTTAGATAAAAGTTTTCATACAAAATGCGTTAACGTTTATACCCCATTAAACATGAGCTGATTTTGCTTATTTTTTTATGTTATAGACACAAGTAAAAACTAGGTCGTCACGTTTTTTGTTTTTGAGATATAGATTGAGAAATAATTTACCCTCAAAATGCATTTTTTTAAAACTAACAATCTTTCTTATACTTATTTCGTGATAATTATTAAATTAATCAAAATATTGAAAAATACAGAACGTATCGACCTAGTTTATAATCTGAAAAAACGATAGAGACCAAAATCAAATTAACTCGTTAAGATTTAGATGTAAGAAACGTTAACGCCGCGTATTTTGTGCGTATTTCAGGGCAATTTTATCACACGCCGGCAGTTAAACGATACTCTTAAGTTCAGCAGTTAACGTTGAAGCCGTATTATAGTTCTGGGTGCACACACACCTAGACCCGAAACAGCTTTGACGACACGTTCGGTGCGGTGGTTAAGCAATCGACTGCTGTGCTAAGTGTCGCGGGTTAGATTCCCGCATAGAACAATATTTGTATGAGTATGACCGATGTAGCAATCAGTTTGCGACAGGCGTAGATCGCGCGATAGCTACTGTTAAACGTCATTTTTGTGTCATATATGTAAGGCTGCTGTCGTATGGCTTTCTCGTTGCTGTCGCTTTTTTTTTACGTAATTAGGCTGTGGGTCTGAGTGTTTGTGTCCAATAATTACCACCAATGATTACTACCGAGGGTGGGTCAAAAACTAATTTATATTTATTATAATTGCCACTATTATATAATATGCGCTATTATATAATATGCGAAAGTAACTCTGTCTGTTTGTTATCTCATCATGACTAAACCTATGAACTGATCGTTATGAAATTTTACAAAGAGATAGCCTGGGTCCTTTGGAACGATATATATTTTTTACTATTGCAGCAAAACACTAATGAGATAATAAATACGATACATAGATGAAGTCGCGGTTTACAGCTAGTAGTTCATAATTTTTCAATTCTTAATCCTGACGCGAGATTAATTAACTGTGTTAAATGAAATATCGAAATTAAACGTACAAATACAGAATATTATACAAGAATTATATGAATTACAAGTGAAATGCGTCCTGCATGACATAGCATCACCCCGGTACCCCAACAGGTTGGGCAGAGGGGTAATGTTTTCAACACAAATTTTGAGAAGGTATTATTTCTGCGAGTAGCCATTAGCAGCAGTCTTGCTATAATTTGCCGGGAACCGCACGGGCAGATGACAATTTTTTTTGTTTCATTTTTGTAATCTGTCTGTTCCATATGTGAATATAACAAACAGCTGATGGTCATTTGTTTCTCTTTCGTTTATAAATCAGCTTGGAAGCCAAAATAATAATTTGTAAATAAGTGAAAACATACAACAGTATGATTCGCGCGGCCACGACTCCACGATTATAATAACACTACTTCAAATGTTATCTCTTTTCTTCTTCTTTCTTCTAATGGCTGGTAGCTATCTAGCTAGCGAGGTTAAGCAGCGCTTGCCGCGGTCAGTCTTTGGATGGGGGGCCGTTTTTCACACAACGAGACCCCCGTGCATCGGAAAGCACGTTAATCAGTCTTGGGTGTCATATGAAGACCTACGACAGTCGTTACGGGTGTCAGCAGCCCAAAAATTCTGACAACCAGTCTAAACTTAGAGTATTAGTTTCTGCCAATAATTGGGGGGCGGAGTTCAGATGGCAGTCGCTCCCTATAAAATACTGATAATATTCAGCCGAAGCCGATTAGACTGGAACCCGACCCCGATGAAGTTGGGAAAAAGCTAGGCAGATGATGATGACTTCTTGAAATGTTTTGTTTTTTATCCATTAGAAAAGAAAAATGGTCGTTATTTAATGTCATATTATTTTATTTTTCTTTTTAATTTAAAAGGTCAGCTCTTGTTGGTGGAGCAATCGCTAGTGCTCTCTATTATCTGCCTTCGACCTCTTGATTCAACTTATCAATATTATTTTATTATACATAAACATAGTATCAATCAAAATCAAAAAAGCAGTGATAGCCTAGCGGTTGAACACTTGCCTTCCATGCAGGAGGGTCTGAGTTCGAACCCGGCCCGCACCTCTGACTTTTCGGAATCATGTGCGGATCAGAATTTGATTATCACTTGCGTTTACGGTGAAGGAAAACATCGTGAGGAAACCTGCACACCTGAGAGGGCTCCATAAAGTCCTTGACGGTGTGTGTAGTCCGCCAACCCGCGCCGGGCCAGCTTGGTGGACTAAGGCCTAACCCTTCTCGTTCCGAGAAGAGACCCTTGCCCAGCAGTGGAACAGTAATGGGTTGAATTTTTATTTATAGTATCAATCAGCATTATCAAAAATTATTCCTATTGTGGCACGTGTATAAAAAAACGAAGATTCATTTCAATGGTTATTACCAGTAGCCCCTCTAAAAATCCACTGAAATTGACAGTGAATAAATTAACTCCAGACTGTTTTCGAAAAGTTACAGGGTTACTTCACTGGGCTTATTATAGTAACACGGATAGGATGCGGTTGAGGGGACGCCATACCATCGCAAATTTATCTGTCAAAAACACACAATTTTTTGTGAGAGTCGTTTGTTTTAGTCGTTGAACATTTATTGAACATTTGGTAATACGTACGTAGACTTATGTTTTTGATAAAGTAAAAAAAATAGGGTTGCTAAAACAATTCATTCAGCTGATTTTTCTGTAATCAGATCATTTGTTTTAAAAATTATTGTATTGACTGCGTCATTGGTTTAGTGGTTGCAAGGGCAACTGCTGAGCGTGAGGTCCTGGGTTCGATTCACGGATCGGGCAAAGAGGTATTGGGTTTTTCTGTATTTAAATTCTCTGTAGCAGCACGGAGAATCTAGAATTGTGCCCGGTAGATGGCAATAGGCCCGCCCCCTATTACACGGCATCGGCAAAATGTGGGTGTACATAGTACACCTCTGCGTAACCCTTCGGGAAATAGAGGCGTGATGCTATGCTATATGTTTATGTGATGTTAATATATGGCAGCCGTGATGAAACGCAAGTGCGTTCAAACGCGTCGTTTATATTAGAATACGGTTCCGTATGTTTACAAGAACTCAATACCATCTGGATATCGATACTTGGACGCTTATTTAAAAGGGAAACCGGAGGCCTCTGTTTTTCTTCAAATAATATTATAAACATTGGTTTTGTAAACAAACTTTGTTATGTAAGGAAATCCGACGTTTTCAATAACTGAGAAAGGTATTTTGTTTGGAAAGCGAACTTATTTAATAGGTCAAATATTTTGCCATGCAATGTTCGGCTACGAATAGATTATAATAATTTATTATTATGTTTATAAGTCTTATATAATTGACTAGTAATTAGTAACTTAAACACATGAGTACACTCATGATAGCAAACAACTTTCCCTAAGAAACGATTCTTTTTAATTTCCTTTATTCATTAATCGCTACAATTTAAACATGGTCTCATATACGAATTGTACGAGATGGTTAAAGCAAGTTCGTTAGATCATTCACGTAGGCGGACTTAGAATACTCCAGATTTAATGTCTATGCCAACTACAAAGGAGATATTATAGAGCACGAGTGTTTGCGCAAACACAGGTGCTCTCTATTCCTTCACTCTCACAGTCCGATGGGACGGCAATCCGACACGACCGGAGAGAGATCAGGCGGAGGACCAACGGCTTTACGTGCTTTGTACCTTGTACCTAGTTGAGTAAAATACAACCAAATGAAATGTGTAACTCAGAAATTATCAGCTAATTAGAAGTAATACAATTTTGGTTTAACACCTAATTTAATCATTTTAAAGTACTTTGATTGAATAGTATAGATAGTGCCATCCACGAAGACGCGCCCCACTATTCTTCCTAATTGCTTACAGTACAAGTGTGCAACTTTCCGCTAGTGTTTTAGTTCTGTCGATACACAATAATTACTTAAGAGTGCACACGCACACTAAGAAATAATATCTGATCACGAAAGAGCATTATGGTCAGCTGGAAAGCCTCGGCCAAAAATAGTGGGGCGCGTCTTTGCCGATGGCACTATCCATAGCGATTGTGTTTTAATTTATTGTCATTATGACGTCACCACTCTATATATTCTCTTTTTAATTTGATTATTATAACCTGCGTTAACGGCAAAGGAAAACCTCGTGAGGAAACCTCCACACATGAGAGGGCTCCATAAAGTTCTTAATTATGTCTAGTCCGCTAACCCGCGTTAACATCGTGGGCGGCTTTAACCCTTCTCAGGACGATAATAGACTGAATATTATTATGATACTCTATATGATCGTCAATTGTAGCATTCAGTGAAGGTCCTATTTTCAGCACTTGGGAGATAATTTTGGGTACCAATAGATAGAGCATGTAGCTGTTATTAAATTCATCTCATTACTTTGGTATCGAATCAATTTTATAATAAAATAATGAATTAATTAAAATTTCAGAATCCGAATGTAATTTCTCATGAATCAGTTCCATTAATAAAACTTAATTATTGATTTATATTATTGGATTAATATTCGATTGAAATCATTGGCTCATTGTTCTAATGATCACAACCGCGGTTGTTGTAGGTCTTGGGTTCGTTAGTCTCCCCCGGGACGTGCACGAGGGGGTGGCCTCTTTACAGTCACCCCCTCCGGGAAGTGCCGTCTAGCATGACACGGTGGTGGGCTTCGGTGTGGTCTACTAAGAGTTCCCGAAGCTCACCATAATATGGTGTCGAAGCGGACCACCGTGGTGAGTTTAGCTGGTAGGAGTCCGCCCCCCCGGATAGAGGATAGCCCATGATGGGCTACGCTACGCCACCTATATAGGACTTAATAACAGCATTGGTACAATGTAATCGTGCCAATACCTCTGCGTAACCCTCCATGTTATGTTGTGTTCAACTTTGATTTTCCTGTACAAGTTAATAAATGTTCAAAAAGTATTTTTATTTAGCTTGGCGACTCACAAGAACTTAGTAAAACTTCTTACTAACGATCAAACTTTTCCTTTGAAGTGTGTACACTAGAATCACTATTAGGGAGGTCTTTAGATGTACCCCGTTTCATAGTTGTACCCGTATTTCATTACCCAAGCTTCGTGGTCAAAGAAAGTAAGTGCAACCACTTTTAAACTGTGCAAATTATGAATAGTTTGCAACTTTATGGTTAAGCTTACATTTTTACTATAAAAGTGCTAGGTTATATATTATCATAGACTAAGCTGTATTCGTGGCTTAGTTCACGTCACAATGTTTAGCTACTGTATATATATATTATGACAGGATGAAGTATTTAGTTTATCCTACTTAATATTATAAATGTGAAAGCAGTGCCACAGCAATCTCACTGTCAGCCAATACATTATATGTCACAAAAATGATGTTTGACAGAAGTTATCGCGCGATCTACGCCTGTCGCTACATCGGTAATTAGGCTGCCGGTCGGGCAAAGGGCCTTCCTGTATAGAAATTCTCAGTAGCAGCACTGAGTTTGGAACTGTGCCCGGTTGATGGCAATAGGCACGCCCTCTATTACATAAGACTTAATAATCGCATCGGCGAAATACGGGTGCACAATAGTACTCCTCTGCCGAATCCTTCGGGATACAGGCGTGACGCTGTGTATGTCGCGGGTTCAATTCCCGTACGGAACAAATATTTGTATGATCTACGGATAGTTGTTTCGGGTCTGATTGTGTATGTATTTGGCGTGTATGTTTGTAAACTGTACCCACGATACAGGAGAAATCCTAGTGTGGGGCAACAAATATCAATACATAATTATTCCCACTAATGCATCTCTTTAACTTGAATACAAAAACATATAATAACAAGTTCAAAAACATCTCTCAAACATATAAATCGATATTGTACCTAACAACAATTCCACTTCCTACCCCCAATTCTTCAAAGAGCTCCGAAAAGACTAAATTCAATTATTTCTAAAAATAAAATCCTTAATTGGACCGGAACTTTTGTTCCAGAGCTCTTTTTGTAAAGGCAAGGTTAGACTTCGTTTTAAAAGCTTTGAATAGATCGCGAGGTTAAAGTAGAGGCGACGCTATTAAGGACTAGCGACATCTTGAAGCGGTAATCTGTTGAGTTGCCTCGCAGCCAAGCATAAAGATAACACTGTGCTGGAGTTGGGCACACAGGTGTATGGAACGGCGAGCATACTGGGGTCAAATGCTAGTGTTGTTCCTATTTTAAGGACTTGCATTACGGCTAGATATTATATGTATTTTGAAAACGCGGTTGGCGCAGTGGCTAAGCGATAAGCTTTCTGCGCTACGTGTCGCGGGGTCGATCCCTGCACGAAACAAATATTTGTATGATCTACAGATAGTTGTTTCGGGTCTTTTTGGTCCGCACATGATTCCGAAAAGTCAGAGGTCAGTGGCAGCTCTAAACTCCAAGCTGCCATTGAGTATAGACAGAAAAACCCACGAACATTTTCCCTCACCAACCTCATGCTCCGCGGGCGTGTAGACATTTCATATTAAATGTGAAAATAATATCTCATGTCCACCTAGCTCCCCGACTGTATCTACTGTGTGTAGCAAAAGTTCAACAATGCACTTACAAGCATTGCCGCCGTGCTGACGGCACCAACGTGAGAAACCATTAAATTTTATTGTGTAGCGAAATCGTGGCATTTGTTAGCACGAATCTGAAGCATTGTTGTTTTGATTGATGTTGTTTTCAAACAATTGAAATTGATGTTCAGAATATAATTATGTTGTGAGATTATCAAAGAATCCGTTTACGTTTGAAACCACGAGTGCCTCATTGGTCTAGTTTGCAAGCCCGACTGCTAAACGTGATGTCCTGAGATCAGGCGCAGGACCAACGGCTTTACGTGCTTTCCGAGGCACGGTGTGTATTCACATACACTCAGACCCGAAACTATCATACAAATATTTGTTCCGTGCGGGAAACGGACCCGCGACACGTAGCGCAGCAGTCGATCTCTCAACACTGCGCCAACCGTGCCGTCAACTATGTAGATACGAGACCCTCAGAATACCTTCAGGATTATATGAACAAAACGCAAATGATTATAACGAATACATTGTACTGTTAACCTTCGCCTAATTCCGGGTTAAAACAATAACAACACCGAAAATAGAGACGCCATAAAATGAAAGACTTTTTAATAGACGACCAGGTCGCATGTTTCACGTCATTACGAATAAAAATTTCACGTAATGAAGACTGTTTAAGTAATAACAAGAGAGAACTAAATTAATGTACTTACCAAGAGAAAATTTCCTGTTACGTTACCGTTTATGGAGTGACGGGAAAGTTGGTAATGAGAGACAGAAAATATTTTGAGAGTAAATTTTTGATCACTGAGTTTAACATAACATAACACAGCATCACGCCTGTATTCCCCGAACGGTTAGGCAGAGGTTTACTTGAGAGACTCATGTAATAGGGGGCGAGCCTATTACCATCTGCCGGGCACAGTTCCAGGCCCCGTGCTGCTACTGAGAATTCCCATACAGAAAAGCCCATTAACACTTTGCCCGACCCAAGAATCGAACCCAGGACGTCACGCTCAGCAGTCGCGCGTAACCGTGAGTGACACGTTGGGTGTTGCAAAGGCCTAATGATTATTATTCTGAAAAACGATTTAAGATTAAGTCAAAAAAAAAAATCCAATTGGTATTTGCTGTCACTTTTAAAACGTTGAGAATCTAGGTGCACGTTTCCAAAGTGGGTTAGTAGATGAGACCGGCAAGAAACTCCATGGATACTCTTTAAAATAATGTTTTACAATCATCATCATCATCATCATCAGCCAGAAGACGTCCACTGCTGAACGAAGGCCTCCCCCAAGGGGAGGGGGTGCCATAATCCCCACGCTTGGCAGGCGGCTTGGGGATCGCAGTGACTTACCGATTAGTGAGAGGACGCTGCTGCCCGTCCTCCGGTGTCTGGCCGCAGTTCTAAGACGTACCCGGGTCCATGTCCATCATGTTTTACAATGAATCCGTTTTATTTCTAGTTATAAAAAAAATATCTCTCTCACATTCAGTTACGTTAAAAGAAATCACACACAAATCAGTTAACAATCCATGTGTCACAAACGATCTACCCTAACATTTAACTACGTCTCTTGATTAAGGCGCATGTTGAGCCAACATTACACAACACGATACGTACCGAATGGCAATCCAACGGATACTCTGTTACGATTGTATCACGACCCGTCAGTAATACCAACCGAACGATTTTTCAGTGTTTCTACTTTCTACTGATTTAAAACAGTAGTCTGGTCTAGAGCGAGATTTTTGACGTCATTTTTGGGGTTGGAATAAATTCTAAACCGTTGAATTTGTCTTTATCAAATTTTACATACGTAATTATTGAAAAAAAAAAATTCATTACTAATTCTGCTACCAGTGATATTTTCACATAACTTAGCTTTACACCTGTTTTCTTCGAAGGATTAAGAAAGGGTGCGGGTACTATTGTACACCCAAATTTCGACAATGCTGTTACTAAGTCCAATGTAATAAGGGGCGAGCCATATTCCATTTACCAGTCACAGCTCGGGCAGCACAAACTCGGGCTGATACTGAGAATTTTAACATAACATAACAACAAAACATAGTAACAAGCCTGTATTCCCCGAAGGGTTTATTATACACCCGCTTTTCGCCGATACCGTTATTGAGTCCCATGAAATATAGGGCGAGCGTATTGCCATCTATCGGGCACAGCTCCAAACTCGAAGTGATACTGAGAACTTTTGAACAGAAAAACTCAATAACACTTTGCCCGACCCGTGTATCGAAACCAGGACCTCATTCTCAGCAGTCGCGCTTGCCTATACATCTACCGATTTTCTGTTAATCTACTGTTTATCAACTAGCAACATCTACTGATTTACAGTTGGAGGTTCGGCAGCTCTCTCCCGTCCAGCCCGTGCGCTACCGTGCCCGTCCTTTTAATTTCACCCCCACTGAATTAGTAATGGGGTTGTTTGCGAGAATTGTTCGTTTTCTGCGCACTCTCTGAAATGGAATACAGTATGTATTTTGTGTGCCTTTTCATGATAATGGAACTATATTTTTTGAGAAATAAATTGGATAAAGTTTTGAAAATATTCGTGGACATTATACCCCATGTCTTTAATCTAGACAATTTATAAGAACATTTTTGAGCCAAGAAATGAACTATTACCTAGATATGCCTAGGTTCATTTTTTTGTGCACATGTTTTCTTGGCCGGTACGGCTGCGATTTGTAAGTGTTTTAGTTAGAGAGCTAGAGAAATTATATTCAATTTTATAGTTTATATACGGCCATAATTATAGAGACATGAGACGGCTATATTCCGAAATCAAATTAGATTATTTGTAAAAGCACAGGTAAAATGTTACAAACTTGATGGAATATATAAAAAAAAAAAAATACAGAGCTATGATTCCTTGAAAGGTATACAAATCTTTGGTAAACTCATACATATTTTTTATTATATTTTTTTAAACACTTTTAATGTTGTTTTTTGCTGTTACATGAAAATTTTCAATAAGCGACTGGAGTTTAGCAATTGAGCCTAGTAAATAGCAATATATGTTCACTTCCTACTGATTATAGGATTATAGCTTTCCAGTATTTCAGCATGGCGTATACCTACTTATATGTTGGTGTGTGTGTTTTTACTTTTTCATTGGTGTTATTATTATTATTTTGTGTGTACTACTGTGTTGTCCGCAGATTCTTGATTACTACACTATTTCTTTAGAAGTGAAGACTTGTAATTGTAATTGGCTGTCAGTTACATTTACTGTTTTTAGTCTGTTTTGTTTAGCTGTAAGTCTTCCATACAAGTTAAATAAATAAATAAAAAGTTATAATAATAACTGGGTAGCCTTATCAACTACGTCGGGATCGGACCCTAGTATAACCACATGTAACTGAATATAAGTAGGTATATTACACTGGGCGCCATTTCTGTGAAGACGGATACAATCTGACAACATTTTATTTAATTAATTTCTATTTTCGTTACCTCTAATCCCACTCATTCTCAAAACAAAAAGCAAAGACAAACCAAGCCCACTCAGAAAGGACACTCGACAAACATTAGAAAAGAAAACAACGTTTCTACCTACGTACACATACGTGTAAAGTACAGACCCACCATTGTTAGTACGAAGACACAATGTAACTTGTTTTCAGACGCAGGAGTGTAGACTGACAAAGCGTAGTCGTGCCTACGCAAATATAGATATGGAGAGCGTCTAGTCTAGAATTAGGGAGACTAGAAACGACTGACTGTAGTTTAGTTCGTATTTTGAAAGCTTGAATTTAGAAACAGTTTTATTCTATAGATAAATGTTATATGTAATAGATTTCAGCACCGTCTCAAAAGTGATATAAAATAAATACATATATTATACTAGCAAAACGCACCCTTCGTTTCAGAATATTTAACAATCTAAATTTAGCTTAAAATGGGGTGCGGCAATATAAAGTTAGAAAAAAACTTGACTTTGAATATAGAACGGCTGTTTTAAAACATCAAATGGCGCAAGCGCGATCCTGAAATGGTATTTTGCATGAAAATTCAACCCCACACGTACCGTTAACGCTTGAACAACGATTTGAGCGATTTCATAGTTTATAACGTAACAGTACGTGCTAGCGTTTTTGCAAGTCGTGTGAACAGGCCCTAAGCCTTTGACAATGAATACAGTACACACAATTGAGCCAAGTGGTAAACATTGCTCCCGTGTACAAAAACACACAAAAATATAATTTACCTAAAGGTGAAAAGCTTTCTCAAGTCTTCTCAAAGTATTTGCCAAAAACTTCGTTTATTTTCAGACTTTTCAGTTTATTTGTCTGGGCTTAAGTAAATTATAATTATCCGGTGAAGCTTAAAAAATAAAGCAATTTGGGGAAAAGGCTTTAGTTACAATTTACAGTTACGTGCTTCGGTTCGGTCAGTGGAAGGTGAATGAGGGGCAATTAAAGAAAGAACTTTATAGCAAATGATGAATGGCACTTAATGAATTAAACAATGAGGAAATTTGAGAAACATTTAATAAAATCTCATAAAGTTATACCCTAGTTAAGTTGACTCGTTGTTTCTACAAAATTATGCACATAGTCGGTATTCCGTCGAGGCCAAAAAGAAGAAGCCAAAAAGAAGAAGGCCGAAGAACGGTAACCCATCCAAGGACTGACAGTCGTAAACGCTGCTTAACCTCGCAGATTCACTGATCTACACGGTAACTATATAATAGCCAGCTATATATTGCAATCGTTTCTCTTACTGACTCTGAACAAGCTATTCAGGTTTTTCATATCCTACTAATATTATAAATGTGAAAGTTTGTGAGGATGGATGGATGTTTGTTACTCTTTCACGCAAAAACTACATAACAGATCTGGATGAAATATAGCACGGAGATAGATTATAGTCTGCAATAGCACATAAGCTACCTTTCATCCCAGAAAAATGTACGGGTTCTTAAACCACGCGGGCAAAGCCACTGGCGAAAGTTAGTACTAAAATGAAGTTGTATATCTCTGTGAATTTACATCTTTGTGGCGTAAGTCACAAACGGGTAGTTTACACTGTGACTAGCTGTGAGTAGTCTATACTTATTTACACTGTGGCTTTTGTTGCGACGTCTAGTGTAACTACTCTTTTAGTTGATGAACGCTTATTATGTGCTTCATTGCTCTAGAAGGCGGTAGTGCAGCGACTAGTAGTTGGTTCTAGTTTCGATGCCCGGGATGATTTTTTTTTAGGTTGTCTGTTAGATTTTTTTTTCAAGTAGTTTGGGGTAATCGATAACATCCTACTTCCTACTATTCTTACTAACTAATCCTATCCTACTAATATTATATATGTGAAAGTTTTTGAGGATGAATGGATGGATGGATGGATATTTGTCACTCAATCACGCCAGAACGGCTGAACGGATCTGGATGAAATTTGGCACAGAGATATTGCACCTTTCATTTTTTAGCATTTTTAAATAGTTATCGACCGTTAACATAATTCAAATATTTATTACATCAATCAATTTATACAGTCCACTGTTTTATTTATTGCTCCACCACAACGATCTATCGTCGCGATCTGAACCACAAAAGCTGCTTCTTCTCATCTTATTAAACCATCTAACCTACCTTACCAATACGTACCTTTTTGCTACACGTAACATTCGGTCTACTTATTTATTTTCCAACCCAAAGTGTACATTTTGTCGAAATTACACATCGAGCCGACAAAAGTTACCCACAGTGTCGTATAGTGCGCGGTACACTTGAGGACATAACGAGGTATACAGCCTCGCCTCCACCTTAATTGTACACGCCGTCAGGTAACAGTGTTACCGACATGTAAACTGATGTAATATATCTGGAATCCTGTGACATATACATATTACTGTTGATATATATACGTATATAGAGAGGAACTACACAACCCAACGGGTCTTACATACCCCGTTTGTTTCTTCTACATTACGTATAATATATCCTTACACACACTAATACAAACATAACGCACCCTCAGAATTAAAGTGACCTAAGTCAAAAATGTAATTTGTAGGAAATGAGCAAGAAAGTCTTCAAAAAAGTATATTTCTTAAGGTCAGTTTTAATTGTTCAAGAATTTTGAGTTAGATCACTTTCATTCTAAGGGTGCGATAAGACTAACACTATTAATATAAATTTAATAAACATTTCCTAATCGTCATTCATTGGTTCTTACAAAAAGGTGGCTCGATCGTAATGTAAACGGCCAAACATTGCCTCCTAAGTCACAGGACATCCTAGTTTAGTTGTCAGGGTATAATAAATTGCCCAAATTCCTTGTGTATTTGTTGCGAATAAATGAATTTGAATTTTCATACATGGACGTCGGTTGTGAGTACTGCGCATCTGACTTTCCTGTGATTGTGTTTCACACATGAAGTCGATGAGGCCTCAATTTCTACTGACATATGGACTATTTATCCTTTAGAGAGTTTGTAATTATTCGCCTCACTGACCAATTATTATAATTTCGTTATATACATTAATGAAGTTATAGAAACCAGATTATAGGTAGATACTTCTAGATAAACAGAGAAACCGGTTTAATCCTACTATCCTACTAATATCATAAATGTGAAAGTTTGTGAGGATGGATGGATGGATCTTTGTTATTCTTTCATGCCAGAACGGCCGAACGGATCTGGATGAAATTTGGCATAGAGATAGACTATAGTCTGGACTAGCACATAGGCTACTTATTATCCCGGATAAATGTTCCGGGTTCGTTAACCACGCGGGCAAAGCCGCGGGCGGTAGCTAGTAAATAATAATTCAACTGATTATTATCTAAGCACTGACTTATTCTCAGAATAAGAAGGGGAAGCAAAATTTCTCAATAATGTACTCCTAATATTGTCCTTTCGTACTATTTTCGGTTGGATTGTTCTGTACCTTTTTTATTAATCCATAAATCGCATTGCTACTGGCCAAAATAAAACCGTGCCTATCATTTTCAAATAGACATAGAAAAAACATCGAAATTTCAACTTGCAATCAATTTTATTTGCAAGCCACACCTATAATTCAATACAAATAAAAAAGTAAATCAAAGCTATAACATTTTAACTGCGTGTCGAAACACTGTTGGGTGTTACAAATGGAAAAGCTCACAAAAAAACCGCGAACGACTAGGAAAACACGTAAAAACACACTTGTAACGCGTCAGTGTTTGTGACTAGTGTGTAGTACCTGTGTAGCCTGTAGTCGCGACGCCTGTCTTTACATAGGACACGAGTGCGGCCCAAGTTGTGAGTAGCGCGAGTAATTACAGAAAAATAAGTGACATTGACTGTACGCCTTCTTAAAAACAAATAAATAAATAAATTATTGTACTTGTCATAATGGTATCCTCTTTTTTGTCTCGCATTGTACTTCAGTGGACTAAAGTATTTTTATTATGATTGCTTAAGGATCGTTTTTTTTTTTTTTGGGACAATTGTAGAATGTCGGATCTTGTACCTTATTTTACTCGTAAATTATGACGGAGCGTTTTACTCTGACATATAAGTACAATTACGGGAGTAAATAAGTACTCTCAACAACTTTTTTTAGTTAGAAATACAGTGTAGTCGCAGTTATGAGACGTGAGAAAATATAAAACAATTTTATTTTTTCGTAATCATTGTTGTTCCACTCATTTCGATTTCTGTACAGGAAAACTGCTATGGTTCAAAAATAATTTTGAATTTGAAATTGAATTTAACGAAATATGTAACTTTAATATTTTGCATATTCTACTTGGCTAACAATTTTTTTCGTAGAATTAGAAACAGGTTTATAATTGCAACATAAGAGATGTTGCCAGACATGACAAAATTGGCAGAGCTCTGAGGCCCTAGTGTAAGTTTCTTTTGACAAATTCGATTTACTACATCGAACGCGTTCGGCGCTCCGATTGGTGGAGAGCACGAAACGGACCAATTCGAGCGCCGAACGCGTTCGATGTAGTAAATCGAATTTGTCAAAAGAAACTTACACTAGGGCCTCTGGTTAGCTTAGCAGAAACTAATAATGATGTTGCTACGACGTAGCAATGACGTCACAACTACGGTAGTTACGAACCGCTACGAGTAAAAGTCACCTTTAAAAAACAATTGTGTGTTATTACACAGTGTTATTACAGTACTGTGTTAAAGAAAATGTCCGTTATCCTAACTAATATTATAAATGCGAAATTAAGTTTGTTTGTTACCTTTTTACGCCTAAACCACTGAACCGATCATCCTGAAATTTTGCATATACGTTGTCAGGGATACAGAAATGGACATATGGTTTGGCACAGAGATAGATTATAGTCTGGAATAGCACATAGGCTACTTTTTATTCCGGGAAAATGTACGGGTTCGTAAACCACGCGGGCGAAGCCGCGAGCGGAAGCTAGTGTTATAAATGCGAAAGTAAGTTTGTTTGTTTGTTTTTTACCTTTTCACGCCTAAATCACTGAACCGATCATCTTGAAATTTTGCATATACATTGTCAGGGGTATAGAAAAGGACATAGGCTTTTCATCCCGAAAAAAGTTCTGTTCCCGAGGAAAACAACAATAACGTTCTTATGCTACTAGATGGCGCCACGTGTCTGTCGCAAGCAGAGTACAACCCGAATTGATTATCAAATTCTAAATTAGCGCAAGCGAAAGCCGCGGGCAAAAGCTAGTAATAAATATTTTAATAAACGAATGAAACGTGATTGCTATTTAGCGTGTTTCGTGATTACTACATCGGGCGAGAAAATTAATCGCTTAATAAAAAATACATACGTGATTATAATTCTTAATAACGTCGTTTCCTTAATTATTTTTCTTCAGAAAAATAAAAATAAAATATTATAATTTTAAAAAGTTTTAAAGTTATTTTCGAATTGGATGGGGGGCTCGCAGCTAGTCAAGGTTAAGCAGCGCTTGTTGCCGTCAGTCCTTGGATGGGTGTCTGCTTTTCACACATCGAAACCGTGCCACAGAAATCACGTTAAGTAATTGATCCCAGGTGTCATACGTCTATCTATGAGAGTCGTTATGGGTGTCAAGCCTGAAATCTGACAACCAGTCGAACGAACGAGTATTAATATATCAAAGCATTTGATTTACATTGAATATACGCCTAGATGATTTTCGTAGTAAATTTCAGTTCTTTATTCACAACATGTGGGTCTTAAATAGTTCAAATTCAAATTCAAACTCAAATTCAAATTCAAATTCAAATTCATTTATTTTATGAACATAGGTTACATACAAGATGTCAAATTATAAAAATACAGTTTAGTAATAGCTATAAGACCCAACATGCATTCTGTTTAATAACTGCAATTACTTAAAACATGGTTAAATATTGTACGACACAGTTAGAGTATCAGTGTGTCCCAGTAACTCCATATCAGAGACCAGATGGCAGTCGCTCCGTGAATATTGAATTCAGCCGCATCTGGTTAGACCTGAAACCGACCTCAATGAAGTTGGGAAAAGACTACACAAATTAACACCTCACAAGTCATGCAAAATCATTTTAACCTTCCAAAACCGCACCCGCGTCTGTCTGTTCCTTGCTCCATATTTCTAAACCCAGCCAGACTACGTGAGTGGTGTGCATGAACTATTCAGCACACTTGACGTGCAGCTAATGTATTTCTTCCTATATTTATGTTTATATAACACTAGCCTCGCGCCCCGGCCTCTCACGGAATTTTGACAGTCGTAACACGTACTTGAAAAACTTGACAAATGGTGCAAAAAATCTTGAGACATGAAATTTTTGACTACCTAAACATTTTGAGGAGTTGAAATCCAAATTTGGAGTGATCTCCAGTTCGCTGATCTGTTTAATGAGGAAAAACATTCCCCGAAGGGTTAGGCAGAGGTGTACTATTGTACACGATTATTTCGCCAATTCTATGTAATAGGGGGCGAGCCTATTGCTATATACCGGGTATAATTCTACAAAATCGATGGAAATCATACAGAAAAGGCCAATAACACTTTTCTCCACCCAGGGATCGAACCTCACGCTTAGCAGCTGCGTTTGCGACAGGTAAACCAATATAGCACTACAAGTAGATACAAATTCGATTCCAAAAATGCAATAACCAAGTAGCTAACCAAATAGTAATATTAGCGTTTAGTTCGTGGTAAATTAAGTGCATGTGTCTTAATTGCCAAGTTTTTGATTTGCCCCCCTAAGTCAAAAGCTGCGCCTATAAACTCTACAGTCAGTTGTAAATAACAAAGGGTATATGGAAAGAGCATCGACGAGTGACAAAATCTGAGATTATCCGGTTCATCCTGCTTTCGTTATTGTTAACTGGCTTACCTCTTCATTACGGCATGAGCGAATTGAAACAAGAATCCAAACACTGCTTTATAAAAATGAATCCATTCTCCAGAACTACGTATAAATATTAACATACACAGACAGACCTACGTACATTTCCACTACAAGTTTGTGATTATTACTTGTCTTTTTTCCGTCGTGTCGCATGAGTGGCGCTCTCGAATGCCTTGGATTTTTCTAATTTCACGCTGAAACGAAAGTTTGCTGCTAAAAAGCTCCAGTATATCGTGATTCTTCTGTTTTTCAGTGCTTTTTCTTTGTTTTGTGAAGAATTTTATGTTGTATGCAAAGTTGTTGCAACTATAAAAGTTGGTATTCATTAAAACTTTGGGTGATTATTTACTGTTCTAAGTTTTTTTTTAACGTGGGTAATGTTTGTCTCAGTTCTATTTTTCCTGTTTCGTAGATACAGTTTACAGCCTTAAATGTTGCATGCCCTGATGTCATAACACATACTATACCCAGAACACATATCTGAAGGCCAAACAAATATTTCTCAGAAGGCTAATTACTTAGCGACTGCACCAATCGTGTCATCAAATATTTGATCCGTGCGGGAATTGAACCCGCGACACGTAGCGCAGCAGTCCACTTCTTAAGCACTGCGCCAACCGTGCTAACAAATTTTACGTATTCGAATCCAACATTTTTGCCAGTTATTTTAGAATAGATATTTAAAATAATAATAATTCATTTATTGCAGAAAACATTACACACAAAAATCATAATAAATAAACAAAATATTAATAATAAAATGTAACAAAATATTATTCTCGCTATCATTTTCAAAATACATTAAATGCCTTTTCACAAACTGTCAAAACAACAAGCAACGAAACAATTTTAATTTTCACGAACTCAAAACACGGTCAATAAAAATGTTATCCGGTTTTTCGTGAAAATCCGGGTGTCATGAGTTGACGAGCCGGTTAAACCCGGGTATCGTGTCAGGGCCAATCACCGTCAAGCTTCAACTTAATCCTCAACCCGAGTGATTTTGATCGGACACTTTAAAACCTGCATAATTTTGGTATTCTCCGTTATTGTACCATAAAATTCTTCCTACCAAATTGAAAATTTAAAAACGTTGACAGTTTTATCTTCAGTCAGAAATTAATCGCCATATTTTATGATCAGATCACACAAGAATAAAATTTAAAGCATAAATTTATCTAATAGGTATTGAGTTAAGTCATTCTTTAGGTTTTGTATTGTATTTGCACACATTCGCAGCCATCAAAACACTTGTAATTTCAATATCGTCATTCATTCATTCATTTTTAAAAAAACGTTGCCCCACACTTGGGTTTCTCCTGTGTCGTGGGTTCAGTTTACAAACATACATGTCACATACACACACAACCAGACCCGAAACAACTATCTGTAGATCATACAAATATTTGTTCCGTGCGGGGATCGAACCCGCGACACATAGCGCAGAAAGCTAATCGCTTAACCACTGCGCCAACCGTGTCGTCATTGAAGTTCTAACACCACGTAAGTCATTTTTTGGTGGTTTTGACATTTTGATGCCATTTGCTAGAGCAGCCATACTCAAACCTAACTCTCTACTCTACTCTAGCTCTACTTTAGCCTAACTCCGAGGAGCACTAGGGCTCCACAGTCTCTGTGGGAGCTCCTCGAAAATACTGATCACTCTTTTAACAGTTGACTCTCTTCTATCAAGCCTGACATCATCCAATTCATGAAAAGTAAAAAACAATTTCATACCTCCCATCAGATGCAAATTTTAATGTCAAGTAATATGATTATTAATAAACAGTACACATAAAACCTGTTTTCAGGGCTCCGTCAAGTATTTTGTTTTCCAAAGGGGTTCCGTCGCTAAAGTTTGAGAACGGCTCTCTGCCAGCTAAAGAATCGAAAGACACGTTGTTTCAACCAATAAGAAACAAGCATCGCCCATTAGAAACTCGTAAAATTAAATGATAATAAAATGGTATTGTACTGGTGTTTATGTAAAATTATGCAGTTTTCTCACTCTCTTGAAAAGTTGCTATTTTGACATACGTGGTGTTAGAACTTCAACAACGATATGTATTAAGGGTGATATGTATTAACTGCATAATTCTGTGTTGAATCCATGCTGGAAACTAACACTATGTTTATATCTATATATGTCCTAAAATCGGCCTTATTCATCTATTGTTATATGAAATAGAGTACGCATATAAGTTTCAGCCAAAGGAGTGTTCATGGCTTACGAGGCAATCTGTTAAGTTGTAAAAGACATCTAGCACTGTCATGAATCTACTCAAAAGGTGTGTGAAGAATATTTCTCAAATTTACGCTAGACTACTTACTAACAAGCAAAACTTTGTGAACATTGTACTAAGTTCTGTTTGAAACCTTCTCTTATACACAATGAGACTGGTCCAACTTTAACGTATGAGTTAGTTGTTTGTGGGATTTCTAGTAGAAGAAAATAGCGTAGGAAGCTAAAGTATACCCATTCATGCTAGGTAATGAAAGTGGTAGCCGTACTTCCAATAATTGTATAAGTTCCAGGCATTTATGTCACGCGTATACATCAAGGTGACTGGAGATTTTATGACGTCATAGTTAATCTTCGATCGTCTTGATGCTCGTAGCTACGGCAAGCACGCTAAGCAGTTGGTCCTGGGTTTCATACGAATACCTATAACAGTCGTTATGGGTATCTGCAGCCCAAATAATCTAACATCCAGTCTAACCTTAGAGTATCAGTATCACGCAGTAATATGAAAGTGAAGGAATAGAGAGAGCACCTGTGTTTGCGCACACACTTGTGCTCTATAATATCTCCTGCGTAGTTGGTTAATCTCCGGTGAGATTGGCCGCCGTGACCGAAATTCGGCCAGGAGGACATTATTATTATTAACTCGACTCAGTTTTAATAAAGAGACTTAGGAGCCACAATTTTTTATCGTGCGACTGATAATTGTCTACGGTATTAAAGCAATTGTCACGTGTGACCTCATGCTAACACAACAGAAGAAATTATAATTGAAATTGAGTATTTTAAATCCATCTTACTAAATCTAAAGTGCTGCTATATTTATTAGGTGTCATAACATCAACCGGGTATAACCGGGTAAACGTCAACTGAACCATCACTCTTATCCGGCCGACATTAGCAATTCAACCGCGACCCGGACATAATCGAAGGACACTAAATCATGTATATTTTTGCATCAACATATATGTATGCTGTTACGTCCCTCGAACTGACGAGGGTTGATACTTGAGGGTTATTGAGGGAACCCTCAAAATCGCTGTCGACTTACAGATACGCGTGATAGGGGTTCGGATAATCGATTTGGTATTAAAAATCGAGTGTTTCGGGTTTAAATCGATGTTTTGTGTGGTTTGCGGAATATGTTACAAGTGTAATACAAGCCCTTTTTTCTTTTATTCCTGTTTGTACTTGAGAGTGTTTCAGGATTAAGGTTTGCATACTCATAATATCGTATTTTGAAATATTTTTTCGTTTCGTAAGCAAGATGGACGGCCTTCCTGCCAAAAAAAATAAGGATTCTGGAAGAAAATTGTTATTCTTGTTGAATAATTCAATACCTCCAATTGGTCCAGTGGTCGCAAGTACGACTACTGAGTGTGAGGTCTTGAAGTTGATTCCCAGGTAGGACAAAGTGTTATTGGGTTTTTCTGTAATTCTCAGTGGCAGAACGCAGTCTGGAACTGTGGCTGGTAGATGGCAATAGGCTTGCCCCCTATTACATGGGACATAATAATAATATAATAATCGACGAAATGCCGGTGTACAGTGTAAAATTGTACACCTCTGCCTAACCTTTCGGGGAATACAGGCGTGATGCTATGTTTTGTTATGTCGTATACTAAGTACTTACTGATAAGGTAAAGCGAGGTCTTTCTAAGAAATAATTATTTATTTTGAAGAATACAAGCTTTTTTTTCTTCATGTATGTTTTTCACTCGATAACAGCATTGGCGAAATGTGGGTGTAAATAATACATCTTTGGCTAACCCTTTTGGGAATTCTGGCGTGATTAATATTTATTGTATTTACGAACGCAATACCCATGACGGTCTTCAGAAAATACGGAGTGACACCAAGTTATGCTATTGGAATACACTCCAATGGTCTTGTGTAGCGTGCGTCTCGGGGGAAAGTTTATTTTTTTTAAGGAAAGAGGTTTATTTTTATACTTAAAAATGACCTGTTTCATTGATATTATTACTGCAATGGAGGCATTACTATGGAAAAATTAAACTGTTGACGGCACGGTTGGCGCAGTGGTTAAAAGATCAACTGCTGCGGTACGTCTCGCGTGTTCGATCGAACAAATATTTGTATGATCTACAGATAGTTGTTTCGGGTCTGGCTCTTTGTGTATGTGAATATATGTATTTGTAAATGCACCCACGATACAGGAGTTAAAAAAGGCAAGGTTAAAAAAGGGCAAAGATTAAAATTAAAATCAAAAATGAAAAAAATACACACAATAATGTTAACCTTAGAACCGTCGTTAGAATTATGTGTGTTTTCAGTTTAATACCTATCTAAAACAGAGTGAACTTTTGCTTTGCGTATACCGGCATCCATTCAGAACAGCTTAACGAATCGTGAAAAGAATATAAGCCTCGGTATTCGGCCAGATATGAAATCATACGAGCCAACGAATTCGATATACATGGTGTTCGTTTTGACACAAACATTTATTTTGTGTATTTTTTTAATCTGAAACTTTCACTGTCTCATTTGTCTATTCATCGCAAGCCTGACTGCTTTGTGTGAGGCACTGGGTTCGAATCCCAGGTCGGGCCAAGTGTTATTGATTTTTTTTTGTATGGTAGATAACAATGGGCTCACCCTTGTGACATGGGATTCAATAACGGCATCGGCAAAATGTGAGTGTACCTAGTACACCTCTGCCGAACCCTTCGAGGAGTACAGGTGTGATGGTATGTTATGATGAAAGAATGGAGATAAACGGATACACCATAGTTTTGATTCGTTTCGACCACTTCGGCTCCGAATACACCCACATGTTAGTCCCAAATCTCCCCACACATGTAAATGTAATCAACATAGAGATCTTAGCAACACAATTCTTTATGGTATGGAGTTTCTTAATCAGTACCTCTATTATGAGTTTTTACTATTTGCTTTCATAGTAAATGTAAATTTTCATGCAAGCGATTTTAGTTCTTAACTTGGTTATATTAGGGATTAGAGTCGCTAATATGACATCTTTATAATATAGTCAATAGTAAATCAAAACTTTACTATGACTAGATGTCACATAAGCGATTCTAATCCCTACTGTAACCAAGTTAAGAACTAAAATCGCTATCATGAAAATTTACTTTACTTTGATAGTAAATAGTAAGAAAACTTGTGATAGTGGTACAGTATTTATGTCAGACTATGAATTTATATGGATAACAAGTCTCTACTTGTTGACTCCACACACATACTTCATTAGGTATTTTATTCTTTTGTTTATTATTCAATCAATTTTTATACAAATTGATATTATGTCGAAATAGAGATATATTAAAAAGTCATCACAAATGTAGCTGGTGTAGCATTTTCCGAATTTATATGGATAACAAGTCTCTACTTGTTGACTCCACACACATACTTCATTAGGTATTTTATTCTTTTGTTTATTATTCAATCAATTTTTATACAAATTGATATTATGTCGAAATAGAGATATATTAAAAAGTCATCACAAATGTAGCTGGTGTAGCATTTTCCGAATTGTTGGTTTATCACATTTAGAGATATATTTACCTTTTAATGTTCAGACCGTCTGTAAAGTTGTACAGATGACCTGGGCAATTCGCACCCTGTCGTTTTCACGGATCAACCCGATATCGAATCGAATCATATCAAAAATAATAACTGCTCAAACACGGTACAACGGATGTCACTGTAATTAGACATCTAGCGTATGAGAGCAAATCTGCCATGCATAATACGGATTTCCAGCCAGGCATGCAACGTAATAGTGAACCAGATTATAATAAGACAGCGTTAATAAATTACCAGCGCGCTCAAGAATATTTGCGTTAAAATAATACACCCTGTATAATGTTTGCATTCCACATCTGAGCACCTCTGTTATTTGCATTGTTAATTTTATAGAATACATTATTTATGAAAGGCTTAATAGATCCGGCTTTGGTATTATAGGGTTAAGATATTATCGAACAATTAGATACATTGTTACTTTAATTTTATCCATATAAAATTAAAGCGTGTGGCTGATATTCATCATCATTATCATCAGCCAGAAGACGTCCACTTCTGAACGAAGGCTTCCCCCAAGGGGGGTTTGCACTAATCCCCACGCTTGGCAGGCGGCATGGGGATCGCGGTGGCTCACCGATTAGTGAGAGGACGCTGCTGCCCGTCCTCCGGTGTCTGGCCGCAGTTTTAGGACGTACCCGGGTGCAGATATTATCTTATGTAAAAAAAAATGAATTGCCACATGACGGAGCAGTAGGTACTTGAGAACGGCTCAGTCGATTTGGCTGTTTTTTTTTCTTGTTATGTTCGTCCTGACAGGTTTGTATGAAAGATTTTTTTTTGAAAAATCGACGGTAAATGTCGTAAATTGCAATGGTATATGAACAACTCAATAAAAAAAATTAATTGCACCCGCGTAACGTCGAAGCACGTCGCTAGTTACATAAATATAAAACTGCTAACATATAGGCGTCAAACGTTTTTCAGATGAAATTGTGTGTCGACAGTCAAATTGAGGTTATTTTGAGACTAACGTTTAAGTTACGACAAAGCTATTACGAACTCTACAGCCTTAGAAACATGTTGGTTACCGAGTGGAGTACCGAGTATTATTCACAAAGCGAGCTAAAACGAATAAGAGAGCATAACATAACATAGCGTCGCGTCAGTATTACCCTAATGGTAAGACAAAGGTGTACTATTTTACACCCAAATTTCGTCGATGCCGTTAACAAATCTCATGTCATAGCGGGCGATTCTATAGCTATCTACCAGGCTCATTCGCAAATTCTGGGCTGCTACTGAATTTTCTAATAGAAAATCTCAATAACACTTTGCCTAGGACCTCACGATCAGCAGCCGCACCTGCGCTCACTAGAACAATGAGGCCGTCAATAAGAGATTATATGACCCATTAAATCCATAATGAAGACCTATTTTGCCTGAGAAATTACTATGTTAGAACTCAAAATACCAAAATCATAATACATTTAAAAGTTATACTTCTTATTTTTTTTTTTAATTTCCATTGATATAAAACACGTGTTACAGATGCACAAATATTTCAATAACTTAGCTATAATAATAATAATATTAGCTATATTCAAGGTAGTTATTGAAATATTTGTGCATCAGTACCTCTATTATGAGTTTTTTACTATTTGCTCTCATAGTAAATGTAAATTTTCATGCAAGCGATTTTCTTTCTTAACTTGGTTACATTAGGGATTAGAGTCGCTAACATGACATCTCTATACTATAGTAAATAGTAAATCAAAACATTACTATGACACATATGTCACATAAGCGACTCTAATCCCTAATGTAACCGAATTAAGAACTAAAATCGCTATCATGAAAATTTACTTTACTATGATAGTAAATAGTAAGAAAACTCGTGATAGCGGTACAGATCAGTTCCCAAGAAAATGTAAGATATATTTACCAGCCAACTTCATGGTGTCGCTTTTATCCTTCGGTGTGCGCGCGCATCGTAAGAATTCACTCTCATCAAGCGCGCTAAAAGAAGTATAACTTAAAAAATATATAAATGTATATGAATTTCCTCTCAATCCGTTTAGTTGTAGGGAAATTACACTGTACTTGGTTCTGATTAAGGTAAAAAAATAAAAACTAATATTTAAAATGGCAACAGGAGACTCAAACTTTCAACCAAAAATAACGATAAAAATCCCAATGAAAACGATATATGGTACGGTTGGCGCAGTGGTTCAGCGTACCACCGCTGCGCTACGAACCGCGGGGTCGATTCCCGCACGGAACAAATATTTAAATGTTCTATATATCCCAGCAGTGAGTTTTCGCGAATGTAAAGATTTGTGTTTGTTAACGCGCCGAAAATACAGAAATAATTACTAGAGTGTTAAAAACTGTGTTAACAATTCATGTTACTACTATAAATGCAGAATGGAATATAAATAAATGTACACTTGGGTGAAATCAGGCGCCACGCCATCACAAAGGTGAACTCGCTTTGATATTTGAGCCCAAAGACAATACACAAACCGATAGACCGGGAGCTAGGGACCTTATAAAATCTATTTCCAGAGATTGTTTGGTAACTGTGGAATATTAACAAAATATAAAATCACGCCTGTGTTTCCCAAAAAATTTGGTAATTTTCAATTTCAATTTCAAAATCTAGGCTGTTACTAAGAATACGATATAACATAGCATCACGCCTGTATACCCCGAAGGGTTAGGCGGCGATAATGCGATACTGAGTGCCTTGTAATAGGGGGCGAGCCTATTGCCATCTACCGGTCACAGTTCCAGACACCGTGCTGCTGTTTAGAATTTTCTTGCAGAAAAACCTTATAAGACTTTGCCCGACCCAAAATGCAAAATATTATATTTTCGAGTGTAATTTTATTAAATCTGTCTCTATAAATTTTAATAAACAATGACAAGAATCTGGCATGGCAATAATAGCCTAGCGTTTGAACGCTTGCCATCCATGCAGGAGGGTTTTAATTCAAACCCGGCCCGCACCTCTGACTTTTCGTAAACATGTGTGGATCAGAATTTGATTATCACTTGCGTTAACGGTGAAGGAAAACATCGTGATGGAACCTGCACCCTTGAGAGGGCTCCATAAAGTTCTCGATGGTTTTTTTTTAAGAATCCGGTGTAAGACTAAACTAAATTGAGCTTTGTTTTTGAAACCAAACAGTGGTACACTTATCATAAAACATTATGTAAAATTATCCGCAGGTATTTTTATAGTTGTTAGATTCAGCAGTGTGGTAAGAAGAAACCACGCATATTAATACAGTAAATTTCTTTTTAAAATAAAAATAAGCAACGTCTCACTATATGGCACAGTGACCTCTAAATCAAATACAATTTATAGTCAGATATTTACATTCCGCGAGCAAACAATGTCGTCGGTTCCCGGACTAAATTGAAGAGAGAAAAAAAATACCTTTGTCTTGGATCTCGGCTTTCTTAAAGATTGATTTGAAGGGGAAAGCCTTTGCCGCTATCCGAAGGATAGATTAAAATTCACAGGTTCCTGATAGAAAAGATTTATTCGTTCGAGACGACTCCATTCCTTTGCTGTGCCAAAGGTTGAATACGAAGCGTTTATTTTCAAGTTGATTGAAGAACAAAGGAAAATGTGGAGTGTATTGCATTCTGTTCAGTAGAGTACTATGTGGAGTTTCAAAATCTGTATGTGCAATATACTCGTATAAAATGTATACCGTTTCTTTTTTTTTTGTAGGCAATGAAAATGCAATCTTTTTTGATTTAGTCCTCAAAAGGAAGTGGGATTCCTACCTTATTTTGTTTCATGTTCTTTTTCCACGGTGACATACAGAAAATAAATTAAAATCCTCCAATCTACCATCAGTCTATTTGCCAGAAGTGCTAATTATGGCAAAATAATATCTATAATCTATGAGATACCCATATCAAGCATTTGACATTTTCTGATATTTTATTCAAACATAGTTCGAAGTCACACTGACCTAGCATTGCTAATCCTCTAAAGACCATCAGTCACCCAACGTAATATTCTCCTTTGAAACCTACGACAGAATATCACTTAACTTGCAAGGAAAAAACGGCACAATACTTTACATAATCTAATTTAGCGAACTGAGTGGAAAATTGCATCATAATAAAACGTCTAGACGTAACTTGTGAGCTGTGACCACGAAACAGTCGCGCAGGGACGAGTCTGTAGTCTCCAGACTGGTAGTTGGTTACAGACTCGTATACTAAGTTAATTGCCTTATTGGTCTAGTGGTCGCAAGCGCGACTGCTGAGCATGAGGTCCTGGGTTCGATTTCTGGGTCGGGCAAAATTTTATAGGTTATTCTGTATGAATATTCTCAGTAGCAGCGCGGAGTTTGGAACTGTTCTCTGGCTCGCCCCTATTACATGGGACTTGATAATAATATAATAAAATCCATCGAAGAATACAGGCTTTGATGCTATGTGTCGTATATTAAGTATTTACGGACAGGTTAAAAAGAGCTCTTTCTGAATAATAACTGTTTATTTTGAAGAATAAATTCTAAATATCTGTGTTTGTAAAAATTTGTATCCGTGAACCAGCGATACAAGAGAAAATCATTGCATGAATTTATATTGTACAGAAACGAAAGCGAGTAGGTAATAGAATAGGCGCGGACGCAGCCAAAGACTAGGGGGGTATCATAAACAGTAAAGTGACTTCCCCCCCCCAAGTTATTTTAAAGTCATGGGTCAAATTAAAGTTGAGCAAATAATAATTTATTTCACTAAATAATTAAATATAATATTATAAATAAAAAACCTACCTATTTTTGATTTCATTGTTTCGACGTTTTAAGAAAAAAATTAAAAATTTGTTTAAAATTTTCATATATTGTGTATTTTTAGGAGGTTTGTTAATTTTACGTGTACGATTTGGAGGGGTCATGGCCCCTACACCTCTCTCCCCTCGGACCGCCACTGTAATAGAAACCAAAATGGTATGGTAGGTACTTAAAATCGGCCTTATAAACACAAAATACAAAGTTCTTTGAAAAACACACAGACGTATTGACGGGTCAAAAGTTCAAGATTTCCACTACTTAGAATATTAATTTATGAATTGTCTAAAAAGTTAATCAAGCTACAAATTTACGTTGAAATTATTTGAAACAAAATTTAAAGTGTATCAAATAAAGCGACTGGAAACTTTAAATTTCAATCTGTCACTAAGTAGAACTTCTCAATGCCGAGGTGTAACTTTAGATGTACTAATTTTGAACTAGTCTAGACTCCAGACAGATGTTTTATGAGTTTCTAACTTAAGTAAGGTACACTCGACGACATTTGCTCATTTCTTAGAAGATATTAAGGCAACAATGAACTAACATTGTTCAACTAGATATAAACTGTTGTTTATCTTTAAGATAACTTTGGCGTGAGAATCACTCACGCTTATATTCCCAAAAGAGTTAGACAGCGGTGTATTAAACACTTACATTTTCTATTAAGTCCCATGTAATAGGGGGCGATCCTATTGATATTAGCCGGTCATTTTTATAAAATCCGGGCTGCTAATGAGAATGATCTAAATTATGAAACGTACGTATCAGTACGTTTATTATGTTACCCCACCTGTTTGCAGGACCTCTGTGGTAATTCCGTTATCACCAGGTACCTTGAGTAATCTTGTTTTATAATGTTGTATAACATTTGATTACGGTATGCGAGAGACTTATCAGAATAATCAGACTCAAAAAATCCCGACACGGAGATCGAAATCAGGACCTCACTCATAACTAGACTCATTTTCAGATAATCATCTTTAAATTTCGCTTGATGACTTTTGGTCCTGAGTGTAGATCGCGTCACGTTCTCCAAAATCGCTTCAAAATTGTCAAATCGACTTTTTTTGTTTTTCAGTGTATTAAAAGCAACAGACGATAAGCCAGTACAAATATTTATATGGCTAGTACAAATATTAATACTGAGTTATTCTGGGTCTGGGTGTATAATATGGAAATCTCTGGACTGTAACCACGATACAGGCGAAATTTGATGTCAAGCAACGTTTAAATTGAGGGACTTAAATACTGATCGCGATATAGCAAGATAGCGTTTATTCTTGTAGAAAGAAACATGTCTTAATCCAGTTAAGTTAAAAATATTTTATCTACTCCGTAAAAAAAATATTAGGTATAGGTAACTAATATTATATTCAGTTCATGGAATCGAAATCCGATAAGCAATCGGTTTTGAACTAAATTTGAAAATCATCTTGTTATAATAATCAACTTATTCAAAATTATTTTTCAAGATATTAAGGGTTCACTGGAGTCTTAACAAAAATATGAATAAATAGATTTTTTAAAAGAAAAATACATTAAACTCTTTATAAAAAGACTAGCTGTGCCCGCGACTTCGTTCGCGTGGATGTCGGAACTTAACAATGTATTTTTTAGTGAGACCAAATGCACTTAACCCTATTTTTTTCTAAAATAAAAGATTTTTTCTAAAATAAAAGTAGCCTAAGTTACTCCTTATTACATCAGCTATCTGCCAATAAAAGTCCCGTCAAAATCGGTCCAGCCTTTTCAGAGATTAGCCTATACAAACAGTCAGACAGACAGACAAAAATTGTAAAAAATGTTATTTTAGTGTATGTACCGTATATATATTCATATGCATGTAGCAAAAAACGGTTATTTCAATATTACAAACAGACACTCCAATTTTATTTATATGTATAGATGCACGCACGAATATCCAAAGATTTAGCCGCAAGCGTTGCTTAACCTCACAGATCGACTGTTCTGAAAGGTAGCTATGTAGCTACGAGACGTTCAAAAAAGTTGCCAAAAAAAAACCTAACACATAGCTTTCTGTAGTTTCTGCCTACGAAAGAATATCTACTACTTGTCTATGAATGATTACTGAATAAAAAAAGAGTGCTCTATGGACAGGGAGACATTAGTATATAGGTAGAAACGGCGTATAAAAATTACTTACTTTTTTTAGTAAGTCCAAACTGTATTACTGCTAGACATACATACTTACACTGATAAATATTTTACTATTTTCTATATCTACTAGTTACTTAGCCACACCGGTCCATCTGCGAAGTTAAGCAGCGCTTGCTACGGTCAGTCCTTGGATGGAGGACCGTCCTTTACACATCCGTGCTTCGAAATGCACGATAAGCAATTGACCTCGGGGTCATACGAATACATACCTATAACGGTCGTTACGGGTGTCAGCAAGCCAAAAAGCTTGACAATCAGTCTAACCTTCAGGGGCGTATTTACCCTAGGGCCAAAAGGGCCATGGCCCGGGGCGGCAAGCTGCGAGGGGCGGGGCAAGCCGCACCTCGCGCTCAGCTTTGTGCGACTTTCTTTTGGACTTTATATGCCTGAAGAAATTTAAAAAAAGCCTACCTAATTAACAAAAAGTAAAACTCATTTGGTTGTAAGTTTGATAGACATTAAAACGCGAGGTTATCGTATGCCTGAACAGCGGGCGGCCGCGGCGGGGCGGCGGCGCCGTGTCCGTCGGACTCCATTGCGACTCGGGACTAGTCGGGATGTTTCGACGTTGCTCGTGTCGTTTTCGTTCATATCCATAGGCAAAAGCGGGTGGGGCGCGGGGTGACGCAGGCGGCGGCGGGGGTGACTTCGTCAACTTCGACAATTCGTGCTTCACTTGTGTCAAGTTTTTAACTGACTTCAAAAAGGAGGAGGTTCTCAATTCGAAAGTATGTTTTTTTTTTATGTTTGTTACGCGATCATTTCTTCAATTATGGATCGATTTTAAAAATTATTTTTTTTCTGATAGAATATGCTCCCAAGTTGGTCCCATTGTCACCAAATTAGGATCTGATGACACCTATATCTTAGGGAAATCCTCAACTATTGTAGTACGAATAGCGTGTTTGAGCTTTTTTTCTTAATATGTCAGCTGAAAATCATCATTTCATGATGCTGAGCTGATGATGGAACCTCCTCCTTTTTTGAAGTCGGTTAATAAATGGTGTTTATTTATTTCTTTGTTTGGCCTTATTAGTTTTTTTCATTGATTATCATCGTTCTCAGCGCACATCAACACACTGCTGGATTTTATTTATAAACTAGCTGTGCCCGCGACTTCGTTCGCGTGGAAACGCGTGTCGAAACTTAACAATGTATTTTTTAGTGAGACCAAATGCACTGAACCCTATTTTTTTCTAAAATAAAAGAATTTTTCTAAAATAAAAGTAGCCTAAGTTACTCCTTATTACATCAGCTACCTGCCAATAAAAGTCCCGTCAAAATCGGTCCAGTCATTTCAGAGATTAGCCTATACAAGCAGACAGACAGACAGACAGACAAAAATTGTAAAAAATGTTATTTTGGTGTATGTACCGTATATATATTCATATGCATGTAGTAAAAAACGGTTATTTCAATATTACAAACAAACACTCCAATTTTATTTATATGTATAGATTAAAAGTTTTTGCTTTTTTTCCGTTTATTTATGGGGCGGCAAACCTTACAGGCCCAGGGCGCTGAATCTTAAAATACGCCACTGCTAACCTTAGAGTATCAATATTGTCTTAGTAATTAGGTGGCTGAGATCAGATGGCGGTTGCTTCACGTACCATACTGATATTCAACAGGTTTGACTGGAAGCCCATCCTAGTTTAATTGGGAAATGGCTAAGCAGATGATGATATACATATAATTGATTTTCATTTCGATTTTGAACCTTCTGTCAAAAAAGTCAGTAGCTTTTAGCTTCGAAGAACCAATATTATTTAAAACGAAGTCTTATTTCGTTGGTATTAAAGTTGTAATTACTGAGAGTTATATATAATTTTGACCGACGCAAATCCACATATCTCTTTATTTTTAAATACTATTTTATGCATTTTGAAAGTTGTGTACATAATATTATAGACTAGATATCTATCCTGAGGGCTCCGAACTATCTGATGCTGGCTATATTTACGTATTATTCCGTCAAATTAAATTCCCCTACTGTATTGTGCAAAACCATTAATATCAACCCCGCTTTTTAAAACGGAAACGAGTGAATAACAAATAGATATTTTATGTTAAATTGTTTTTGAACAAATAAATTAAAATAAATTTAATTGTTTGTTATGTTTTTTTTTTAAATACAATGTTTGGGAGGGTTAGCTTTATAATTCGTGTGCTCATTAATTAAATATTAAATTGTTTTTCTTTGAGGGTCGTGTATTTAAATCATAATAGGGCCCTTATTTTTCCGTGGACTAGCTTTCAGTGTTTTAATATGCGGATAATATGATTATGACTGTTGTTCCACCATATAACATTACATAAATAACATAGCATCACGCCTGTATTCCCCGAAGGGTAAGGCAGAGGTGTAGATACTATTTGTATACCTACCCACATTTCGCCGAAGCTGTTGTTGAGTCTCATGTAATAGGGGGCGAGCTATTTTCAGCACAGTTTTAGACTCCATGCTGCTACTGAGAATTTCTATATAGAACAACCCAAAACGCTTTGCCTGACCCGGGAATCGATCCCAGGACCTCACGCTCAGCAGTTGCTTGCGACTATTCATCACTATACTATGGCCTAGCCGAAGAGAATCAAGTTCCTACAGATGTTGAACTCTAATGAGACACTGTAGCTGAGATTGTTACATGAGATCTGGCGCACCCTGGGCAATCAGCCTCGCTAATACCATTGTTGACAAGATAATCATTCCACTAGGCATGATTTCCATGCTCATGCCAACTCTAAAGAAGAACCTTAGCTGTTCTAAGAGTACATGACGCTCACTATAAAATCAGGGTGCCTAGATTGAGCAATGGTACCACAGGAGAGTAGTCCTAAAATATACGGGAATGAAAAATATCTAAGGTCATGACTTTGAGAGCGGTTTTCGCGCCCTTCGACATAAATCTCTATTAAAGATAGTCTCTGCCTCTATAGAATTTTTTAAAGTTCCAACGACTGTTGCGTTTTCAGTAATAAACCTAACACTACACAAATTAAAATGGCAGGCGAGCGATATCTGGCATCTTTATACGTATATCTCGGTTACGACATGATCTCTAAATTCGAGAATTACCATCCTAGTCATAGTCTACATATCGACTGTGAACTGGCAACATGTCCTATCTCGATTTTATGAGTATTTTACTTGGTTATACCATTCTAAACTATTTCATACCCGGCAGCGCTGCAACAAGCATATTTTACTTCAATGAAAATTAGACCCCAAAATCGAATTCATTCAATTTGTACTAACATTGACCGCGTTGTATGTACAACGCGGTCGATAGTTTCTTCTTAATCCTGTAATGTTGTTAAAAATGAGATAGTACCAGTTGCCAGTTCACAGCCGATATGTCATTACAAAGCATTTTGAATCTCGTCTAGTCTTTTTGCATAACAGCAAGCTCTTAATTCCCTTCAAAACACAAATGTCTCGTATCTTGCGGCGTGTTTAGAACAGTAGTTCCTACGTGCGGTAGAATAGGCTAGATTAAAACACAGATTGTCGCTGGAGGGTTGTTTTGGCATCGTGACAACGCCGCAGCATGTGTGAACTCATTTACTGTTGTCCAACAAGCCAGAATAAAGCCACTGAGTTGATTTACAGGGCCTTGTGTACCTGGCTTTATTTAAGGAGCATGTGGCTGTGTACAGCTTAAATTAACATGTATAGATAAGAGTTTTTTATTAGATTTACATAGGTATCTTATAAATACGTACTGTAGTAGTACTGCCTGATTGGTCTAGAGGTTGAAAACGCGACTGCTTAGCGTAAGGTTTTGAGTTCGATTCACAATTTACCATGTATCATCATATCACGATGTATCATGCGCATGGTAATTTTCTAACATTGTTTTGTTTTTTGGTTTTTCTGTAGCAGGCAGGCAGGATAGTGTTTGGAAACTCTCAGAACTTGTGCAGTAATAAAAGTACTCAAATGGTACTTAACAATCTTCAGCGATTTTGTTCTCCTGTGCGAATAATTCCTGTATAGTAGGTGCGGTTACAAACACAAATATTCACATGGACAAATATCCAGACCCGGAACAACAATCCGTAGGTCATACAAATAGTTATTCTGTGTAGTCAGACCTGCAACACGCAGCGCAAGAGTTGATTGGTCGACCACCTGGGCAACAACCCTTCCGTTAAACTGGATGTACCTGTTCACAGTGATGTAGGTGTACAGGTACAGTCAACATCAAAAATATGTATTCACGTAGCGAAATTCGAACGCTTATTCTTGGAAAACTATTAGTTAAAATCATCAAAATTAAATGACCATGTATTTTTATGTATCCGCAGATACTATGTTTAAGATTAGCCAAGATTTCAATCACGATTTCCTCCAAGAATCGCTTTTGAAGTTCATTAAGTGTATAGATCTTTTTGATGCTGACTGTATACCTCGGCCTAACCCGTTGGGAAATTACACTTTGAGTAATTTCCGAAGAAATGGATTAACGGAATACGCTTTCATCTTCAATAGAACTTTAGGTAGGTACTTATCTATTCTGTTACGTTATATCGGAGTCACGAAATAGGTATAGACAATATTTCGCCAAACACAACTTGACAAATCGACTCCTCATCTTAATCTGTCGATGTCGGCCTACTGTGTTCCTCTGAGATATTTCGTTTTTTCTTAAAAAAAAAACGTTGCCCCACACTACGATTTCTCCTGTGTCGTGGACGTATAGTATTATATTATCTGTGGTCGTGGGTACATTTTTACAAACATACATGTCACATGCACACACAACCAGACCCGAAACAACTATATCTATATCTGTAGATCATACAAAACAACTAACACTTTGCCCGACCCGGGAATCGATCGCAGGAGCTCATGCTCAACCAACCACAAACCAAATATCTCTGGTTACTATACATGAACCATCCATAATAATAATGTTCAACAATCAACATATTGCCAAGGATTGCCTTATTATTCCATAATGTCCTCCTGACCGAGTTTTAGTCACGGCGCACAGTGGGGGGCTTTGTATGGGCGTGCGGAAAATATTGTTTATTTATTTGATACGTAACCTAATGTCTATTTTTTCTTAATATTTATATTTATGTTGATGAATATTCTTGCAGTATAATGTTAATATGTATGTACTAAACCTATTTTTAGGTATTTACACCAAGGTTTCAAAGGAATAAAATTCGTACTATGGTTTTTCTTACGATTTATTTTAAATTAACTATATTTACATAACATAACATAACATAGCATCACGCCTGTATTCCCCGAAGGGTTAGGCAGAGGTGTACTATTGTACACCCACTACTAACTATATTACTAACTATATTTTTCTTCTCTTATACCTTTAGCTAACACAAGAATAGCTCTCAGACACATCTATGTCTTGTAGATAGCACTCTTTTTTGTTCGCTCGAACTTTGTCGTAGGTAAGGAAAATGTCACAACCCGTCTCTTTCACAACCTTCTTTATAATTTCGTATTGGTGTTTCGATAATGCGGCATCTAGCATTAATGCCAAAGCTTTTTCTGGTTTTAACGGAGCGATTTCCAATGATTTATTTAATTTTTCTACAACTGTGATTATTAAGTCCTCTGGATTTTCTACACACAATTTCTTCACTTTATAGCGTCTTATGCGAGAACAACATTAATCAAATGGCTTCTCTGGTCGTCCACTTAGTAGTCATGACCTTTTGGAAGGTCCCGGTGAATCATTGTCGTCATTATCACTAACAGAAGCAGCACTTGCAGGAATTGTAAGGCTTAGAGCCAACCATTCCTGATTATTGGTAAGAACGCGGCTTTTGAGTAAACCTTGAAATTTTTTTTTTGTAGTTCTTTTTTGAGTTTCTCAAGAACACTTCCAGTTACGTTAGGATATTTACATTTTAAAGCTTCAATGCACTCCTCCGGGTCTCTATTGTAAGACAACGCGATTTCGGCTATTCCCGAATATAAAAATGTGAAAGTTGACATGGTTTGTTTTTACTTTCTCAGGTTGATGGTAAATGGTGAAGGTAAATGACAAAATATATAATTTCTATCCAATTTATAGGTCCTAGGTCTAACATAAGATAATTGAGGGTATTAATTGAGGGTAGTAATTAGCTAATTGAATTTCTTTTTTAATTAAGTAATTACCTAAAATATAGATTTCTTAGTATTGAAATAATATGGAACGATTAAATAAATGACTTCTCATGAATTTAGATAGCAATCGTCACATTTGATAATGATTTCATAGCTCATTTTCAATACCACTAATTTTTGTCAGTCTTACTCTAGGCTAGTTAATGTTAGCTTTATCATCAAGGGGCAGATGGTGGCAGTTGAATTTGGTGTCTACTTGTTTGTGAGGGTTGTCCCTATAATACTATGTATAATTCAGCCGGTAGCAGCCGGTAGATCGATACTTATGGGCTTAGAATGACAGAAAAAGAGAAAAAAATAGCATAGGGATATAATAAATAGAATTAAATATAAAATCTGAATATAATCGTGTAACGATACTGGTTTTATATTAACAAAGGTATGACAATTTATAATAAACATCGAAATCGAAACATTAAAAAATGCACGAGTGTTGAGTATATCATGTTCAAAATAGTACTAAAACTTGCTTAAATAGAACTCGTTCGGTTTAGTGTTACTTTGTGTACAATTTATTCAGTACCAAAAACAGTTATATGTTTTATCCTTGTTGTTATACGTTTCCACAGGTGTCTTTTTTTAAAATAAAATATAAACTTCCTTATAGAGAACTACAAAAAAAATGACTTTTTTCCGCCCGCAACCCACCGTGCGGCGGCCAATCTCACCGGAGATTAGCCAACTACGCAGGAGATATTATAGAGCGCTAGTGTATGAACAAACACAGGTAGTCTCTCTATTGCTTCACTCTCATAGTCCAATAGGACTCAATCCCACTCTGGGGAGAGATATCAGGCGCAGGACCAACGGCTTTACGCGCTTTCCGAGGCACGGTGTGTATTCACATACACAAAGACTAGACCCGAAAAAACTATCTGTAGATCATACAAATATTTGTTCCGTGCGGGAATCGAACCCGCGACACGTAGCGCAGCAGTCGATCTCTCAACCACTGTGCCAACCGTGCCGTCGTATTATTCCATACATACATAACCCCACGCTATTTTCCCGTGGGGGTACGCAGAAACTATGGAAAGCCATGTGCTACGATCCTTACATAAACCTACATCAACTCTCAGCTTCATCTACAATACTACTACTCAGACTCAAACTCAAAACTTTTTTATTCGGCCATAATAGGCATAAAAGGCCATAAAAGGCACTTACAAATCGTTTAGTAATAATATTCTATTGCCATAAATTGAAATAAAACACTGATACAATATTGACACCAAATTTTATTGAAATGCATATAAGTATTACATAATACGATATACATAAAATTCATGTAGGTTACAATATACATGATGCAAAAACACCCTTATTGAAGCCAAAATCTACACATTCATCACATTAAATTAATAATTTAACCTTTAAGTACTGACGTGGGTGTCTCATAGACGGCGAGTGATCATAGTGAGTCTTATTTAGTCACCTTAGACGTTAACGTTACGCCCTTTCCGCTAGTTTCGGGATTTTACGCGTTGAGAAATGTTAATTAACAGTAGGAACATAATTATGTAGAGTAATACCTCGACTTACGCTACCCCGAGTTACGCGAATACTGGAATTACGCGATTTTCGAATCTCATTCGTTACTTTGAGAGCTACACAACTCGATTACTCACTCCCCCTCATTATTGTTCAGCTAATGTAGACGTACGGACGTTTCGCGCAGAATCAACGCTTAGCTATAATTTATTTTGTGTTATTTATTCCTGAACTACGGAGTGTGAGCTTGTTGAAATTATACCCCGACTTACGCGAATTCGACTTACGCGGTTATCGCTTAGTCCCACCTATCGCGTAAGTTCGGGATATTACTGTATTTTAAATAACTTATGTTGTTTTTAGTTCCTCATAACATTATTTATTGATAATATAATTTGCGCAGTCGTCTGAGACGTCACATCACCATTTATAACCTGGCTAAACCACATCAGTACTCAAAGGTTATTTTTGAGTATTAAAAAACAATTCTGTCTTGTTAAAAGGCTATTCCAGACACACATCTTGGGTGCGTTTACAAACACAAATCTTCACATACACAAACACTTAGAGCCCGGAACAACTGTAGGCCATACACAGAAGTATTTGTTCCGTACGGGAATCGAATCCGCAACACGTAGCGCAGCAGTCGATCGCCCGATTCGACAACCATACCCTCAAAACAATATCACTTTATATCTTCTGTAGCTCATAATGTACCCAATGTAACCCAAGCCTGATTCCATACAAAAAAAAATCGTTACAATGAAAAGAATCCGTGATTTTCGGCTTCAATAAAGGTCTATCAATGAAGTCTATTAATAATGATTAAATTAGTATTTTGAATAAATAATCTTAACCTAGAAGTAATTCTTTGGTCTTAAGCTATGGATTTGATCGACGGCACGCCCAGTCGAAGTCTGTCTTTGAGTTCCAATAGTCGCTTGTACATGGAGATCTTGCTGTTCGGGAAAGTCGTTTTGGCGTCTCTTTCCTATAACAAATTATTTATAATATTATCTACGTGTATCTTCAAGCTTGTATTCCTTGAAGGGCTCGGCAGAGGTATACGGTTCTATACTTCGGTTCAATTAAATTTAATAACGCACGCAATTAATTTTTTTTTTACTTATATAGTTATTACTAGTTTACCTAACTGAGGCAAAACTTCACACATCCCCTAATAATTTACGAATAATGGAAAGTGGGATAATTAATTTAAATATTTTATTTATCTTTTATTAAAAAAGAAAACTGCAGTATCGTGGGTGCGTTTACAAACACATATATTCACAGAAACAAAGACCCAGACCCGAAACAACTAGATATCTGTAGATCATACAAATATATGTTCCGTGCGGGAATCGAACTCGCAACACGTAGCACAGCAGTCGATCTCTCAACCGTGCCGTCATATATATGTACCTACTATTATTTTTTAAGAATTTAATGTTAAGTCTAGCATTACATACTGTAAAATTGAGTCCTAAAAAATGATATAATTTTCTTTGGCTCGATCGACTATCAGTATGGCGAATTTAATTTATATTTATCAATATTATAGTTTATAAAAAGTTTGAAGTCAATTCAGTAGTCAATAATGAACAGACTATATTCAGGGTTTGCATTTATTGGCAGGGTTACAGGACACAATTTAATCCTGAGTTGTAAAAATTGAATGTTTCTTATCAGAAACACTTATTATTATGTGATTTGGCAAATTATTGTTGTAGAAAAAAACCCCATAAAAATGCTTGACCTGAGAAACCTAATACCATATCCTCAACAAGCACACTTGCTACCACTGGATCATTTAGGTAATTGTATGCTTTATTATTTACAATCTAATATATGTAGACAAAACTAGTATATTGGTAACATGTTGAGAAACTAAAATAAAAATACTCACATTTGGAAAGAAATCAATCTCCACCATAATAACATCAAAAAATGTTGTTGCTATGATAACAGGACCTGTGTCCCTTTCGCTCACATCCAATTGTAGAGCAAATTTTCCATCTGGCAAATGTGCAAGGGTATCAAATAAAGGCCTGTTAGTCCGCTTCTGATTTTCCAACCGATATAACAAGATCTCACCAGCTTGTGTAGCAATTAGAACGAATGTTCCATAGAAAAACAAAGAAGTGATCGGTGGAAATTCTAAATACAAATGCTGATATTTGTCAGTCTCAATTTTGAATAAGTTTCTAGAATAGCATACAAAATTTTTATCATTAATCGCAGATATATGTTTGATTTGTTTCACCCAGTCTGTGGGACAATTTATAGTTTTTATGGACACAGTTCTGTTTCTGGCTATTGTAATGATTTTACCACATTCAGTAAATAAGTAAACATTGCCTTTGTTGCACTGAATTTCTTTGATATCATACTTTGAGTGAAGCATCAATTTTGATTCGAGATTTTGCAGCGCTAAGTCACATATATAGACATCTCTGTTATTAAAGAAATATAGTTCTTCTCCATCTAGGACAAAGTTATCAGCTTTGAAAAACGCTTCTGTCATAAATGTTGTGTCATCAACTGTCCTTTGAAGAAGTATTCCACATTTTAGGAGCATTACTGTAGCATAATCATTATTGGAAATTTTCAGGCAATTCTTCTCTGGAACGGCAACTGGTATGTATTTTAAGGTACTCATGTCATACAGGACAATGCCTCTTGTGTCTTTCAGAGGTAAAACTCCATAATCAATATCTAGAGCATGATTTTTATCGTGTGAGGAGAATTTATAGAACTGACGTATACTTTTCTCAAACGATGTCACTTTCGCCCACATTGCCATGTTTTTATAAATGTGGAACCAATTACAGTGGCTGCCAGATTTTCTTTTGGCTATTAAGGATGGATATTTATACTCCTTGTAGCACATTTTTTCCCATAAAAAATCGAGACTGTCTATGACTTCCTTCCATTTTTTGCAGACCCTGCGGCATTTTCCGAGGGTAAAACCATTCGTTCTTATCAATATATCGATGAAAGTTTCTGGTGGCAAGCTGTCTATATTCATAACTATTAAAAAGATTGGTCTACTATTGTTCTGAATATCTGATCTGATAATTCTGATCTTTATTATCAACCGCTCATTGTTTTACAACTGAAATGGATAAATTACACATGTATTAAAAAAAAATTACGCCGTTTTATTTACTCTTTTATTAATTTAAGTGCATTTATTCGAAAATAACTTACCGTGTTTACAATTTTATCTCGTATCATTGGACTGATAACTCGTGATTTTGACGTTTTGTTTGATGATGTTGGTATCTATTTTGACTATTTCTTACGTTCGGAAATAATAAAATGTTTTAATGATATCGCTGTGTCGACAAAGGTTTTCATTAAAAAAAATATTGGAGTCAGAATTAATAGATACATACTTTGAGTTGAACTTTGAGTGCTACTAGCGCTGATTGGTCGATTTGTGTGGATAATCATAATCAACGTTTGATCCAACGGTCAGTCCATGGATGGGTGTGGTGGTTTTCCATAGATCGAGTCGCCTCCGTACGTAACGGGTGTCTACCTTGGAATATCAGTGTCTCCCAGATACTGGGTGGCAAAGATCAGATGGCAGCCGCTCTGTGTAAAATACTGATATTCAGACGCAACCGGTTAGACGGGTAGAAGCCGACCCGAATGTAGTTGGGAAAAGGCTAGGTAGATGATGACGAAATGTTGGACTTTACAAAAGTACTAAGTACATACTACCTACTATTAAAAATCTGTAATCGCATCGCGCGAGAAATCAAAACCTACCAATAAAAGAATTTCTCCACTGCTCTTCATCAGCTGGCCAGTGGCCAGTTGAATAATCCACCAACAACCGAAATGTATTGCTATCTTTTGCGTATAAAAGACGAAAAATCGTCGGTTAGTAAGTCGTAGGCAGAATAGCACAAAATATAGAGGAATAAAGTTTATTTTTAACTTCTAGTAGGTATTTCCATTCATAGCTGATCCCAGCGAGGACTGAAAACGCGCTCCTTTACACGGAAAGCTATTTCTATGCGACTCATATATCAATTATCAATATATTTTCAATATATCTCAAAAATAAATAAAAACTCAGAAACAACCCAACTAATGCAATATTTTATTACACCATAACAATAATACACTTATAATAATTCAATTCAAATAACATATATAGCATTTCACATAGCTAACCATTTCACATACATCTGTTAAAGATTTTACTCAGACTGATAAAGCGATTTTTCTATCATTGTCAGAAAAAAGAATGTTGAACGAAAAGATTTGTTAACTTGCTGATTCTCACTGCACACAAGCTTACAAGTACTAGGTATCTTATTTTTACTTTTTAGAGTCAAATAACAAAAATCGATTCGTAGTTTTTGATCTATGAATAGATTTTTTCATAGTTTTTTACCTATCTATCTATATTGCACCATATTATAAATGATGCAACATAGATGTAGGCACTAACCGTCCGTATCCTTTATTTATGAAGTGTAAGCTAAGCGTTGATTTCTCCATTTGCTTTGTTAAAAAATAGCGACAGCCTGTTTCCCTAGACCACGTGTCTTCAACCTTTTTAATATCAAGGGCCGAGAAATCTTTGATTTTATGTTTGCGGGCGTTTGTGTTGACTATTATGTTTTATTTTCTTATCATTTGGAGACATTTGCCCTAGACAATCGAGAAAGGCTGAATTTTTATGAAACACGTGACTATTTCGCAGCTTATGTACCGACAGTATATTTTGTTCCAATTGTTATCCTGTAGTAATTGTAGATTCTACACTTCACTACAGGCACAAGCCATTTACGGATAGTGAACACAATTCTGTAAGAATCTATACAAAACTAGTCAAAATCCGTTGCGTGCGTATCGTCCGTTGCGTGTTTTATTTAGCCTAATAAAACAAGAAATAATCGAATTCAAAAATATACATGAAATATTCATATTTAAACTTCAAATTAATCAGAATGTCAAAATTAAATATATTTTATTAAATTCATAATCATAATCCATTCATACCAATTAAAATGCTCATGAAAATGACATAGAATAAAACAGTAGCAAAATTATAAAAATACTAAGTCTCCTTAACATAGTTTTTGATTGACGTGTAATATAACCTTAACCTTTCAAGTGTCGGAAAGTAGAAAATGTAATGTTTGCGGCTCCTGGGAGCCTGACAACACTAAATTAATTAAGACAGATATATTGAGTGCACGAACTCTCGAAGACTTTGTGAATGGAAATATACAGAATGTTTCTTAATAAAAACATATATAACTCCACTCAACATTTTGTATAACAGTAAAAAAAATGAGATTTAAACTGATCCAAAAACAGCTTAGGCAGATCTAACAGCATATTAAAATAAATTACATCATTTAGAAACACCCTGTATTCAGGAAGCAGTTTTAATTCTTACACTGATGGCTGCTGCTTGATTATATGCATAGAGTAAAAAAAAATAACCCCAATTACAGAAAACACATACGTAAATATGAAATAACTCTATGATCACTGATTCAATGTATGTTAATCTTTCATTTAAATACCTAATTACTAATCTTCGCAAACATACTTTGGTAGAAAAGCTTTACTATGCTAAAAATTGTGTATAAAAAATTGTGATACGCAAAAATGTGAGGCTGAATAGCCATAATATAACATAATAACTTCACATAATATTCACTGAGATATCATTTTCGTTTAATTAATTGAGCTAAAAAAGCATTTATACAATTTTCAACACTATATTGGAAAAAAAACATGTAATTATTAGCTATATCTTTGCTCGGATTTTTCATTTTTCATACTCTTATCAACATGCATTATTTTCTTGGCTTCAGTGTAATTTCAAACTAGGAAATCACACTCTATCGCGCTTGCGACCACTACACCAAAGGCAGTTTAAAAAGTATACTAATAACTACTAACGCAAATAAATGTTTTACAAAGGTTTCACATGGATATTTATATAAAATTTCTTACTTCTGACTTAATGACGTGCAAATTTGAGAAAATTTTAAAAATACCCCGATAAAAAATATATTAAATTACAATGCAGTAGGAATGCTTACACATAAAGCAGTCAACACATTTTGGTGTTGAGTGCTGTCAACGCAGAGGGTTCAGAGGATACCTAAATCTAATCAGACAAGTCAATAGAAGTCTTAAGGGCGCGTTATCTTGTCGCGTGTAAAAACGACGGATTTGCATGGAATACAGTTGAATTTATATTTAAATTAGCCAGTCCACTTTTTGATCAAATCGACAATATTACTATTTTATTTGCATTAAAGCTTTGTTAATAAATGTGCTATAAATAATCAGCCCAAAGATATACGAGGGTTTATTACTTCTAAAAAAGAATTACTTAGTTTCTTATCCAGACCTCAAACTACTGTAATAGCTAAGAATTTTATATTTTTTGTTAAATATAACAAAAAAAAATGAACTTATTAACAGCAATATTTGACTATTAGACTGATTTATTACATTAATAAAATCTTAATGATAAAATAAATCAATTTAAAAACAATTATAATAAACTTAGCTACTGCAATAGCCATTCAGTTATTTCACAACATTGTTCTTGGGTCTAAAATGGCCGCTTTTAATTAATCATAATATAATTCACATTTAAAAAGAAACAAAACGGGTACGTTGCTTCCAACTCTAAACTTGATAGCTGTAAGTTTCAAATTCAGTCATTATCTGTTTGACAGTTATTATTAAGATTCCTAAATGAAATTATTGTGGCCGTTTTAGACCCCGTGTGTACAAGGACGGATCCAGCTTTCAAGTCAGGTCACATGTTTGTAGTCTAGTCGGGACAGGCTCCTATTCGATTACAATAATAAATACTGTACGATCAATGCGATTAGAAAAATTATCAGTGGTCGACCTAGAACCAGCCCATAGGTCATGACCCCAATGACCCCCCCCCCCTGGATCTGCCCTTGCGTGTGTATTAAGATATTTATATATTTGATCATTTTAGAAATACGAATTGACACGATAATCTCTCTGTACCTCACATATTATGTGTATGTGCTCGATTTTGTTAAATGAGCAGCAGAATATCGCAAATATGTCTAGCCTTTTATTAAGAACAAAAGGCATGATTGGTCATTAAAACGGACACTTATTCTGGCTTGGATTAAAAGTAGGAATGATTAGTAAAACTAAATACCAATTGGAACCTAAGCTATTCAATAAATATTTTTACATACCACTAAAGTCTTATTGAAGTGATAACTACTAGTAAGTATAGTCACAAAGCGGTAAATAACTTGATTAACATATAAAACATATTATTATTAATAACTAATTGTAGACATACATATAAATATCGATTTCTTTGATTAACAAAATGAGCAAAAGTTTATTAACAAATTCAGATAAAATAGTAAATGCAAATATAAAAATTGTGATATTTATTTTACATATTAAATATAATTTCATTACTAGCTTACTTCGAGAACAGATTCATAGAAGATGTAATCACATCGATTCGCATTTAATCTTGAAAATGGCTATTTTGTACATATTATTTCTCTCTTCCCCATGGGTTAAGCTTACGCATTTTTATAATTAAAAGTCCTAAAGTGTATCTCGGCTAAATGCGAACCAATATCAACACATTTAATCTAAAACCAAAGCAATGAATGTTTACAACTTTTTGTTCTAAAGGCTTTAAAAACTATTTGACTTAGAATGTCGAGACTATATTGTGACAACATTTCATTGCCTTTTTTTAGATATCTTCGAGACTAGTTAGGACAGTGATGTGTCTTTAAAAAATATTTCACTATAAAAAGCAGAATGTACAAATATTACAAACTGTCGAGCCCAATATACAGGGTGTAAAGTTGAAGCGGGCCCTGGAGGGGAAGTACCCGAAATACTGTATTCAGCTAATTTTACTCAAAGGGAACATTTTTTTTTCCTAAGATAAACTGCATTAATTATTTTTTAATTAAATGTGAAAAATAACAGACCTTAATATTAAGAGTATTTCCGTCCAGTGCCCGTTTCAACTCCCCACCTTGTATAGTAACGTTCTATACAAATATAATTACTTTAAAAATAAATACATAATAATTAATAATATATTGTTATCAATTTTATATTTATCAATTCTTAATTATTAATTTTATATTTTTCAGTATAAAACGTTTCGTAAAAGAGATTTTATTAACTTCATTACATTTTTATCATACATAATTTTATCTACATAAACAATATCAGATATGTAACACGCATTTACATTTTTGCATACACATAAAGCGCTGAAATTACATTGTTCTACATGAAACAGCGTAATAAGAACTTATTCTAAAACGAATAAAGTCTAAATTTGCTTATCACCTATTTTTGAGCATGTTTGATACGACTAGCATAGTAAAACTACCTATTATATATAGAGTTGCCGGAATCGAAGCCAGTAGTTTGTATCTCTCCTCTGTAAAAGAAAACATGGATTGTATTAGTACAAGAAAAAAAACTTAAAAATGCGCAGACGCATAGTCCGATTCCAAATATTAAACTGAACTCAGAACTCTCTCCCATAGGCCCATGCTGCACTAATTGGTGATCATAGTACAATATTTAATAGTCACATACTACATGTTCACAAAGTTCAGATGCAACGTCATCTGAATTCTCAAAGCATCTTACTATGGTCACCAACCTCCCTGCAGACAACAATATCACAAAAGTTATATGAGGACTCAAATTCAGCAATGGATATTTAATTACAAGTATTAGAGTATATTAGTAACATGAATTATTTTGATTGTGTAGGCGAAATTTTGTGATATCAAAACTAATAATAACTGACTATAAACTAAATTACTCTGATAATGAGTTAAATAGTATACAGTGCGTGAATATTAAAAAAATAACAATAATAATTGAAAATACTTATCGTTTGAAATCACAAAATTCCACATTCGCATAAACCGGGCCGGATCACGCAGAAATTGAAGCACTTCACTTTTATTAAACTACTCAATATATCTTATTGAATTTCAGTGTCCATTTTAAATGAAAAAATTAAAAACGTTAGTAATTAATAATAAAAATCATTCCATTTACAGTATCAAATCTATTTCGTGATCTACAAAGAACATTAGTGTGTGCTTTGCTTTATTAGAGTGTGAACTTTAGATGATATACCGTGACTTTAAAGAATAATACGTTTGAAAACATCACATGCTTCTGTATTTTTTTAATGGTTACTAGTCCGCGTGATCTTCATATATAATTTATAGCCTATAGCACTCGGGGATAATGTAGGTATCTATCGGTGAAAGAATTTTCAGATTCGGATCATTAGTTTCGGAGATTACCCCTACATACAAACAAATTTTACCTCTTTATAATATTAGGATGGACAAAACATTATCTTATCCGTATTGACATTGATACTCGAATAGTTACCGGTGTTTAAAAATTGTAAATAAAAAAAATCGCCTACCCTTTCGGGTTTAGCAATTTCTATGATAAAGTAAACAGAAACTTAAGCTGATGATAAATCTTACACCTGAACTTTCCCGATGTCATATGAGTCCCTATGAAAGGCATTGAGCGTCAAACTGAGTGTAGCCATAATCAAAATTATTATCGATATTATTAAAAAATCTACGTTTTTTTTTTACTACTAATTTGAGTGCGTTTGGCAGCACTTCACCTGATGGTGAGTGACAATGCCGCCGAGGATGGACACGCAAGCCAAGTCAAATAATGCCTATTCACTGTCGCCTTGAAGATTCCTATCATGATATTCGATAACCATAAACATTTAATAGAACTATAAAATCATAGAGCTCAATTTAGAATTTATTGTTTATGACACATTATTTACACCACATTTGTTTATCACATTTGCCAAATCTTTATCTATCCTTATCGTAAACTAAAGATTTTTTTTTTTTTTTTTTTTTTTAATCAGTCGCAGTTGACAGTATGATTTCAACTGTCGATGAATCTACACGTGCCTAAGACCCCGTTTTTATTGCATTTCATACAAGGATTCATGCAAAATGTTTTCCAGAATATTATAGATGTACTTATTCGTCTTCTAAAGAAAAATAATCCAACTACTTCACTCATGCGATCAAAATGATGAAAATAGGGTGTCATGCAAAAGCATTCGTGCAAGGAGTACCAATAATAAATTAAAGACCCAAAAGGATAAATAAATATTTTTATTCATTATTCAAGTTAATACCAGTCTTATTTTAATGTTAGTAAAACAATAACAATATAGACGACACGATATCTAGCGAAAATAAGGAAATATTCTATAGCACATAATATTAAAAGAAGGTCACAAACCAAAGAGATTTTACAATTTTTATTCGATATATTTATATGTCAGCGTAATCGAATTGTAAAGTCTAGTCTGTCAGTTTTATGTACTGAAAAAAATACTCTATATATAACGATTTTACGTATATTACAAAGTTAAAAATAAAAAGTTTCGTTATTAATTTTAAAATCAAACAAAGCTTACTTAAAAATAATGATAACACTATTAAAGTCTATTATTCATTCGATTTTCAAAATCTGACCTATTTCATACTTGCAACTGTGCGTCTACGCATTTAATTTAATTATTGAGGTATATGAATACTAAAATGTCTTTTATAATACTTTGTTAACAAAAATACATAATTATTGGCTTCAAGGGGTTATCGCATATATTTTAAATACTTCATTATTTGTAACTACTCTGGTACTTTCATTTTAAGTACATCGATTTTTCTACGACTAAGTATTTTGAATTACAAACATATCACATTTTTTTAAATTTTAGGAACAAACTAAGACTGATCTACATAACAATGAACTATACCTAAATTCGTTGCAATTTCGACTCTGTTTGACGTCATTCGACATACATTTGACATTTGTAACTATTGTAACCTAGTGAGGATTTGATCTTTTCTTTTCGCGCTTTGCATGTTTATATTTTAACATTTTCTAGGCATTTTTAATTGCATTCATCAATTATATTGACATCTAGCGGACAGCAAAGAAACTACGCGTAGTAATTATATCCTAAAATTAATTTAGGAACTTTACAGCATTCCGTATTCCAGGCTTAGCCTCTATATAGCTTCAAAGTGATAAAATTAATTGTATATAACTACACAAAATCTTAAATAAAATATTCACGTCAAAGGGCTGTTCGAGATTTTGTTGTAAATAGACTTAAACAACGACGGGAGTTTGTCTAAATTTATTTTTTTACTCAAACTGGCGGCACCGACACTTAAAGCTGAAGCTAGAAAAATAGGCTCAGCATTTTTGACACGTTCGACAATAATAGGGTTGTCATCGCAATCGAAAATAATTTCCGGATCGTTCTCTATAATCTCCTCAATAGACTCCCAGTTAGTCTGTATCTTTTTCTCGATCGGGCAACACTCGCACATGCCATAATCACATTCCTTTTTACTCATAAAATATTCCGCGTCATCTAAGATCGTATGTTCACTTTTAAGCTTTTTTACTGGGACAAATATTGAGAATTTACGTGCTGAATACTGTAATAGTTCTTCGACGTATGAATTGACACCATCGTCGATATTTTTATCTACTTTAACGTCTGGAAGGTGGTTTTCAAAGAGAGAGTTCTTTCTACTGTCGGGCGGTGAATGAACGTCAAGACTTTGTTGTGTGACCATGATACTCATTCTTTTAGCCTGACCTGTCATGGTGAACGATTTTTTTGTCGTCGCCCAGCCTAGTGATCGTTGGACTGCCATCTTCCATTTGGTGTATCTTGCGTCGCGATCTGGAATAAAAACTGATATTATTATAATGTTCAGTTTAAATGCATTTCTCTTTGATCGTGGTCCGTGAACAACTACTAATAAGATATTGAAGTGGTATTGTTGGTAAACTGAGACCGATTGAGACTTTTTATAAATGAATTTGAACATGGCTTCTTACACTAAAAGGCAACTTTCATACTTGTGACAGTATTTCAAACATACCATCGTTTTGCATTCATCTTTATGCCATGTGAAAGGAGGAGTATAATGCGAATAAAAGAACGTTATCGCAGTAAGGGTAGGTAGGAATGGTGAATTTGAATGTTTTTTTTACTATATACAGAATGGACAACAAGATGACAGATACAAGAAAAAACAATATTCATTTAACAAAGTAGGCATAACTGCAGCCAATACTATAATAATATCGATAATATGGGGTAGAATGAATACACTTGTCTGCGCAGGCGTACACCCGCTGCCACTACTGATATGTCCCACGTGGGGCGCATTAGTATATTATAATAACGACGTACTCACCGTCATCTGTGGTGGTAGGCAGGAAGGTATCGTTGAGCGTGGCGTGTGTGCGCCACTTGTCTGTACTCCACACTCCGGCTGCGCCGCCCGCGACTACGGCCACGCCCAGCGTGGACATGTCCCACGCGTGGGCTCGCACTGACGACAAAATTATTCATTTAAAAACCTCAAAAGTTTTAATAAAAACTCCATAGTAACTAGGGAGAAATAATACCACGCAATTTCGATTTACAAATATATGATGAAAGATGATGAAGAGAGAAGATGTAGTTGAAATAATGAATAAAAAAACACTGTCTTATCAAGATGACGAGTCAATTGAATAAAACTATAAAATGAAGCTCCAGCACCAGTGAGACGTTTCCAACAGACAATGGCCCACCTTCCATTATACTCCGCATTTTTATGTATAAATATTCCCAGTACGGAGTTTGGAACTATTGAGGTTGATGGCAATAGGCTCGCTCCGTATTACATGAGACCAGCGAAATGTGGGTGTACAAAGTACACCTCTGCCTAACTCTTCGTGGATAGAGGCATGATGCTATGTATACACTAAGAAGAAGATCAGAAGTCTCACTCACACACAGGTATTCCGGTGAGGTCGGCTTGCAACTGCATCAGTAGGTCATTGGAGGTCATCCTGCCATCCACGTGAAGCTTCGACAATGGCATGCCACAGTCTTTGTTCATTGCTTCTAATATGTCCCTGTTTACAAAATTTATTTATTAATATTATATGTTGGCTACTAGCTACATGGAAAAAAGTACAACGCCATCTATCGCAGTGAAGTGACAACAAAAATCCTGATGCGCATTATGAGTTTCCAACAATTTTAATAGATATACGAATGTCTGGCACTATCCTGCCAGGCTAACCACCTTGCCTGGTCGAAGGATCCTCCCTTTTCAATGGGACACCATACTTTATTCCTCTATAGTAGGGGTGGAGAACCAGTCGATCGTGACAAAGCAAAGAAAAATATAAATTTTATATGTGATGTGAATATATGTGAAGAAATTCTGATTATGTAATAGGTGGATCTCACATCAGTAAACAGTAGATCTTGAGTCTAATCGAGTTGGCCTTGCCTGCTGTATAGTTTCTTCGTCATTTAAAGAGTGAATCCATTGTGTAAGAGAAAATGTATAGTTACCTGGTCTGAAAACATACAGCTTCCAAAGCCGCTCTTATTATGTGATTCTTAGTTGTAAATGCAGTTAGACCGCAGATGATTCTGAAACAAAATTATTGTTGAATTTTAACGGCATCTTCAGATTTCAGAAGTAACAACGCCTCTTGTCTCTTAGGCACAAAATAGGAACAATTGATGTTAGGGACTATAGCTTCATTTCGCTTTGCATCGTGGTTCTCTAGAACGAAGGCCGAATGAGTTCAAGGCTCAAAAGCAAAAAAGCACTACATATTCGGAGATATACATAACGTATAATCACGCCTGAAATCCCTGAAGGATTAAGTAGAGGTCTACTATTGCAGTAAGTCCCATGTAATAAGGGACGAGCCTATTGCCATCTACCGGGCACAGTTTCAAACTCCGTGCTTTCTAATGAGAATTTCCACTGAGGAAAACCCAATAACACTTGCCGATGCGCGACCCGGGAATCGAACCCAGCGACCATTAGATCTATACAGTCAAGTTTTAACTGGAGATATAAATGACGTAATTTCCGCCTACCCTCTAGCGTCTTTCCTCCAATAAGGCGCGTACAGTCCGCTGAACGCCGGCACAAAGTACACGTCTCCCGTTGAGAACACTTGTCCCGCAATATGCTCTGTGTCTTGTGTCACGTCTTTGATAAGCTTCAGGTTGTCTCGGAGGAACTTCATCGCACCACCCGCTACGGCTATGGAACCTGGGTAGAAGAAAACAGAGGTCAGTTTCGTGTGATGACGTAACTGGGCTTGGCTGGAAACGTTATTTGACGTCAATGACGCTTGGTTTTTAATACCATTAATTGTAATGTCTGTCTGTCAATTACTGTCCCACTGCTGGGCAAGGGTCTCTTCCCCGAATAAGAAGGGTTAGGCTTTAGTCCACCACGGGCCTGGTGCGGGTGAGAACTTTATGGAGCCCTCTCAGGTGTGCAGGTTTCCTCCCGATGTTTTCCTTCACCGTAAAAGCAATACTATTCAAATTCTGATCCGCACATGATTCCGAAAAGTCAGAGGTGCGGGCCGAGTTTTAACTTAGAGCCTCCTACATGGAAGGCAAGCGTTTATTAACCGCTACACTATCTGCTTTCCACTGTTGGTCGTGTCGTATGTAAAGAGTTAGTGTATGTTTCTCGGAACAACATTGAATAGGAACACAATTAGATAATCTATGTATTTGTATGTTTAAACTTTTTGTTTTGTTGTGTATCTTGTGAGAATGTCCTATATAAGTATTCTTTTCTCCTTTTTTATCACTTTCAAATATTAAATTTATTTCGTTCCGAGAAATTTCACCGTATATTGAGTGACATTTGGTGTGCCATCTTAGAGGGAAGACAGCATTCAAATTTCCTTGTGATCATAGGGAACCACTTTGCCCGACTTATGAATCAAACCCAGGACGCTCGGCTGAGGGAGTCAACAATTTGATTGAATGTTAATGATGACCTTCGAGCGCATAGACAGCGGGCGTGTCTGGCCCCAGCTTGTAGGCCACCGTGGTGATGAGGCCGTGCGTGGACTGCACGCGTCGCGGGCCCGTGTTGTACAGCAGGAAGCAGCCGCTGCGGTACGTGTTCTTGGCCTGCCCCGCCTGCAGGCAGTTCTGACCGACCAGCGCCGATTGCTGGTTGCCTAGTATCTGTTGAACAAAGCAATTTTATATTCTCGAAATCCCGAAAAAGCACAAGCATTTTAAGCAATTTTTTAGCCTATAAAACATCTCGCTATGCAGTCCCTGTGTGGGCGCCATTATATAAGTTCGTGTAAATAATGGCACCCACACAGGGACAACATCACACAAACACGCCATCACTCTTCAGAACGGAAACGGCATTCCGTCTTGCAAATGCAATGATTATAGCAATATTCTTTCACTACCTTTCATTGTAACCCGTGTACAGCAGAAGATATATACGGTCTGATATTATTATATAAGTTGTGTGATTGTGCCACTCACCCCAGATATTCTGATTCCGTCTAGAATTGACTCGTCTTTTACCGAGCCGTATATTTCTGAACTGCTTAGTATTGACGGTAATGTGTCTCGATGTATGCCGAATAATCTGAAAATGAAATAAAATGACGGTCAAATAAACAAAGAAATAACACTGTCATTGAGACTATAATCTCTTAAAACATATTTTTATCTAAATAATTTCTAATCTATCTATCTTTAATATCTAAAACAAACTCAAATGAACCTTACCTGCACAACATAGGGTCCCAATTTAAAGTTTCTAGATTCATTAGAAGCGTTCTGGACGCGTTCGTGACGTCAGTGATGTGTAAACCGCCATGAGGTCCACCAGTTAAATTCTGAAATATGTTTAAGTTAATGAGTATTTCTCAAATACAAACGCCATAGTCAGGTCTTTGCTTCCTAAAACGTCAGTATGTAAATCGAAGAGGAGCCTATAATTGTACTACCCACGAGTTCTACGTGGCAGGGAGTGAACCTATTGTCATTTACCGTAATCGAATCCAAACAGTGGTTTACTTGCGAAAACAATTTTAATGTAAATCTAATGTCTTTTAGTTCTTACGTTACCAAGTAACTAAATGTGGCGCTAATGTGGGAACTGACATCAATAACACACTGATCAACCGATATTATTCTTTTTAGCGATACAACGGCAATCTAAAACACAGAAACGAAACTAAGTTTCTTAAAATATTAATCCAAAAACCCTATGTCAGACCATATCTTGTTTTTAAATACAAATTTGCAAATTAGTCTAGTACAAAGTTGACAGTTTTCAATTAAGAACTTTATTTAAACCACCGTTAGGTTCATAATACGAAACACGGGTTGAAATATTAAAACTTATCTCAAGATAAACCTTATCCATACATATAATAAAATTATAACAGGCCGATGTCTGTGCATTGCACATACTGGAGGAAAACTAATATTGGGGGTCTTTAGTAGAGCAATAAAAGCCAAAACAACAGTTTTTAGAATTTTTGTCCGTCGGGCTGTCTGTATGTTTGTACACGCATCACGTAAAAACTACTGCATGGAATTGAATGCAGTTTTCACCGATGTATTGCTAGGTCTAACTTAAAACATGGCTCCATTTTACCGCAGGAAAATATCAGATTCTAAATTCCACGCATACGAAGTCACGGGCAAACGCTAGTTTTTTAATAAAGGGGTATCAGTCTATGCTCTTAAAAAATGCCAGCATTTAATACATTGTATTTAAAGATAACTAACCCACACAATCCAAGTATCCACAGTACCAAACAAAAGTCTCTTGTCTCTGCTTGCTCGCCGTATAGCCTTCACATTGTCCTTCAACCACCTCATCTTGAGGGCACTGAAGTATGGGGATATTGGCAGGCCACATATGTTCTTGAAATAATTCTTGTTTCTGTCCGGAATCTTCGCTAGAATCGCATCCACTGTACTGTCTGTACGGATATCGTTCCAGGCTAGAATTTATAATTTATACGGATAAGCAAACCTCCAGTATAAGACAATTTTTATACCCCAAATTACAAATGGCGTCGTGACAAAATTGTCTACACATTTTCTAAAGTGGAATTGAACCCAGTACTATGTACTTTATTGATTTTTTTAAACGTTGCCCCACACTTAATATAATTTCTGTGTCGTGGGTGCGTTTACAAACACATATATTCACATACACGAAGACCCAGACCCGAAACAACTATCTGTAGATCATACAAATATTTGTTCCGTGCGGGAATCGAAACCTCGACACGCAGCGCAGAAGTCGATCTCTCAACCACTGCGCCAACCGTGCCGTCAATCAAGGTCTTTGCCAAGCGGCCACGCTTTTGTGCCATGAACTTTATTGTGTTTCAATAACAATAAAATGTACACAACAACGATGTTTACTAAAAAGTGATAACACAAATTAAAAATAAATCTATTTAGTACCTATAGCTGCATGCAACGGTTCGCCCGTATATTTATCCCAGGCTATTGTTGTCTCCCTCTGATTTGTGATGCCCAACGCTACTATGTCTTCTTTAGAATAACCTGCCAATAAAAAAAATGCATTACACTATGCAAACTCAAACCAACTGCGCAAAAATACTCGGAATATTTATAAAGGTAAAAAAAAAATAGGTTCGTGTGAAGTGAACGGGTGCCGTGCCGAACTGGTCAACTTGTAAATGCCATGGCAATCTTATTTAGAGGCAATCTTATTATGGTTTTCTTGTATTTTCCTAGTATTTTATTTCACACATTAAATTACATTATTCTCGCATTCTCTCATCACAACAATTTACCAAACAAAGATTGTATGATCTATTTTAAAAGAGTGGAGTTTCTTGCCGGTTCTTCTCCATAGGACCTACTTTTTCGAACCATGCGCCTAGAGTCTCGACATTTCATAAGTGTCTGTAATTGGTTTACATGAAATAAAGATATATTCTATTATATAGCATTCAACCTGCAATAGCTACTTATCCCCTTCCAAACTTGCTTAACCTTACATAAATGGATTGATTTACTTGATCTTCATTGTAGCTGTTTATACACAAGCTTAATTATAAAACCAGTTAATTAAAAACTAATTAATACAGTTGATTGAACTTTAATTTACATTAACGTATTCGGTGACACTAATTCCATAAATACGCGTTATTAAATCATTCTGATAAAGGGTAACACTTTACTGTAAACGACACCCGTATTATGGCTTAAATTGGGCCTCCTCTCCTGCACTCTAATTTCTTCGGTTAAAGTATCGTCGAAAAGAGGGAATAAATACGAGTAACTTCGGGTGGGATTTGTCTTCTAATCTAATGATTAAAAGAGCGAGAGAAAACAAGTCATATATTGTACGGAATATCTGATAAGAAGACTTCAAACCAATCCACACTATTAGAATTGCGAAAGTAACTCTGTCTGTTTGTTACCTCGTCACGACTAAACCCCTGAACCGATCGTAATACAATTTTTCATGGGCATAGCCTAGGATCTGGAGAAGAACATAGGCTTATTTTAATAATACCAAAATCACGGAGACGATGTCGCGGGCAATAGCTAGTTTGATATATAAAGTTTTTTTTTTTGGTATGTACAGATGCGATAAGATATAAAACGGCTAGTTATAGGTAAAAATAGATCATCACACAATTTGTGCATTAGATTATGACAGCTACAATACATATATGATTATTTTGCCTCAATTCTTCAGTTGCTAATGGAATTTATATAATTTTTATCGGATTCCGCTGAAACCAAAATGCCATCCACATACAATTCCTCATTTCCAGATTAATTTTAAAGTAATTATCGTATATTTGAAGGGGCAGAAGTAGCAACCATTTTCAACGTCTGAAACTCAACTTGAGTTAGATAAACAGAAGCCTTAGAGCTGTGTTAAACCAACAATACATATTTAAAATGGAAACGGCCGTTTACCTATACAAAAAATCAATGTTAAACGGATGATTTTGTCTTAAACACCTGTTATATTGTCGGTGAAAATGGGCCTTAATCCGTCTATACCCTTCAAAGTATGATTGACATCCCTTACCTAACTCCTCCAATTGACCGATGGCATTTTCTGCACACAGTCTAATGTGGTGCATAATTTCTAAGGGATCTTGTTCAGACCAGCCTTCATGAGGCTGGACTTCTGTTTTGTCGAGCTGGTACGCAACCAGCTCATCTGACCGCTCTGCTTCATATATCTGAAAGAGTAAAAAGATATACGTCACAAACATTTGGTACAACGTTTGAAATATTGCCCCGATGTTACAAAAATTCGCACAAGACTGATTGAAGTGGGGCCATTTACTCGAACAGTAGTAGAAATTAAAAATAATATTTATAGGTACCTAATTATAACTATGTAACTTAGTAAGTGAATTACAATTATTTTATTCAGTAACTTGTAATGATTTTCTTCCGTCAACAAGTAATCAGTCATATATAGAAGACAAATATATAAAAGCAAAATATTACGAAGACAGAGAAATATTCCATGATAAAACATATCCCGGATATCGTTTGCTCTTAGACAAATAACATTTACACACACGTTTTGCTATTTTAAATTATTATGTAACATAATTTATACTGTCCAGGGGCAAAAGACGTTGATTACCAACTTTTATCAATAGGCCCATTTGGGAAACGTAAGCACCACGCCTTCTATGTATCAATGACCTCGTTAATAATTTAATATCAATGTAGAGATGTATACAAGTATATGTAAATCGAGACAATAGTCAGTTGGGCTAGGATGTGGTGCCAATATCCGCAATACTAAAGAATTAGTGGACAGCCAAAGAATATTTGTTCCTAAGCATTAAAATAAATTTGATCAGTTATTGCGATCTTCGTAAACATCCTACCCTACTAATCCTACTAATATTATAAATGTGAAAGTTTGTGAGGATGGATGGATAGATGGATATTTGCTACTTAATCACGCCAGAACGGCTGAACGAAGCTGGATGAAATTTGGCACAGAGATAGATTATAGTCTGTAATAGCACATAGAATACTTTTGTCCCGGAAAAATGTACGGGTTCATAAACAACGCGGGCGAAACCGCGAGCGGAAGCTAGTACAGTTATAATTTCATCAGTTTCGTCATTAATCATTTATCCCATTCTAATCTATTATAATATCACTTACCACGAATCTAACAGTCTTGGTGCCATCGTCGATGACGCCGACTAGCGGCCTCTTAGTGCCGTCCCTAACCGGCATAGCGCTGCCTGAAAAAAAGAAACAATCTTATAACTTTTTATGTATTGTATATTTTGAACGTACGAAAAAAACGAGCAAATTAAAACAATGTGCCTAAATCGAAGAGTAAGTGGTCTTGCTTAAATTGTCGCAGAGCCAATCATCCTTAATACGAAAATAATATAACGACAAAAACTCAACAATTGGTCGCCGTGTCAATAACACAGAAGATGCCGAATGAAAGCAAAGTCTTATAGAATTTATGGCTCAACAGTGATGGGTTTAGAGGAAAGGCGCCCAACAAGGTGATAACGCGTGTTTAGTACCTATATGATCTACATACAAATATTCCATCATGGCCACATATGCCTTGATAAAGAGACATGAAGATCAGCGAAAGGTTAACTTTATTTAATCTTAATCAATCTTACTCAGTAAGTTCAACCAATCAGATTACTGCAAATCTACAGTCATTTAAATATTTCTCTGCAAATCTGTCTTTACTAAACTACTACTACAATATTTATTGCTTATACATCCACAAGCACATGACGGTACTCTTTGAGTTTTGCTGTAAAGAGCGTGACCTAATTATAAAACTAATCAATATTAATGATAACACGAAATGTTTCCACAATTCTTATGTCGTGTCAGCTTGAGCTCTCTTGAGAATTGCCCGTGCCGTGGTGCATTGGCGGTGGAAACAATCGGCAAGGTTGAAGTTGCCCAAACTGCGCCGACGACGGTAAATCGGTGAGGTTTTTTGCATACTGAGACCCTAGTGTAAGTTTCATTTTACGCATCAACCGCGGACCTGCATGCCGATTGGTCGAGACGTGGCTTGATCAATGAAAAATATCGAGATTAAGTTATATTATGAGTTATTTAAAGCTTCTGATGTAATACAAACCAAAAGCAAATTTAAAAAAAATCAGGTACATTTACTGTATTAATATATCACGCAGTTACTAGAATTTTCCATAAATAAAGATAGCATTAATTATCGTCTAACAGATAAGGGTTAATTATCACAAATCCTTCATACCTATAAGTTAGTAATATACTAATAAAGTAATCTTAATGTTAATTACTGTGGCATTGAAAAAAACATTGTCTGTAGAGCAGTGTAGTAAAATTTATTAAAGATAAATATTGTCAGACGTCGAGTCATCCATAAGCAGTGTTGCCAACTTCGTTTTTCTAAATATATCAGAATGTAAGTGGAAAAAAAGTGGGACTGGGAAGAAAAAAATTATTAATTAAAAAAAAAAACCGACTCCAAAAAACTCAAAAACAAAACTAATAACTAAAAAGCAAAAAATAAATGTTTTATTATACAATATAGTAGGTGAAGAATATTGAAGTCGGTGCCAAGTAAAACAAAAAGATATACTTTGCTGCTATAATAGCGACATTGAAACAACGAGTTCACGTAAAAATTGTCGAGTGCCAGGCGAATTATGCGTCGGACACGACAAATGCACTTCGCCAATAGTGTAGGTTTATCATTGCATGTTTTACTTGGCACCGACTTCAATATTCTTCAACTACTATATTGTATAATAAAACATTTATTTTTTGCTTTTTAGTTATTAGTTTTGTTTTTGAGTATTTTGGAGTCGGTTTTTATTTTTTGTTAAAAAATTTAATTATTTTACAATTTTGAGTGATGGGTAGACCCAGTAAGGACGCTTCTCTTGAAAAACTTTACAAAGGTCAAATGTATGTTGCCCCAAGTCGAGTGAAAAGACGGTATTGCACTTTATGATTTAAAATCAAATAAATTACTTAGCCGACCACATGATGAAAACGCATTACGAGAAATGAATACAGTGTATTGTAACTAATACAGTGATAGTATTGCCTTTTAACGGTTTAAAATGAGCCCAAACTCGAGGGGTCTACTAGTAGCTACTGAAGAGTTCCACTATCTATCTCCTGGCTCCATCATCAGACCCTCTATACCAAATGTTTTATACGGGGCTCATCAAAATATATTGAGTGATCCCAAACTCGGAAGTTTTATTCCCTAACTCTTTACCGTTGAGGACTACTATGACATCCATCATCAGCTGAACCTGACTTATTAAGAAAAACGCTCAAACGCGCTATTTGTCCTACAATTTTCGTTGGGTATCCCTCGATTTCCCTAGGATCCCATCATCAGATCCTGACTTGGTGACAATGGGACCAACTTGGGAGCATACTCTTTCAAAGTTTCAAACAAAAAAAGAATTTTTAAAATCGGTCCATAATTGACGGAATGATCGCGTAACAAACATACAAAAAAAAAAAACATACAGTGGAATTGAGAACCTTCTCCTTTTTAACCGAGAAGTCAATGGTCACAATAATTGTCTGACTGACTGACAAAAGTTCACTTTCTGATAGTTGTAAATTACGTGCTAACTTTGCTACCTAGGTACTGAGACGAAAATATGATAATGATGAAAAAGCGGGATTTTCTGCGTCCCGTTCAGGTTCCTGGCGGGACGCATCCTGAGAAGGCTGGAAAGCGGGACCTCAGGCAACACTTTTCATAAGCCCGTTTAAAAATGGATTGTTTGAATAAATCTTCTGCCATATTGACATAGGCCCTCACATGGCAATTCATTTCGTAGTGGAGAGGTTAATCAGACAGGGAGTAGTGTAACGGGACTATCTGCCCAAGGTGCGCAAGAGTCGCTCGAGGTTGCTCTTTCCGTTCTGTTTTGATATTCGAGAAGACAATAAATGGATACAAAGAGTTAATTAAGTATACAGATCATGTACTCTACAAAGTCTTTTATAAAATAATGATGTTCAGGCCGACTTTTAATGTAACAATATACGGCATAATACCCAACATTCTACAAAGTATCGTACGCCAGATATCGTAGGTTCAAATCCTGCTAGTGTTAATCATTTTTCAAGTTTCCTTTGTAGTAATTCTTCAAATGTCTTGTTTTTAAAAAAGTGTTTGGTGCATTGAGTAAAAACCTTGCTAACTGATATTTTATACGTTTGTTTCTGTTTTCACTTTTTGCCATGTTGCGAGTAGTAGTTGCTACAATTTAACTATATTTTTATCACAATACGCTGTCTGCTTAGTACATAATCTATGGACGATTGTAACAACGATCAATAAATATGGGACTTTCCCAAAGCCAACGAACAAAGTCGAGAATACACCACTTGTAAATTATTTATCATTCTGGCCCAATTTCCTAAAGAATAAGCAATTCATTGTAGATAGTCTTTACCCTTTTGTCTCTGTCATTGATTTTCTTCCTTATCTTTATAACTTTAAGACTTAGAATAGAATATATTATTACGTAAAGCTAACTTAAGTAAGTATACGATTTCAAATAGTAGATAATAATATGTACTCGACTAACATAATCGAATTGTCATAGAGCTTCGATGTTTAAAGTTTTTTTTTTTATAAATAAAAAACCGTAACTAAAATAACAACAGTACAAAACACAGGTATTGTTCTAATTAAAAAGTAATACAACGTATTCATAGACGCGACTGTAATAGAGCGATTTGTATAATGGAACGAGAAGCCTTATTTTGATTGCGCTCTATTTTCACTCGGCGAAATTGCAATAATAGACTACTTATAGTTTAATTTTGTACCTACTACAAAAACAGGCCAATTTCCTCTACACATACTTATAGTACCTATACTGTGAATTCTTTATTAAGAAAAGTTATCAGTCAACGTATTTTCCAGTTATTAATTATTCATATATAAAATTAATACTGAAGATAATTGATACGGGAACCCGTAGGTAAAAAAATAAAAATTACAGTTTTTTGAACTAGCAGCTCAAGTTCTCGAACTAAGTATGTTCTAAGAGAAAGGTCGGAAACATCTCTAATAATTTTCAAATCACATCTTAAGCTCTTGTGATTGGTTGACCATTTGTACAATCAATTCGACAACCAATCATATCAATTAACTTGAAAGTCGTTAGATTTCAATATGGCGTCTTACGTACCTTTGTCAGAAGAACAATAAATTACTAATAAAACGTTTGAAACGTGATTCTCTATGAGGATTTGCCGTAAAATATTTCAATTCTGTCTATGGTTTGTATCAGATGTCAATTTTCGATTCAATGAGACATAGCCGTGGTTGCCATTTTGACAAATGGCGATCTGCCAAATTGTTCTAACCCTGACTGATGACTGATTAGATTTGATCAGCCTGTGTGAAACTTATGTGTTAGTCAAATATTACTCCTCCCCTGACTGACTCAAGAACCTACTAACAATCAAGCTCTCAAGAATCAATACCGCTAGCAAAAAAGTCGATTAAAATATTTATCGTCTTAATCATCAATTGGTAACGGGCAGCAATCCGAGAAAAAATTGCGAAAATAATCGTTACATTAAATAAGTAATCTAATTATACAATTATTATTAGTTCCAGACGCCGCTGATTAAGGCAACAAAGCTTAATTTTATAAAACACTAGCTAGTACCCGGAAGAGCAACCCGCAGAAGAAATAATTGTAGATACATTTCTTCTTTTCAAATACATTTGCCGGTACGACACGCGCGCCACCTACTGTAAGTTAATTGTACTATACCTATAATCTTCGCGCAAGTGCAAGCAATAAATTGACAAAGTTTTATCGCAATCAGATGAACGGTATGGCAGCGCATAAAATGCGAATAAACAAACAAACATTGATTTTTATTAATTAGAAGATATAACTTCATTAGCGCATACTGATTAATTATCATGACCATGACACATACAATTTATATCTTCAGAACATAACATACGTCTGTATTCCACGGAAAGATAGGAAGAGGTGTATTATTTGTACACCCGTATTTCACCGATAATATTATTCGCTGTAGTCATTGGTTTACAACCACAAGACATTGTGGCATTTAATCTTCAAAAAGATAATACATAGATTTAATTATACCGCAGATATCAGTATTTTTTACAGAGGGCACTAAACTTTTGACCTGCAAAAATTTCCATCCTCTGTGTATTCGTAAAACCAGTTGATACTTTTTAGTGCAAACCGCATGAGAGCAGGATAATATTTAAGTAAATACTGCAGGCATCAAAGACTATACTTTGAACATGTTGCTGCATAAGAGCAGGAAAAGTTATAGGTGTAAATATTGCGGTTACCCATCCTACACTTTAGTGGTAACACGTGGATCAATCTGTGCGGTAGTCATATAACCACAAGCCCCTTCACCTACAGGAAGTAGCGTCATCTATTCAGACCAAGTGACTATATGGCGAAATTGTTCTACGCAGTAGATTTAGCTTTTCCTGCACTTTATTGCATAGTTGCATCAGCCTTGACTAGCGGTTAAGGAAAATCTTCAATTGATCGCAAACCGCGTCGGACTAATGTATAAAGTGATGAGGGAATTACCAGCATACTCTTATCATTAATAGCTACCATCTAAAAGGTCTATTTACACGAGATTTTATCGCTATCAAGTTTGTTGGTACTGTACAATTATGCGGGACATAAGTTACAGAAAAAGGTGGTCTTTGGGTCCGCGTTCTGCATTCAAAGCTGGGAGTTCTTTGTTGTGAATGCTAGTCCCAAAAATAATAAACAGAGCAGTATGACTGCAGCGGTCAATGGGAACTTCCGCGTACATGAACATGCATGCATGCAAGAAAGCATAACGGTAGACAGATTTCTTTGCGAGCTCTGTCTAACACAATACAAATAATAATAACAAATCACATCAAATGGCATTCTGAACTTTATTATATAAAGATCTAATTCCATTACCGATAAAGTATGATTGTGCACTGCACCTCTGCTTTTCTTGGATCTCCAAGAAAGCGTCGGATCTCATTCTATCTATAATCATCATTCTATCTAGAATATCCGATGCGACAATTTTATCAAATCCATTTTCAACGGGTAGTCTCGTTATGTGAACATAAGCTGATCGATGTTATCCAATACATAAATCAGACTTGATGTATTTGAGTTATCCGACGTCGTGTGATATCTGATACGGTTGTAATACCAATATGTAGTACTTATTATTGACAATACATATTACACGTCAATAGATTAGATGGTTCTACAAATCATCACACATTTTGATATAGGGATTAGGCTTTTGAAACTTACATACGATTTTCTTTGCAGCTGCAAAATGCGTGGGTGTATGTAAAGATCCTCCCCGTGCGACGATGCTTAAGGAAGTCCTGCGTATCCCTAGCAGTCAGTTCAAACTTTCATGATAATAAAGTCTCCTTTTTTTAGTTTTTTAAATTAATTGAACATACCAATGCCCGTTAAAGCGAACAAGTAACCGCACATCGGAAAACAAGCCTAGAACGAGAAGCTTAGACCCATAGGGTCTATAAAAAAATATAGCAAAGTACCTAACTGGTACTGTTGCCTTGAATTACCGCATAATTACAGGTATACATATATAACTTTTTTTAACACCCGTTGAGAAAAAACGCATTGTTTTTCCTTTTAAACAATATCCTCCAAACCACTACCTTATTTGTGTTTAATGGTTCGTTAATTGTTTTAACGTAATTTGTGAAAAATAAAAACGAAGTTTGGAAATTAAAGAAATAATGCAATCATTGTAATAAACAATTTCGTTCCTTTTTACGGTGACGACACAATAGTTATCTTTATTTATCTTATCTTTAGTTATCTTTGTGTATCTGTTGATTTTTAATTCTTTGAGTAAAGTCCACATTTATATTATTTAAATGATAAGTCATTATTATAGCCGGTAAAGACATAATATTCGTGAACTCTATTGAATATCTAGAGGAAAGATAAACAAAATACACGCAACATGGACTTTGATCGTATTTTGTTTCTTATCTTTTGTTTGAATTAATTGATTAACATGGGGTCCAAGGAGGTTAAAAATTAAATACTTTTTCGATAGCAATGATGAGGAAAATATTAATAAAATATAAGAGCCATATAGCCAAAACCTTTGGATTTGGAAATCAAGTATTGATGCTGTAGATGACGAATGAAACAAACCGGGTAATTTTGACAGAATTATTCTAGAAAGATTCTCATGTCGTATGATATGATTGATTATCGTATACCAAAAACGCAATGACCTAAATTATCTCGGCTAACGACCGAAGTTGAGGGCAAAATCCAGAAATATAATCCACAATTACCTATGTATTGACTACTTACTCATTTGAATCACATGCAACCAATAATTTACTTAAATATATCAATATGATAGATAATCCAACCAAAATCCAAAATGACAGATAATTGGCCCAGAGACAAACACCAAAATAATGTCACTTCCTACAGGTGTTTAATGCTATTTTCGCGCCAAAAATAAACACATACATCTGTACTCATCATATATAGTAGGTACTTTTATTTGTTATGTGACAAAAGTTTTATATAGTCTGATTAAAACTTATCTTAAATCTTGTCAGACGACTTTGCATTATTGTTAGTTATATAGTTATTTTTTCCAACTTTATATGTAAAGAGAATTTTTAAATATGTTAAAAATAATCTCATTTAACTACAATAATTAAATTAAACGTCATGATATATTAGGTCATGGAGGAATTTGGATATTTTTATTAAAAAAAAAAACAGTCAATTTCTATGTATATAGACAGGCATACGAACCTAAGGCATAGGAAATTTTTGCGAATATATACGATACCTATACTCTTGAAGACAAAATTAAAGTTCTTTGCACTATGTCATTCAAATAATGTAAACAAACAATGTCTTCGACCAGAAGAGAGCTTGCTATTTGTTCTTCTCGAGTAGAAAAACTATATATTTCCTTAATGAATTCTGTAATGAACTTTGAGCAACATTTGTTAATGTTTTTGCAAGTAAATAAATTACTATTCCGAGCATGACATGAATTGAAGAAGAAAAACGGTGCGCTGTGAAACCTGTCTCCTAATAGTCTTAATTGTGGAATCGATTTCATTTTTATTTTTGACAGTTCAAAGATTTAATTAAAGAAAAATAAAAAAATAAAAATTGTTATTGTTATTGTTACTTTGGATGAATCGGTTGAATAGTGTTATTTTTTATTTATCTAAAGCCCCCATTGTCAAATACTAGTTTTAATAATTATCAAGCGCAAAAACTTAAAGAATCCATGAAAACCGAGACGTGACATACGTGTTCAATCATTATAAGGGATTTACGTAAATCCAATTGCCATAAACCTGAAGGTTAATTAGTGGACACTGTACAAAAGTAGAAACACAAGAAGTCACTAGTACCTACAAAACGAAATTACAGTGCTTCTATGCATGTAATGTAATATAATGCAATGTATCAACCGGTAATTTATACTAATCGTGACTGACTTATCACAAGGTTGCCTGAAAAATACAACTTATACTTAGTTCAGTCTTCTTTGTTATGTACTGTAGAGGAATACATTTTATTTTTTAGTCAATTTAACACAAACTATGTTGCGAAAGAGGAAAACCTCTTTACGACGCCATGACACATGAAAAAGAGTGGAAAAATTCAGTGTCAATGTTTTAAGATTTCGTTCAATACGTTAATCGTTATTGACTTTGTCACAACAAAACTAAAAATAATTGTTTACGATACAAAATCAACAAATAGTTACCACCTTATCAGGACCATAAAGTATATTAGGTATTAAAGCTTATCTCGACTCCAGACAACGTTGTATAGATTAAGACAAACCATAATATATAATCTTTCGTAGATAATATAAACGTAGATTGTATTTCCAAGATCCGGTAAGCAATACTTTATCAAATTATTAATGTTTATCTAAAAAAAAAGAAATTTTTCATATATACATTTCTGACGACCTGAAACTGGTTGCTTGGGTAGACTGGATGCGGAAGGTCGAAACCTATGTCCATCAGTGAACTGAAATTGGGTGAGTTGATTGATATAGATCCAGATCTGCACACAGTTTCGAACTATCTGGAGTCCATAAAAATATTTGTCCCAATATAGCAAGTTCCGCGACTCACAGGACCAAAAACCTGTCACTAAAGATATTTTGGGCAGTTTTTAGATAAGAAAACCATCCAAAGATCAACTGCGTTTTGATTGTAGTTTAGTTAGTGTGACTGGCCTCCTTGATTACTGACACAAATGTTTTCTCGTAATAAAAACTTTACAATGTTTTGTGAGAATGCACATAGAACCTACTTAATTCAACAATTTCCATTTTTGATTATGTACGACTAAACTGTGATGTCGGTGACCTGTCGGCGGCCTGCCGGGGCTTCAATATTTCAGTCGACCATCGAAAATTTCCACTAAGTGTACAATTAACTTATATATATCACCTCTATTCTAATAAAATCAGTAATTATGAAAGATAAAAGTCACCTCTATTCAAATATAAGGCCAAGAAAGTAAATATTCGGTAACATCTATCAAAGAAAAGTTAACATTTTCCAAACAATGCATGAGTGACACTAATATCAAACGGGAAACCTTTCAGAACCTTCTTTATTCGTTGGAACCCAAGTCCTCAACAAATAATAACTTCAATTTCTCTTTATCTTCAAGTGCCTGTCTACTTCGGCTATACCAACAAAGATTTCCTCGATGTTCTGGACTGTAACCTACTTTCTTGATACGATAAACTTTTCGTGGTAGAAAATTAGAAACCTTTTGAAATTATATCTGTTGGTGCACAAAATTAAATTTGTTTCGTTATCCGTTGATCATGACTTATTGATCTCAAGTGAAAAGTCGATTACCTTGATCTAGTACGTGATAAAGACTAAGCTGTCCCTTGATATAACTAATTAATACAATTCATAAATTAACTCTGTTATGAAAAGTCTATCTGAAACATTGTGTTCAAAAATATTAATATTATTGAATAACCTAAATATACCTTCGTCCATTTAAAAAAAAGTAGCTCTGCTCGATTAATCAAAATAAAAAAAGCACAATTCACGTAATCACTCGAAATATTTCAGCGGGAAATTCGATTTTGGAACACTCGAAACGCGCTCATTCCCGCGCAAATCAGCAGTTGTACTGCGGAGGCGCGGCGGTTTACACACCCACGTAGCGTGTTATCATTCCGCAGCCGTACGATGACGTAAAATTTAGGTATAAAAAGATAATTACGCGAACATAAAGTCGTATATAATCATTATTGGCGATAGACAGCAATTTTGCAGTTTTATCGCGACAGAATTTCGCTTAACAAAAACCTATTTGTCGATCGATAAATGAGTTAAACGAAAGCTGATTACCAATGATAAGATTTAGATACATCCTTTAACAAAATTCTGTTGTACTTTGTACTGTTATGTTTCCATAAAAATATTCAAATAATCTTACGGAAATTAGTTTTACGCTTGTTCCAAATATGTTTCACATCACTCATTTCGACTAGTATTAGAACCACAATGATGACTATAGTCGGAATTAATTTTGCACGATTCATTACGAACAGGTGACAAACTAGCCAATAGCAACACGTATAAGGTAGATCAGTATTAAAATAGAACATTAGGGATGAACACACTGGCCAGAAAATTTTAATTGTCTGACATAAATTAAGTTACGCAGAAACTTTGCGATATTCGTGTCACTATTACCCTAGTGGTATTGATGATAAATCACATGTATCATTGAATGAAAGTGTGATAGTACATGGCTTTCATCCAACATGTCTGGACTATTTGTTATTGTCACGTTCTTATAATTCATTGAACCAAAATAAATCGTTTGTAACATAAACACGAGATACTTAAAACGCTATGAGAACTCCAGGAATCTAAATTACATAACTCAAGCTTACAGGCAAATGTTGACAGAACAAATTAACTAGTAAACCAAAAATAGACCCTCACGACAATGTCTACACACGTCATGGCGCGATACGCCATTTTTTTACGTCTTCTGGTATTGTGTGCGAATTTTTGAGATCACGAGACTACAAACTGATTTCTACATGCATTTTAGAAACAAAATTTTACAAAGACGATACGTCACAATTTGGCAAAGACAAAGTATGTGTCCGTAAATGAAGAACGTAATTAATTAAAGTAAAAATAAAATTTCTCTCGACTTTCCGAATTGGGAAATTATTTCAGAATGTCAATGCTCCTGCGTGAGTGGGTGCTCCGTAAAAAAAAACTAAATGTATTAATTATTATTTTTGACCGGTTCAGTTCGAATAGATTCATTGTATGACATAAATCTATCTCACGATCGATGAGGACGTTTTTTATTCACCGGAAAATGGAAATAAGTATCATATGTATTATTCTATTGCAGAATTATGCAGTTAGTTTTATATTTTAGACACGGCTTCAGACACCCTTGAGCAAATCTAGATAAAAGTCCTACTTCTGCGACAATAAATAATACTTACCTAAATACCTCCACAAAATATACTTTCAACAAAATTCTTTGTGAAGCATGTTAAAAAAGAAAAGCTGTAATGAAATATATCGAGCAATTACATAGCACACACCTAAGTTTATTTCACTCGGTTTCATCAAAACAAGTGTAGTGCGAAAATACTTGTATTATGCATCCGTCCGTCGCATTATCATAAACACATTCTGTTTCGCGAAAAATATTGTATAAACAGCTTAAAACTATTCACCGTGCCCTTGATGTGTACCCCGCCTACGTTGATTTTATTTTTAAAATACAATTGCGTTGCACAAGAGACGTCGTGTCACAAGATGTGTTTAATCACTTCTGGTCTTCCTATTTAGTCACCCAAAAGTTATTTTACTATTTTTACTTTCATTCATGTCATGTATTTAGTTTTCATTGCAAGTTTTGCAAGGCCAACTACCCTTAAAAGTAACGGAGAACGTAGCTTCTACTCGTAAAGTAACATTATCATAATTTCCAGATTTCAATAGTTCGGTTTTGAATATTTCACCTCTGTTATTTAATACAAGTCTATATGTACTGAATGAACAATCCTTTACTCGCCGCGACTTCATTGTAGACGAAAACAACAAAAACACTTGCGTCAATGTCACCTCGACTCTGCTAAAACTGCTGTCATAAAATGTTCGGGGGTGTGTCTATTTGATCTGCTGTTACGTAAACTAGGAAACGGGGGTTGATGACGATAGTAGAGTTCGAAACCACTGTGCCGGTTACACCAAAAATTGTGTAAATCTTATGGTGACTGGTGAAAAGTAAAAATGCTGTGTAGTATACCGAGACATTATTTTTAAATAGTATGGAATATTTCGAATAAAAGGACCAAAAACCGCGCCATATTCACCGATAGGCTTATTTATTTTTTTGTAGCACCCCTCTTAATTTATTGAAAGTCTTTATTTTAAGAATCTTATCTTTACAGATCGCCGCTGTGGAAAAACCAGAAGACCAAACGTAATCAAGGAAAGTTAGATTTAATTTTAAAAATCCAAAACTAACTTGATACATGGCTAAATTTCCAACTTCTCTTTGTTTTCAGGAATCCGGTTCTGTATTTTCGGATTGTCAATTTAGCAATATTCTGTCAGATCAGTATTCGGTTTTGAAATCATAATAGGATAGGCAAGAATTGTATTTTATTTTGGTAAATAAATAATGCAATAACAACCGCATTCAGAATACTAATGATAATAAATAAGGTTGACGTCACAATTCATGTTTAGGCATTAATAGGTGTCAACGAATTTAATCTTATATTGTTTTTTTATTTGAGAAACCAATGATTAAAGGCGTTATATGAAGGACAGACATTGAAATTAATTGTTTGTGAACTTCGAACGTCAACTGCCTTTGTTGAAGTCAGTTCAATGTCCCGTTTTAATTAAATTTATGCAAGTATCTGTGCATTCATGACATCATACTGCGATCGCGAAATCATCTGTCAAGCGTGGTATTTATGGCGATATTGTCTAAGTTTTTTTTATTGCAGTGGTACAAAGAAATTGCTCAGGAATTAGATTTAAACTAAGAACAGACTAACTAACTAATTTCATGGGACTCGATTCAACTATTCGAGTATTACAGTTACGTTTACTCTCAATTTTCTCTCAATATTTTCAAAACAACGGTAAAGGAAACAGTAATCCTTGTTTACAGGGCAAGTTTTTGATGGTGTTGTTCGGCAACCACCACCGGGCCAGCTAGGTCAGTCAACTAAAACCTAAACTATTTTCATTCTAACATGTCCAGCAGTGGAGCAATAAATGGGCTTGAAATAAGTATATATGTATATATCCCCATAGCCATTTCTCAAGTTCAAGCATAGTTCAAGAAAATACTACTGAATATCAGTATTTTACACGGAGCGAATGCCGTGGACGGGTAACAAAATTCGAAGGTTTGAACAGCTGTCGCTGTTTTACGGGATTCTGATGACCGTGACGACTGTCATATTAGATATTCGCATGACAGGTGGGATTGACGCGCCGAAATTTGCTACTATTTAATTATTCAGTAAGGCAAACTAGCCGGGCGGCGGTTCACCTAATGGTATGCGATCACCTCCGCCCAAGAACATTCTGATCCTAGGATTACAGATTCGTTACCGAATTATGTATTCCGTAATTTTTCTGACTGTTCCAAACTTTCACCCGGAACACAACTAGGTACGCTGACACATTAGTGAATAACTGCAGTTATTCCGGGTGAAATGACTCTTGTACCGCGCCAGTCCAACTCTTAACCACCTGTATCCAACTCCTTTATCCATGCTACCGCACTGATGGGCAATGGTATCCCACAAAATCTGTGCTCCAGTCAGTCCTAAAGAAACGCGTTTAAACTAAAATAACATGAATCAGACTAATTATAGTCTCCACGTTCCTTCAATTAACTCTTATCTTCACGTAGAGAAATATAATGTTGTAGTTAATCAGAGACAGAACAAAGCTCACTGGATTCGAGGGCAAAGTTAAAAGGTTAGTCATCAGAGTGACTTAATAGATCTGATGAGTTGTTTATATGGCGGGTAATATTGCTTTACTACTTACGCATACAACCTGGCGGGGAAAAACACATTTAATTACCTATTAATCAAATTATATTTGCAACAACTTTGATTTGTATCGTATTGTAGTCTTATTCTCAAATATATTCACATTCCCACATTAGTATAAATTAATTTATAGTTATTTTGATTCGTTTGAAAAATGTTTTGTCCGATATGTAACTCCGCCACAGGATGACAGCAAAACTCAAGGCCATCATCCGAAATTATACAAGTACATCATTCTAGCCCGTAAGCTAGTACGATAGCGAGACCCCTAATTACGTAACACACTGGAAACCGGAATCGCATACATTGCACTGTCAACATAGTTAAAATTTTGAGTGAATTGAGTCGTATTATTGATAGTCTTCTTATTATTTTTCCTATTACAAATGGAGCCGATTCCTACTGCGAGTACCTACTACACAATTTTTGCTCTTGTCTGACATAGGCCTCGATATATCCTGTGTCGACGCAGGAAGGAACTACGCCAATTATTAGTGCCTTGTTACTACCGCTAACGGTATACCTGTAGACAAAAGTACAATTTACAATCAGACCCATAAATTATTATGGCGCTTCTATTTTCTAGCGATTGTAAATTATACTCCTGTCTGCCAGCTGTTTTAGCCGTTTTAAAGGCGAAGAGCGGACCCTAGCACCAGGACCGATAATGCTTAGTTAGAAGATCCTGTATAAGCTGAACCTGAACAAAGAACAACGAATATGAGATCACAGGTCAAGAAGACTGTTCAACGTAATTGAGCGAATCAATATTTCATAGCAATTAATAATAAATCAACTGAATCGCTTAATAATAAGGTCAGTCGGTGATATCTTATGTCAGCGGTACGTATCGACATGCGACCGGCAATAACAAACTTTTTGTGTAGTCTATCAATATTTATTTTGTATGAAAGTAGGTAATTAATCACGAGTTCACTTTAAAAACTCGGAAGAATAAAAAATAAAGGATGTCCCGCCGTTTAACACAAGTAAAGCAGTTACATCCGCTTGTACAGTCAGCGACAAAAGTAACTGACGTACAATGTTTTATTCATTAAATTATTGAAAATCGTAACCTACAAACAAAATTACGTTAAGTTAATTTACTTATATCACTGGCCTTACAAACAAACTTCACTCACATATACATTCACATCACGAGGTACCGATCGGCAGCCATTTCACACACACACATTCACTCTAGATGGTTCTCTGGTATTTTGAAGGTCAACAAAAAACTAATGATGTAATTGCCATTAAGATGACAAAAGTAACACGGTCCTCATTATAAGATTGATTGAGGTTCCAAATCACATTAAACCTTCCAAGTTGTTCAGGTCATCAGTCTCAGAGAGTTCTCTAGACACCTCTGGGCCAAAACAGCAGTATTTTTCAGGGACAAATGTATAGCTGGCAAGCCACTTGAAAAGATAAGAAAGAAATAATTTATGAAGTTTGGGTATTTTATCACTTAATTGGGAAATGTTATGTGAAAGATTATTTGATAAACCATAAGGAATTTTATGGGCTTGTTTTTGTGATTTCGACATATTTATTAGTAATAGCTTTTATGTTTTTTTCGTATGAAACAATTTAAGCTGAGAGCTGAGAAATAATTTGTAGATGTTTTTTTAAACAATAGTTTTTAGATTTATTTATAGGTGTACTTTATTGGTTTCAGCTACTATTGTGTGACCTACTTTAGAACTTACTTCTGAGTACATAGTCATGTCCGTGTTATGGAACAATACTCAGCGGTGATCTTTACTTGAGTAGATATTTAAATCATAGACTCAAATATGTTTTTAAGTAGTGTGTTAGTTGTCTGTATAATAAATTTTGCAACCCACAAATCATGCTAAGTATACTCTACTCTTGGTTCATAATGCAGCAAATTAAATGAGTGAACTCCTCGATTTTAAGAATGGCAAAGGTGTTATAGGATTTATCTGGCAAGAAATTCTTATTTAGCATCCTCATTTGAATGTTTACTGTGATAATACACAAATAAAAAAATATATTATGAAGACACCTAACCGTGAGTGTAGTTACACCTCTGTCAACTCTTTGAGGAAGTCAACAATAAATTAATAAGTACCTAAGCCATATTTAGCCTGATAAATTATCTAAGTAAATGATTTAAATTGTACATAAAGCAACAATGTAGTCTATTTAGACATAATAGGCTTATAATAAGTAGCTAGATGAAAGCAGTGGCAACCCTAAGCATTTGAAATACAATTATATAATTACTGTATTAAACTTGCACCATAATAGCTCTAACCACCCTTAGAGTTTCCTGGAATTTTAAGCTTTAACACCCGAATATAAAGTTCACATTTATTTGCTATTGGGGTTCCAACTGGGCCATTTAAACTTCGAATGTTGCATCCGTGATAAATGGAACTAGCTGAATGTAGTCGCAAGTTCGGTAGAAGGTTATAAACTATAATACATGTATGTGATAAGATTTAGACACAGGTACCAGTCAAAACATCGCAAGAAACGAGCAGACCGGTCGAAAAAATAGCGTAAAGATAACAAGTAGTGACAAATCAATACTTTTATTATTTCACTTGAGAAATGAGACGTGAAACACGTTACTAGGAAACACTGTGTACTCATTTTATATTTGATTCAGAACTAGTCAATGTAATAAATCATTCAAAATTTTAATTGTTTAGGTTTTTTAGTAAATAATATTTTTACAAAAATCATAAATGATACCGACTTACCTCGAGTGTTCGAACTTTATAGAATTAAAAATGCACAATTATCACAACACAGGACACGATTTACATGCTTTTTTAAATAATTTTATCAGATTTTATTCAGGTTGAATAAATTGTATCAAAGTATGCGAATGACGTATGTGTGACATAATTTTTCTTTTTTATCTGTTTTAAATTTTCCCAGAATAAATAAATAGCAATCGACTAAAATTCTCAGTTGTAGTTGAGGAGTTCCTTTTTTTCAATACCGTATTTAATCATTTATTAAATAATTATGGGCAGAATTCTGGAACGATACAGCCACCGTTGTCGCTAGAGAGAAACTAAATATAATAATACTCCTTACTAACATTAGCTGCTCTATGACTAAGAGTTTTGATTTTTATATCTGACCGAACCTCACAAGATATGATCATTATTACTTACATCATGAAAATGTAATAATATAGAAATAATAGCTGTTCCTAGAACTTTGTCGAGTAGAATATTTTTTCATTAAATCTTTGAATTATCCATACAATCTTTAACAATATGGTGTTCAATTTTGGAACAATCCCAAATCACAAACTTCGTATTGTGTGTAAGTTTTATTTCCTAAATTTTTTAGATTAGTTAGCATTTAGAGAGTGGGTGATATGTTTTTTTTTGTAATGATATATTTCTTTTGTTAAAAATTAATTTTCGTAACACTTGATGTTGTATTATTTTTAGATTTATGCAATGTGACAAAAATCATCGAGAAATTAATTTTTTTCCGAATTTTGAAGCAGCTCTAAGTATTTAAATTATTTAGTCGATTTGAATATAATGGACACTGGACTTCACTTCACACATCACTAATCACAGAGCCACAGAGGCGTGATTGACGTACATGATTGACTTTTCGTTTCGTTCGTAGTTTTGTGAAAATTTAATATTTTTATAATAATTTCAGTGATCTTTCGGTTTTATTTTCCATCTGGAAATAAGTGTATACAATTTTTTACCTTACACACAAAATGACATCAGTTAATAACGCATTGGCCAGCATCATAAACAGAAACAAACATTTTTGTTGTTTATGTTTAGGTTCTATACAACACGAACCAATACGGTTAGATGACGAAGTTGTTGTGAATATAAATAATTATGAATATGATACAGCCATTTCAGAAGTGCTAAATTTTATATTTGATGAGGAGGTAAGTTAATTTCGGCATTTTATTCATATGCTAACTTAAACTTGCCAATAGTACCTATAGCATTGGGCTTTGTCTCAATAAAATTAAAAGTCTGCACTATCACTACATAAAGTTATCATTATTCTAGTGTTAAAAACTCACTTGATAATTCATACTGATAACTTTGGCAATATTATATCCGATGGAAGGAATCTTTGTAGGCATCCTCACATATACAAATAATTCTATAAAAAAAGAAACAATGTTGCCCAGTACAGATGTAATACACCACAACAAAATATATTTTTTTTTTTGTAAATTATAATCTAACTCCAAAACAAAACTAATAAATTGAATTTCTAATTGTGAATACATAATTATAATACATTAGCATAATTATCCTTTTAATTCATATTAAAATCCTCATAATCAACGAAATCAAAATCACGTTTTCATTTTCAGATGTACAAATATGTTAGTTTATTTGACACACTGTGTGAGCAGTGCACAAAATCAGCTCTATCTTCCTACAAATTCATCCATGCAAGCCAGAAAAATGCCAAATACCTCACAAATGTCCTTGAAGGAATCACTAACAGCTTTGAATATACAACAAATGAATTATTTGATAGCAAATCATTATATGTGTCACTAAATCTTGAAGATTTCACAAGCAAACAATTTTATGATACAAATCGCTCCGTTACAACCCCAAAAGCAGCCTTACGACGATTTCGTGCATTAGACAACACTAAAAAGATAAAAGTTGAAGAAGGCAAGTTACTTTTAAATATAAAAAAGGAAAATGAAAATATGAATAGCAAAATGAAGACAAAGAAATCTAGAAATATAATTGACATTCCAACAAGAGACATGTTGTTTGACAAAAATAACCGTGATTTACTCAAATGTAAAGAGTGTCTTAAACTCTATCCAACTATTTGGAATTTAAGGAATCATTTTATAAGAGTACATGCTCCTAAGGTATTTAAATGTACTGAATGCCCCAGAAGGTATGGTTCTGCAGCATTTTTGGATGCTCACAAAACTCAGAGCCACTCCACAAACATCTGTAGTGAATGTGGCAAAACTTTCTCTAACAGATATACTCTGAAAGTGCATGAGATGGGTCATCATTTAAGCTTAGTTTGCCAAGATTGTGGCAGAGTGTACAAGAATAAAGCGACATTCAAAAAACATATCGAACTTAATGTTTGTGGACAGGAAACCAGGGCGCATCCATCAGAAGCAAAGTATACATGTGATCATTGTAATAAAAAATATACACAGAAGGTATCTTTAAGAGTTCATATACAGTATGAACATGGAAACTATAAGGCTCATGTTTGTGAATGGTGTGGCAAAAAATTCTGGGCACAGAGTCGATTAAAAGCTCATATTGTTAAACATACCAGAGAGAAAAAGTTCAGTTGTTCCCTATGTGAAGGAAAATTCGTGTCAAAGGAATCATTGTTGTATCATACAAGAACGCATACTGGAGAAAAGCCATACAAATGCCCCCATTGTGATAATAGATATCTGTCAGCATCCCGTAGATCTGACCATGTGAAACGGCATCACTTAGGAGCAACACTAGAATGCGAGATATGCCACAGCAAATTTAATTCTAGATCTTTTCTACTGAAACATAAAAAGACTCATATAAAATCAGAGGTCAATACTGAAAATTCAAAAATCATTATAACAATACCAAATTCTGGAGACCAAAGTAAAAACCAATGTATGGAATCACTTGCATCAGAACATAAGGTGAAAAATGTTTGGAAAATAAGCTCGATTGATGAAGATTCTATGCCAAGTTTCCAGAAAATCATTGATTCCAGTGAAGCAGGTATTCATAATTTCCAACATCGAGTTTATGAGGATGAAGAGACACAACAGTCTTCAGATGGCAAAGTGTATTTAGAAATTTCTGACGATGCTGATGAGTATATGAAGATATTAGGTGTTTAGTGCTATTAACTTAATAATAAGCTTCATGAGGAGAAATGACTCCATAGTCATTATAACTAGGGTACTGTCTTTCTATGACAAAGATAGGATGAGAGAAGCCAATCAAGAACGAAGAAGTATGTTTACTTGAAAACAGTATTTTGGTGTGATAGACCATAGTGTGTAATAGACTGCAGAAGTTTCTGTCAGTTTATGGCATATGGCCATAAAAACAAATGCTATTCATCATTATCTTGATCTTAACCTAATGACTTTTTTATAGTCATATATAATTATTCAATGTGATTATTTTTTATTATAGTAAATGCCATGTTATGTTCATTATAGAGATTTATTACTATGTTGTGAATTTTAGTGTTAAATATTATGATACCCATATTTTTTTAATGGAAACTATGTCATAGCCATGTGAACTTGTATAGATGGCTATGACATTAAATAGCTATGGGTAATATAGATTTATAAATAGTTAAAGTTATATAAATCTCTATCCTCCTCCTTAGGAACTTGAAATTAGAAGTCTAGTTGAGTTTTTCTGTTACACTAATTGAGTACTATATCCTACTAATTTACTATTACTGAATCCTGATATCGAAGTACCTAGCTATGTCGTTATGATAGTTATAGATAGATATGAAAGGTATGCTTAGAATACCCGATTTTTATCGCAAATTGAACCTAAGCAAACCAAATAATGGTGCTTACTGGGAGGGAGAGGCCATATACAAATGTACTCTGTGGGAGAGGCCTATGTCCAGTGACGAACAAATAAAAACACGTTTTTGTTTTTTTTTTTTTTTTATTCTTTATATATTAGGGACTTTTATAACGCACAGCGCATGTCAGTCCCATCGTACTCTAAGACATGTAGGATCAAACTGACGAAACAAATCAGAGTATCAAAGCCATGAAGTCAATCAACTTCCTCGCATCATCGCAACTCGGATTAGACAATATTTGATGGAATGCGCCTACATTATTCTTGTTCAGCTTCAAAGCCCTAAACAACTTATTTCTATTAGTCTCAAATCGAACACATTCCATCAACAAATGATGCATGTCCTCTACAACTCCACACACCTCACAATTGGGAGAGGCTATTTTTTTCATCAGAAAAGCAAATTTGTTACATGGAATGTGCCCAGATCTGAGTCTGTGAGCTGTAACCACTAATTTCCTACTTAACTTACTATTCATAAACCAAGGCAACCGAGGAGGCTGGCATTGTATGGTTTTATACCAGATTCCTTTTTCAAGTGAAATTCTGTCAAAGTGTTCCTTCCAAAAGTCATAACAGCGAGTGTTGCTGGTACAAGTTGTACCAACCTAAGATAAAGAAATGCCTAGATAGTTTATAGCGAGATCCGAGGAACTACCACTATCCCCTTCGCAATACAAAAAATGACATAAGACAGACAGAGATAAAGTCGCTCTGGTTGGTCAAAACAAACTTAATGTCTCCATACGATTTTGACTATACGATGCTACCTGTTTATATTGTTCAATAGTGATGTTCAACCATTCTGTCGTTGTCGATAAAAATCTTATTAAACATAAGATATTTAAGTTTTAACTTCCGCCTAAAGCTTTGATTGACGAAAAATATGGCATGCACCTACTAACTATTCAGTTTCATATTCAATCTGCTGAATCGATTTATTGAGTTGACAAATCGCGTCAAGTCATGGTGCTCGACACCGCGGCATGCCCTTGAATCTGACGCTTTAGCAACATAACGTCATCTAAATATGAAATTGTGAGCACGGTTGAATAGTGATCGTGAGACGAGTTAGGTTAATTTTGACTACAAATTGATTTGAAAAATATAGATTATGAAAATCTCTCTTTATGAAAATTATAGACCCACCAAAAACATTTCATGTAAAATGTTACCCGTAAGGATCCCCGCCAAGGTGTGTTAGGCGGGGTTGCGGCGTGTTGCGCACCGGGGAGGTTGCTCCCCGGCGCCTCCTCCTACGCCCGCTCAGCGGCCTCCTTCTGGAGCATGACTGCTTCACAGAAGGAGACTACTGCCCTCCAGTTTTCCGATTCTGCCAGCATAGCCGATACTATGGCTGGCAGAGAGAGATCTTGACCGATCTGGTCGACCAGAATTTGCCGCTCCGCGGCAATCTACACGGCCTAACTCTACCGACCCTAACTTCACAAATTCTACATATCAGTAAAAATGTATGGCTTGGCCGTTACACTACCGTCGTGGAGGTGATGCGAATATTTAGTTTCTGAAGTAAGTAACGAAACAGCCAAGGAAGTACCCTAACATTTTGAAGTCTCATACAAACTTCCACCCCCCTCATTTTAGGGGATGGGGGCGAAAGTTATAAGTTTATGAATTTTTTTGTTGGTTGTATACTAAACTTAGATTACATACCAAATTACAGCTTTCTAGCACTTTAGGAAGTAGCCAAACATTTTGATGATCATCAGTGTGTCAGTGTATCAGTGAGTGTGTCAGTGACGAAATCGGTGTATTTTAGATATCAATAAAATCTAAAGTATTAGAGCTTTTCAATTAAGACTTTGTATGTTTAATTAGTCTATTATTGACATCATATCCTGAGAATATGAACTATCTGGTACATGACGAAACACTTCGAGAAAAGGTAGGTAGTGGCCTTGCGCTTCGCTTGGCTCGTCTTGGCGGAGAATCTCGGAAGATCATTAAAAAAAAATACCCTATTGCCCCAGAAGGACGGTAATGTTTTTCGATTATATCGAAGTATATCTATTTCTTTGGCACGCTCTGTAACCTAAGCGGCTTGATGGATTCCAACATATGAGTCGTTAGATTCGTCTTATTGCACGACTGGCATAGGGTATAAAAAAGACGGGTTCAGTCGGGTTTTTTGTTTTTTTTTTAATTAAAGTAAGTATTTTTTTATATTTCCACATGCTCACTATCCATTTTTTCGTAAAGTGCTATAATTATTATTTCTAATTCGGCGATTTTCTGTGACAACCGAGAACATTGACGTTGTACATTTTTCAGCTTCCTACCACGTTTTACTGCTAACTCTTTATATTGATAAAGTAATTTCGTCTTCTTTTGAAGCTCATTACTAACAGCTCTTTCGTCGTAATTTTCTGTTTGAGTAGCGTGATTTTTTTTCGGCATCGACACGCTTTGCTGAAAAAGTACAAAGTTTGTATTTAAGATAATTACATTGTATAACGTATGTAATTCACGAATGTAGGTTGATGAAAGTTCAAATTACAGAGGTACTGACTATGAGTAACGAGAGCGACAATTCTTTTTTTACATAAAATTGACATTACTAACCTACGTACCATTATCACTAAACCAACACCCAGTATCAAAATAAATAATAGATAGATAGAACAGTAAATGATAACAATTGCAATCAAGGAAAAAACTAGATTGTTTGCGAGAGATATAGACAAAGCGGTACAGGTTGATACAGGAGTAACATCTAGGAGTAGTTTTAGGATATCTAGCTCCACAATTTTGAAATTAATTAATATGAGCTGTATTATTAGACATATATCATAATTACCCGTTTTTCATAATTTTTCACGGCAGTTGGAGTTGATGTACATGCACCAGAGTCCAGAGTTTTTGCAACCAATTTTCTTTTTAGGCATGCTTTCTAAAAAAAGTGAATACAGTACTAGTAATAATATTTTTATTTAATTTATGCATCTTTACATGTTTCATATATTTACCATGAGCACTCTTTCTCTCTTAGATAGAGATTTAATTTGATTGAAATCTCTATAATTATCAATCATCATTATTTAAGTTAAAACGATGAAATAAATTTAGTCCTTTGTTTGTGAAAATTACTCTGTGTTATTTGACATAAAGTAAATAAAATATTTCAAACAACAATATACATTACCATCTGACGTGATGGTGATACATTGGGAAATATTGTTGGCACTGCAGTTGAATGTAGGCATCTTCGCCCATATCCCTCACGAAAGCAAGAATCTTCAAAATGTAATGAGCATATTCTAGTGTATTGGGAAGGACACCAATTTTTACCTCTTCTTATATTTATGAGCCATGTCTTTTTTAATTCTTGATCAATAGGAAACCTGGAAATTAAGTGTATTTTGCATAACTTGGAATCTTAATTATTTTAACAAAATATCGAAATTATCGATAAATATTTTGATTCTCAGTCACAACATCGTAAAGTAGGTGAAATGTCATACATAATATCCGAGTCAAAAGTTAAAGAACGAACGACTAGAATCACGATGAACTGTGTTCGCACTGAATATACGTATTACTTTTATTTTAAGTGAGAATAATAACCAAAATTAACAAGTTTACTTTGTAATGTTCGAATTCGACTTACCGATGAAATGATAATTTTGCATTATTTTTGGTTAATACACCCGCTCGGCTAGAACAACCGGGAATAGTACATGCCATAATTATTTTTTTAAACCACCACAGAGATCAAAACTTTAAAATTCAAAAGAAAACCACTGTGTAAAAAGTCAATAAACGCACTAGTACCTTGTTGACCAGCTGAATAACAAACAAACTACTATGGCTGGTCGCGGCTGGTGGCGAGCACTGTTTCAAGATGTCAAGCAAGATGTGCATAAACGGCTTTTGCTATCTCTTTCTATCACACATAACAGCTGATGTTAGAACGACGAGTGTCAAGGGTGAATAAAATAACTGGAATCTCAGTTGCTGGAGATAAAAATCGTATATTTCCAAGACAGCCCATTGAGAAATTATATTTATTTTTATTTATTATAATTATAAACTAAATTCAGGATATGGGTATATTTATTTATTGTAAGATTTCCATAATATATATATACAACCTACTTATTATCACTAACTACTAAACACTAAACAGATTAAAGATGTAAAAATATAAAAAAAAAAATTATCTACGCGTCAAAATACTCCTCCGCATCGCTGTCAACCGGCATTGTTCCCAGAAGACTGGCAGCTTAGCGTAAGCGAAATTCTAAGTCTATGCTGGCAGCATTGCCACGCTGTATGGCAATGCTGATTCTTTGACCAAAGAATAATCCAGACTTCTGGTCACGCGTAGAGTCGACTAATCGCTTTGCGATATGTTTAAATAAGATGCGAGCACTCGGACCCCATGGCCCAAGTGTTTCGACCCCAAACGGGTCGAAAATATAACCACTGAGTAGGTTATTATATTTTCGCCGCTTGAGGGTCTCTTAGGATTAATGATTCTACTATCTGTACATACTTAGGATAATATTTTTTTTTACGGTTTGACTTGTCAATGTCAATTTGCCAGCTTGTCGGCTGTCATTCTATAACGTCAAGAATTGGCTTTTTTCGTTTGTGTTTTTTCTGTAAACTGAGTAATGTGTAAACTATCGTTTTTTTAGCAGCACAAAAGTGATAGCGGTGCTTATAATACAAAATGACTTTCCTAGAAGATACATTGATCATCTTGATATCACAGGTGAGATAATGTAAACAATGCTGAAGGTTATGTATGGACATTATTGATGATGATAAACTATAAATTTAAACACTACAACACAACACAACTACGCACTTAAAAATTGTATTTTGGCCACCACTAGGCCAAAGTTCAGTTACTTGTCAAAACATCCCAAACTAAAAATCTGTTATTTATTTTGTTCAGTGTAATTAAAGTAGATATGATATGTATTTGGTAAAATGTAAATTAATTGAAATATTATATGTATATAATTTATCATAATTGATTTGGCGACTTCATTTCTATAGATTTTTTGTATGAGGGTATGTAGAATGTAATATTTTTTCATGAAACTTCCAGACAGTATTCTTCGTTGGTGGTTGGATATTCTTCGTGAAACAGCTGTTCCGTGACTATGAGGTCCACCACTTGCTGGTACAGCTCATATTCTCTGTGACATTTGCCCTGAGTTGTACCATGTTTGAACTAATCATATTTGAAATAATTGATTATTTGGATTCCAGGTAAATAACTCACTATTTAGTAATTTATTAACTACTCCTTTCTGTGACACAGAATTAAACATTTTATAAATCCTTCTGTAGTAAAAATAAGATCCTAAAAATATTTACAGAATTAATAATTGCAAATAGAGTAGCAGTTATTTATTACCTTAGATTTATTAAAATAAACGTAACCTTAATCATATAATATATACTGAATGTTTGAGCTGAATTTTTTGTTGTAGCTCCCGATACTTCCACTGGAACATGGGTCTCTATTCATTGCTGTTCATGGTCATTGCTCTTATACCATTTTATATTGCATACTTTTGTATCAGCAATATTACTTTTGGTGAGTAAAAAAAAAAACATAATGTTATTATTTTTCATTAAGAGAAGGCAGTCTTCCTCTGGCCAGAAAAATAAAATCTTTTGCTTAAATAATTTTAATACAGCTCTATTAACTGTATTTTGTTTTAATTACTATTTACTAAATTTTATAACAGAACTAAAATGTCAATATATTTTTTGCAATAAAAATTTACATTAAAAATACATTGTTTACACATTGTTTCAGTTTCAAAAAACATGATAAGGCCATTGACAATGTTTGTGTGGTTCATATACTTATATTTCTTCTGGAAGATTGGAGATCCATTCCCTATATTAAGTCCAAAACAGGTAACAAATATTGTACTTTCATTGTAATCTGATGTTTAATGCTTTTTAGCGAATGGTAAGTTCACAATTGCTACCTATGCTGCCATCTATGAGATTTTTTCAAGACAAATTATACTTTGTTTGAGTTGAGACTATTTCGTTTTGCTAAAGTAGATGATAATGATGTTAGCTAGAATTATATATATTTTTATTTCAGGGAATATTTTCAATAGAGCAAGGTGTGTCTCGTATAGGAGTTATTGGTGTTACCGTGATGGCATTATTATCTGGGTTTGGTGCGGTCAATTACCCATACACTTCCATGGCTATATTTATAAGGTCAGTTTGCTTTATTAAATAATTATATTCTTATAAATTCTGCTTCAATAGTCTAGTAGTTATGCAATTTTATTGGAATTTTCTGTTAGAAACTTCTTGGGAGTTTGGAATTGTCTCCTTCTTTACCCATTTTTTACCCAATGCTGGGTGTTGGCAATCCTTTACATTGTCCTCGCTAGATGAAAATATATAGATTTGGTAGATTGAATAACACCATGGGCGAAGTTTGGGTCTAAATTACACCGCTGAATCAGAGGTCCGAGATCTACCTTAGACCCTCCTGCAGGCAAGCATTCAACTACTGCTTTCAATGCTAAAAATATATAATCGCATGAAACAGTTTCCCAAGCCGAAATATCATGAACAGTGCATTCCTTCTATTAATTTTGTTGGCAGCACTCCAGTCGAGACAATAATCTGGCAATTTGAGTTATTGGCGGGTACGCACAGACTGAAGGACAAACGTCTCAATATAATTCTTACTGTTCTGGCTTAGTTATAAGAAAATGTAATTTAGTTAAAAAAAATTAAAATTTTTTAGTTGATTGGTTTTTGCGCAGCGTGTCGAGGGGTCGATTTCGGTATGGAACAAATATTTGAATGGGCTAGATATACCTAGTTGTTCCGAGTCCGAGTGTGTGTGCATGTGCAATATTTTTGTAAAGTACCCACCATTTGTGCTTGACATTATTTTAAAAACCTCATTTTCATATATAAAATCCCAGTGTGCGTGTGTCCGAATTCTTCTACTCATAAACAGCTTGATCGATTTTGATGATTTTTTTTTTACTTATTGTTTCACATTGATTGTTATTAGCTATAGTCGGACCCGCTAGGTGGCGCTATTGTTAAGGACCAGAAAAAGACTCCCCAGTTACGAATATAATATAAAATGAAATATGTTTCAGACCAGTAACACATTCAGATGTTCTATCGATAGAGAAGAAACTTCTTCAAACTATGGATATGATATTAGTCAAAAAGAAAAGGATAGCGCTAGCCGAAGCCAACAGTATGGGAGCGAGACAGCAATATAACATGCTAGACCAGTCTAATGTGAAAAATAGAGGAGGGTTCTGGACGAATATTCTGTCTAGTGTTGGCAGTATTACTAATACACTGGGTCAAGGGACTGAGAGTAAGTTTTATAATGATTATTATTTCTTTTAAGGATAAACCTAAAGCATCTTAATCTCAGACTGACTGCTTGGTCTAGTGGTCGCAAGCACGACTGCTAAGCGTGAGGTCCTGGGTTCGATTGCTGGGTCGGGCAAAGCGTTATTCGGTACTGTATGGAAATTCTCAGTAGTAATACGGAGTCTGGATGTGTACCGGGAGATGGCAGTAGGCTCGCCCCCTATTACATTGAAATCAATAATAGCATCGGCGAAATGTGGGTGTACAATAGTTGACCTCTGCCTAACCTTTCGGGGAATACAGGCGTGATACTATGTTATGTTAAACACATGCAGTCTGTTGCGGGCAAAACTATACTTAATCATTTTGTAAATCTTTCAGACATAACCCAGCTCCGCCAAGAGATCTCCGGACTCGAAGAGTTAAGTCGCCAGCTGTTCCTAGAAGCCCACGACGCGAGGACCATGAGGGAGAAGATAGAATGGTCCAACACCTTCCAGGGGAAGTACTTCAACTTCTTGGGGTATTTCTTCTCGCTATACTGTATTTGGAAGATTTTTATTGTGAGTACCAGTTATTTTTCTCAGTGTTTTAGTTTGAGTGCTGCAACTAAAATATATTATAGTAACAATATTGAATGTGTGGATGATGATTGAATTGAATAAGTGGCGTTCACACTTCTTTATTTTGAATTTCAGCAAAGCGATATGAAGATTAATAATACGTCTTGAGGACGACATTTTTTTAATAATAACTTTAGTGAGATGAGGGATAAAATATATATATTTTTTTATTTATTCTCTAAAGTTTCATAAGCAGTGGCGTGCACAGAGTTTTTAGACAGGGTAGGCGGAAAATTTAAAGCTTATTTAGTAATAATAAGTACTGCATATTGGTATTGGTTCCTCGTCTTATCGATTAAATAATGATGTATGTGATTTGCCACCTCAAATTTCTTATAACAAATATTTATCTGAGTTATGTAGGGTAGGCAGTGTCTTTTGTCTTTATGCACCGCACGCCACTGTTCATAAGTGGTGTTGTTGTTTAGTTTTAAAATATTTTTATGTTAAATCATGTGTTAGTTAACCTGATTGTTACAGTCAACAATAAACATAGTGTTCGACCGCGTCGGCAAGAAAGACCCAGTGACCCGCGGCCTAGAGATAGTAGTGCACTGGCTAGGTTGGAACATTGACGTGGCATTCTGGTCCCAGCACGTGTCTTTTATATTGGTGGGCTGCATCGTGCTCACTAGCATCCGTGGACTGCTGCTCACACTCACCAAGGTAAGGATGAAGATACTTACTCGTCTGTTAGAAGTCTTCCTATAAAAGTAAGAGTAACTAAAGGGCCTATCAGGCATCTTATATAACAAGGCTGAATGATTGACTTAACCTGTCCAATGGTCATCTGAACCGTAAATTAGTCACTACGAATTAAGTGTGATGCAAGGATGTGGTGGGCAATTCAAGTGCGCTTCGTCATAATTCTCTGTAAGGCTCTCCCACTATAGAAAAGCAGATAGAAGACTACAAGATGAAACAAATATATCGATTCTCGGGCGCTTTCACTAATTCCTTATTAAAATTAGTTTCTCCCGCTATTGAAAACAGTCAGAAGAAAAAATGTTTTAGGATCAAAAAATTCTTATTTTTTTTTTAAATTTAAATCTATACATATAAATAAAATTGGAGTGTCTGTTTGTAATATTGAAATAACCGTTTTTTTACTACATGCATATGAATATATTACGGTACATACACCAAAATAACATTTTTTACAATTTTTGTCTGTCTGTCTGTCTGTTTGTATAGGCTAATCTCTGAAATGGCTGGACCGATTTGACGGGACTTTAATTGGCAGGTAGTAAGTGATGTAATAAGGAGTAACTTAGGCTACTTTTATTTTAGAAAAAAATACGGTTAAGTGCATTTGGTCTCACTAAAAAATACATTGTTAAGTTCCGACATCCACGCGAATGAAGTCGCGGGCACAGCTAGTTATATATAATTTTAAATTCTCTAATAAAATTACTATCTCCCATTATAGAAAAACAAGCGCACAGAGTACAAGTTGAATGTTAAAGAAAATATATCTAAAATACTCCCTATTTGTTCCAGTTCTTCTACAAAATCTCTTCATCAAAATCCTCAAACATCATAGTGCTGATCCTCGCTCAGATCATGGGTATGTATTTCTGCTCCTCCGTCCTCCTCATGAGGATGAACATGCCTTCGGAATACCGCATCATCATCACCCAAGTGTTGGGTGATCTGCAGTTCAACTTCTACCATAGATGGTTTGATGTAATATTTTTGGTTAGTGCGCTAACTAGTATATTTACGTTATATTTAGCACATAAGCAACCATCAGTCAGTTAAAAACGGATAAAGTTTACTTGATCAGTGAAAAACAATGTCTGGGAATCTAAAAAGGCCGCTCTAGAAAGCATACAAATGTCAAAATATCCACTTAATTGATGTATCTTAATATCATCTGCATAAGGTTCATATTTAACAATCTATTTGACAGTTACTTTGAGGATTGGTAGATGATTTGTTTAATGTGGCCTTCTTAGGTCCCTTGGTTAAAGGTTATCTCACATTATGTCGGAATGTGACAAAGTTATCATACAACTCTTTTGGTAATAAACAAACAACTTTAAAATGTGATAGAGCATATTTAGAATTGTCTAATTAGTCTATGGCCATTATTATGCCATATACCGATATATGACGGCGACTAAGTAATTGATGACAAGCAAGTGGACGAATTTGACAAGACTAAATATCTTCCGTCCCTTTCTCATGTTGTTTGTTAGAAAGAGACATAGTGAGACAAAACAAGGTTGGTTTTTGAATTGCACCCCTAGTACGAGTTTTCCTTGACCTCATTCGTCGTTACGTAAGCCAAAAATATATGATAAAATTGTGTACGCGCGTTCGAGTGAACTCCTATAGAAAGCGCGTGCGCATATTTTTTTAGTTTACATTCAATATGGTCTAGATCAGTGGTCGTTAAACTGCGACCCGCGGACGATATTTGTGCGGCCCGCGACAAAGTAAACAATTTTAGTAGATAATATCAAAATATGATTTTGCACATGAAGTTAATTAAATAGAAGTACGCGGGTAGGTATAAACTTCCTCCTGCAACCCGTTCGCTTGAGGGTTGCGGGGGTGCAATCGCGTTTTGACAGCTCATAAAAATATGTCAATTGATTGATAGTGTCAACTAAACAATCCAAGAATGTGCGGACACCTCACATTATCCTATGTGGCCCTTGACCAGAAAAGTGTAACGACCACTGGTCTAGATCGAGGAGAACTTATTTGTGTTTCGGCATAATGTGAGTATACCTTAGTTATTTTTTTATTTGTCGTTGAAACTAAAAAAACGGTACCAAAATTTTAAAGTATTGGAAACTATTTATTGTGTGTGAAATCGACCATTAGTAAAGTATGAGTTGTGATATTTATATAACGAATAACTTAAATATATACTCGAGAGTATCGTAATCCATTGCCATATTACATTGGCATCACGCCTGTATTCCGCGAAGGATAAGGCAGAGGTGTACTGGGATTTTCTGAAATTCTCAGTAGGAGGCTGCAGTTTGGAATTGTGCTTGCTAGATGGCAATATGCTCGCCTCTTATTCTTTTTAGATAATTGTTGAGACAAAATAACGACATCAATGAATTTATTGAGGTTGTACAATATTAGCAAACCTCTGCCTAACCTCTCGGGGAATATAGGTGTGATGTTATTTGTTATATCTAATTAGGACTATATCTGGTAGTTGTTTGCGATATCCTGAGTATATTATCTGGTCAAGAATTCCTTTCTAAAGTTAAGATGCTTCAAAAATGTTACATATAGTTTAAGTACTATTAGTTTTTTTAAGACTGATAAGAGTGTGCGTACTCCCTAGTCAAGACTGTAGTTAGACCAGTCTGACTAATAGACGCCTAGCTTTGATTTGACGTCAGATAGTTTTGGTCCAATTTCACTGACGATATAACGTACGTTTAAGACATCAATCGTTTAATTTGAATATACAACGTCCTCTATATTGCTTGTGAACATTGTCCTTTGTCCGTTATTGTATTGTTCCAAGAATGTGAATTCATCGTTTTCTTCAAACGGTAGTCTAACTAGTTTTGAATATGGTCTGCGCACGCGCAACTTTAAATTAAGGAAAAATAATACGTCTTAAAGGATAAAATTAAATAGTTTTATTTAACAATTTTATTTATCTTACATAAACTATATCGAAATAGTTAAAAATAGAAAAGTTTACATGGAAAGGCCACCTTAAGTTATACTTACTTAGGAAATAGAAAAAGTATATCTTCCACTATTATAGTTATACAGTAGATATTTCGAGAATTTGAACTTTACGATGAAGCTATTTGGTATTTTTTTACTTAGTGGGTTTTAGTAAAGATTCGTATTTTTAGCCACAACCACGATTTACAAAAAGTAAAAAAAAAGTTAGGAATCAAAACTTAAAAAGAAAAAAAAATACCTTTCAAAATAAAACCATTTAGTCAATGAATAAATTATTTAAAAATATATCAATTCTCAATCCACGATAATTATTTACAAAATCAAAATATTCATGAAACATTAAAATAAACGAATCTTCACTAAAACTTGAATAGGTTTCGAAATCTTTAATTTGGTGTTCTTTTGAGCAATAAATGTCAAATTGCTAATAAGCGAGCATAGCTAAAGATAATATTGTATTATCTGTGGCTAATTTAGTATCTATTCTCCCATCATATCCTCATATTGTTTCCTGAAACAATCTCCCACAGGGAAGAAGTCCCAGCATCTTTGAGTGTACATGTTCCAAACGTAGGTTTCTTGACCTGTGGAGAAAAAGCAAGATTGTTGAGAAATCGTAGAAAGTAAGTTCAGATACATAGAAACAGCCAAATTAGTCATAATTAGAGTTGCAACGATATTTCGGAATACTGATAATATCGAAGCTAAATTTTCATTATTTTATCCACTGAGCATAGATTTTCCCACAGGTTTTGGTATTTTTTTACTTTCACAATATGTCAACATCGAACGGTGCATGTCTATAGTTATAAACATACCTATGATAGTTATGTTTAGTGTTGCAAGATATATCGGAAAACTTTATTATATTCCCTTAAAACACGGTCCTTACAACAACAACACAACCCTTAGAACAATAGAAACGTGGTCTACTTATTATTTAAAGTCAATTTTCATATCAACTGCTCTATTTTAGAAATAATGTCCTAAATTCAGAAATATAAGAGATCGACGTATTTCATAGTAAATTTTACAAGCTCATATCACAGAATATCGATAATATCGATTATCGATATCTTATAAATATCGATAATTCTATCGATGTTTAAATAACTTTGCATCTCTAGTCATATTAATGGTAGCAGGTAGGAAAATTAAATAAAAATTATTTATGAAGCTTTGGTGAACTCAATTCCGTAATTTGTAAAAAAAAAAATATGTTTAAAAATATGTGTAACTATTAAATTAGCCGATAAAGTTATTCTATAACAACGAATAACAAAAAAGTTATGATATTTGCAAATAAGTAAATATAAGTTCACGTGTAGCGCTGACTGTACCAGACTAAACAATCTTTAGATGATAATTTATCCAAGTACAGATGCTTGAAATGTTTTTTGTTTTGGTAATTATTGCTTCATAGTGGAGTCCAGTGAGTTCTTGTATGAGCCAATTAATTTTACTTTTTCTAGTCTACGAAGATATAGTACCTGTATATTCCGTGTCGGGTTTATTGATGAGATGCATAAGGAAGAACATGTAGTTAGCTAGATTATGCTCTCGTTGCACGTGCGTGTCGAACCCGTGCGGCACCTGAAATGAACAATCATTTATAAAACCAGCCCATTACTATCCCACTGCAATCTCCGTACCAAGAACGAACGTTTCGAACTTTAAATTCTGTCTCATTAATTGTCAAAATCCGTGAAAGTACTTATACACTTTTATCATGATTAGAACAATTAATATAAGTACGTAAAATGCTGTAAAAAATGGCCCAGTATAAAATAAATATCAGAATCCGTGAAGAAATCTCATTTAGTGATTTTTGACAATTAATGAGAATGAAAGGGCGAGTAAAGTTCATGCCACGCCAAAAGTTCATGCCGAGCACGATCCTCTTCTAAGAACGAAAAGGGTCTAAAGACAGAATACTAGTTTGAAATTTAAGAGGTGCGGGCATTTATCGAACTCTGAGCCTTCTGCACGGAAGGCAAGTGCATACGTACTTTATCAAAGTAATCTTTATTGATGCCGCATATGAAGCAGTTTGACTCCATGTCCTCCTTCACAGACTCCAGCTGGTCACGGAGCTCTCCGAAAGCGTCGATGATCAAACCTGTGAGAATGACAAATATTAGTCTTGTGGTTACTTTTTTATATTTTGTGGTATTTAAGTGGTTTGCTACATGGCTGATATGTGAAGTTAACTTGTGCTTGCTGCGGTTAGTCTTTGAATCGGTTACCGTTCTTTATACGTCGAGATCCTTCCCTGCCTTAGTGGAGGAAGTTAAGCAGTCGGCAGCGCTAAAATAAAAGTCTGTCAATCCTGTGTTAATGGCGTCTAATAGTCGCTATGCGTTACATTATTATTCAGTCGCATCTGGCTCCTCATTGCATTACACTCTCGTTATCGAAATCGATAATGTTCATTGCGGAGTATGTTTGAGGAACTAATTGATGAATGACAACAACTCTTGAGCAACGAAATGATTGAACCAATTGTAATTGCGATAGTGAGGCGACTTACCCTGTAGGATAGCCAGCAGAATGACGATGATGAAGAAGAAGAAGGTGATGTCGAATATGATACGGTACACTTCGGAGTCATCACCATCGGGCGGTTCCAACTCGTCACCGATACCACCACCAGCGCGCACTCCCTTGTACAAGTTGAACACGAAGCACTGCGAACAAACATTGAATTATTTCAATGGAACATTAAGCAGCATTCGATGATCATTCGTAATTCTAATGATATTTTTTTATTTCTAATATCATTAAAAAAAAAAAATTGAGGGTATGAAAACGTGCGCGCGCATTTGAGTGAACGTTTGTAGAAAACGCGCGCTTTCGTACATTTTTACACATCTTGATCTACGCATAGTTTATAGTTTACGTATTTTATTGCCAAAACACATTACACTCGAGGCGTTGAATTGGAATTACTATTTTCATTTTTCACTATTGTCATTCAATGCAGCGTATCTTTTATTAAGTAATTATTTATAATCGTAATATTAAAAATTAGCGACCCATCCCGGCTTCGCACGGGTAGCAGAGTACGCCTACATTTTTTTTCTGTTGTAGTGTCGTGTCAGCCTGTTGCGTCGAGCATTTAGGCGGTGCACGCCAGTAAAGCTCCCAATCGGCAAGCCAATTTACACAAAACCATTATTGAATTATACACCTAAACCTTCCTCATGAATCACCCTGTCTATCAGTGAAAACCGCATGAAAATCCGTTCAGTAGTTTTTGAGTTTATCGCGAACAGACAGCCAGGCACACGCGGCGGGGGACTTTGTTTTATAATATGTTGTGATGTGAAGTGTTCTCACCGTTAACATGTCATGGCAGTTCCTGTTGACCTCATCATCTTCTTCTTGCACGTAGAACTTGCGGAAGAAGTTGAACGCTATGACAGTGTAGATATACACGATGATCGTTAGCAGCATCACCGTCAATACCAGCTGAAAGCAGTATTAGACATTCATTATTACCTTCTTTGTTAGATTTTGGATATTGTATTATCTTTTCAGACGCAGTACGTGAGACCAAAATAATTATCATGTTTACCGACCTGAGGCCCTAGTGTAAGTTTCATTCGACAAATTCGAATTTCTACATCGAACGCGTTCAGCGCTCCGATTGGTCCGTTTCGTGCTCTCCACCAATCGGAACGCGTTCGATGTAGTAAATGGAATTTGTCAAAAGAAACTTACACTAGGGGTACTGTACTGTACCATACTTCAAACAATTACTATACCAAACTTAGGGGATTTGTGGAAAACTTAGCGTAAGAAACGCTGGAATAGCTAAGGTGTCCAGGTCGAGCGCAAGATTTTATTTAATCATTGGTCTTCTGTTCCTCAAAAGTATATAGCCAGCAAGGAAAAATAAAGCTTGTCCCGTTGAGGTAAATTCCGTTTTAGCGCTGTCACATTATGTTAAAGTTATTATTTATTTTTCGTCACTGTTACGATCATATTTGGAAGCCACAAGCACCAAGTGAAACCAAATGTCGACTTTTCAATGACATTGCAAAACGAACTAAGCCAGAACCACTGAGCCAGTTGGCACTTGATAATTATGTGGAGGACCACTTTGAACACAAAATGGCTCCTTTAGTGTAGTTTTATTTAGCTGTCATGTATTCAGAATTAGGAATTTCACGGACTTCATCATTCTTCTTCATTTTACCTGTTTTCCATTATGCGTGACTGACTGCAAGATAGTCCTGAGCGTCTTGAAACCAACAGCCACATCCAGCAGATGGGCGGCAAAGAAGAAGTTGTTGAAGTTGCCCATCACGGAGAAGGAGAAGTACCATAGAGAGTAGAGGAACGAGTTGTCTGTGATCGTGACGCCCGCTTTCCACACTTGGTAGCGCCAGTCAATGTTGATGATGCTGTAAATAGAAAATAATTATTTACATTATAGACAAAAAAGTAGTTAGGTTGAAGGTGTGGATACTAAAACTAAAAGTATTTGAATGTTATACAAACTTTGTATATCATTAGGAAACTGTCCTAGAACCTAAATTTCTTGGGCTAATCCGTTTTTCCGCGTGGCGAATAACGGCTCAGTCATTTTCTCAGAGAAGAAGCCTTAGTTACACCAGTGGGAACATAGCTTGACATATGTATACAGTCAATGATACTTACTAGTGGATTAGTCCCTTGCTGCCCTCTTCTTCTTGGGCGGAGAAAGAGGTCTTCTCCATACCGAGCATGTTGGAAATAGAGTCAAAGTCGTAAGTCTCCGAGTATTTCGCTCGCACCTTCTTTTTGACGAACTTATCCCAATAGTTCACTGGGAATGATCTGGAAGAATTGAATAATGATAATCAATGGGCGAGCTTTGAAGACCTCTGAAGCATTTTTGAGCTTCTTACGAGAGGCATGATATGACTAATGAGAGAAAGCCAGATTCGTGACAAGAAGCAACCACCCTTCCTGTTCGCAACGGAGATGACTGAGTACATTTTTAAAGATTGGACAGTAATAGATGAAAAAAAGATCGATTACACACGTTTAAAATCGTCATTGACTACACTCCGGACTTCGTACGCTAATGTTGAAGACAATTAAAATGTTGCAATAGGTATAAATACTAACTTGGCAGATATAACAAGCTTGTCCCAGTGACTCTTCAGGTCATCATCTTCGGGTTGTTCCGCGATGTACAGGCCGTCGAACTCCAGTTTACGGGCAATTTCCTTCTCACGCTTGAAGATGGCTAGCGGCACCTATACGGATTTGTATGGAGAAATACCCAATTATTATCAATAAAAATTTACTCATTGTCTTTATTTAACTTCAATAGTGGGACAGCTTGGATTTAAAATTAGGAAGATGGTTGGATTTTTGAATAATTGTTTACATAATTTCGCAAAACGGAAAAAAAAAACCTGTATAGGGAAAAATTTGAATTAAAAAAATGTCAGTTTATTGTTAATGTCCTGTAATAATAATTCGATTTTGTAGAGGTAGTTATATAGTCTTCCTCTGTCACTGCGAGTGCCACGTTTCAAAACTAACCTTAAGATGGTAGTATCCGATGAGTATGGCCAGTGACACCACAGAATGCAGTGCCGCCGCCACTTTGATGACGTGTTCCATATAAAAGAAGTCCTCGTCTATATGAACCACTTCTAGAGGGTCTTCGTCTTCTCCAGATTCGCCGCTACCACCTGAAATAAGATATCGTTCAGTACACTACAAACTCAATTTTGTCGATCGACTTGTTGGGCAATATTGTCGCCAAGTCGTTTTTCTTTAAACATCCGAAATCATTGATGCATCAACAGAATATAAGAAATCCAGGAAATCTATCGGAAAAGCGTTTGCTCAGCAACTGACTTTTGTTATATATTTTAGAAAGAAAAATTCAACCGCATTGCAGGCGTTATTGTGTTCAGGAATCAATTGACCAAATTGAACAAATTGACTATCGGTTATGAGTGTTATGACACATAATGTAGGTATATTTAAAAAATACAAAATCCATACCATCTCCACTACCGGATCCAGATCCTGAGCCAGAGCCGCCCCTGATGATATCACCAAGACCAGAGCCTTCTCCGCCTTCCGCATCCAAAGTAGACACCTGGACAAAAATATTTCATTACAATTTTACTCGTCTCATCAAGCAGTTGTAGAGTTATGTAGCTTTGGTGAAGGTTCTAGACTAGTTACAAGTGGCGTAAAAAAGAGACTGGTCAGTAGTGAATATTCTCTTACTTAAAATTCCTGTTAAAAGTTCACTTACCTTATAGAACAGCAGAACGAAGTTGATACAGAAGGCCAGAACGAGCGCAACATACTTCAGGTTGTAGAAGTTTCGCGCCAAGAAGGAGACGGCGCGACGCGTGTACTGAGAGAGATCCACTTGAGATAGCGCGGAAGGTGCGGGGCCTTGTACTGCCTGGGAAGATAGAAATAAAGGATACATTGTACTGTATATATACTGTACAGTGCACATCAAAAGTAAATGTTGATCAATCTGAAGCCAAAACTGGTAAAACACGTGTGCAAATCATCAACTGTTTAGCAATTTCGAAATACGACTGTTTTTTCTTTTGAGCCTGGAGCCGTCTAGTGTGCATAACTAACATCAAAATAAAAAATTGTGGCGAAGATATTATATAATTCTGTAGACTTGCTTCATTTTGTCGATCAATATATAAAGCAGTGTTTTTATTTCATCATTCTACTAATTACCAAACGTGATACTTTTTTTACACTCATATTCGACGAAATTTGGTACTATTAGTCATATTCATAGACGGTCAATTAGCTAAGATAGCATGAACAGTTTGAGATTTATTTGGCAACATTACTGGGTACATGACAAAAAAAAAAACAACGATGAAGTAGATGATTTACCTTCTTAGCCTTGAAATAATCTTTCGAGCGTCCAAGCTGCATTAAATGGCAAAAATGATTGTGAGTTCTATGTAGGTATTGATTCCATGAGTAGGTATATGGAATGTAAGCATGGAGAGTAGCCGTGAAGGCTTTGGCTTAGTACCTCGTGTAAGCTTTGACGTCTTTCGCGTGTACCGCGAACCCTTAGTGTAAGTTTTTACAAAATTGTTGATGAAATGTTTTTCGTTTCATATTTTGCTAATTGGTTAAGAGCTGCCGGCTTTGGTCACGTTTACCGCATTCGACGATGTGACTGATGAACAGTTTCAAAGCTGGCCAATCTGCACGCAGAATGCGGTAAACTCGACGAAAGACGTTTTTGTTTAATTTGTTAAAAAAATCGTAAGACGAAGAAAATCTTCATAAAATCTTGAAAAACAACCTAGTATTTAATTAGTTGGTTTTATAAAAGGCAATCTCATTTACAAAAAAAAATCACAGTTTTAAAAAATGGAAATATAGTAAGAGAGCGTACAGAGGGCAAATAGCAAAATGAAATGTAGTTCGGAATATTGCAGAGATGAACGGAATGATATTACGAAAAAGAATATTGAAAAAGCAAATCTAGAAGAAAAAAGACTAAAAAGAATTGTCTAAGAAGTTGCAGAAGAAAAACGCCATGAGTATATTCTGGGTCTCGCGACAAAGACGCTCTGAGCAGTCAGTCTTGTTAATTTTTTTTCTGACTGGCTAATATTTCTACCACGACTTGTGTTAAACAAATGGCCGTTTCTCATTTGAACGCGCGCGCTCGCGTGATATTCTTTAGATAATTAAATACGCGTTATACATAATGTCACGCCTTTTTCCCATGGAGGTAGGCAGAAACTGCCATGTGCTACGATTCTTACTCAACCCTTTTGCTTCATATACTTTCATGCATCGTTTTATACATTCGAAAATAAATAAACAAAATAAATAAATTCAACCCATTACTGTCCCACTGCTGGGCAAAGGTCTCTTCTCAGAAGGAGAAGGGTTAGGCTTTAGTCCACGCTGACCCGGTGCGGGTTGGCGGATTACACACACCGTGAAGAACTTTATGGAGCCCTCTCCGGTGTGCAGGTTTCCTCACGATGTTTTCTCTTCACCGTAAACGCAAGAGATAATTAAATTCTGATCCGCATATTATTCCGAAAAGTCAGAGGTGCGGGCCGGGTTTGAACTCAGACCTTCCTGCATGAAAGGCAAGCGTTCAACCGCTAGGCTATCACTGCTTTTTATTCTAAAAATAAAATAAAAAAATCCATTCATAAATAAACGACTCTTCAGGGTGGCCAAGAGTTGGATAGCGCGCCTTGTATATAGCATGACGTAAGTACTTCGTTTCTTTTTAAAATATTATGTGTATTATACCTTTTTACTCTCGGCTTCTATGGCGGACATGGCAGCTTGTTGGGCTGCCTGCGCTTCCACTCTTTCCTGTGCTTGCTTCTTGGCTTGCTCCCCACTGTATTCATAAGGAATATTAAAAAAATTGCATTAAATATTATTATTAAATTTGTCTATAAATGGTATAATTATATAAGCATTTCAGTGTTAAGAAAGAGATTGCTTAATTCAGTATTATTTCTGTAGCTGACCAGCATTATGGTCCACTAGTCTATTACTAGTCTGGGAAAGCATGTTAAGCAGTTCAGGTTGATTTAAAGATACCTATATCACAGTCATTAAGGGAAGCCAAGAGCCTAGAAACCAATCTAACCCAAGGGTCTTGGTGTATCCCAGTCATTGGATTATCAGGGAGATCAGATCTGCTGGAAGTTGAAGATGATACCGTTTCCCATAGATGGGGAAAGGGTAGGCAGATGATTTAATTAAGCTAACCAAATGAAAACTATTTTATTTCTTCCTATAATTGTAAGTAAGTCAATCTCATACCCAAGTAGGTCGATCAGTGAGGGTGGTCTCTGCTCCTCAGGATGGTCAGCTCCCTCGTCAGGCGACACTTCTGCTTCCTCGCCGGAAGATGGCGTCGACGTGTTCGGCGACTCGTGCGGTTTTACTTGTATCCTGGAAAAGATATCACAAACATTATTTTATATTCTATAAACAAAAAAACAAAACGGATAGGCACGGAATATGGATCATAATTATTATGAAACTTTATCGGAATTATTTTGCCCATAGACGCATTTTGATACGCATAATCACCACGAATTAATTCGACGACAAAATTAAATCGTGTGACTCATGTTAGGCCGGCAAGGTTTCAATTTTTTATGTGAAAAGTTAATTGCAGAAACCAATAATAGTCCTAATTTTAAACAGGAGCATCTCGTATTGCTCTTACGGAGTAATTAACATCTGTTGAAACTTAAAATACGTCTCACATCTCTTAAAATAGTATATCTTAAGTAAATACGTACTGGCCATTGTCTTCTTTAGTGATATCCAGTCCGAAAGCCGACACCTGCATCTGTCCGGTGTCATCCGCCGGCGGCAATGCTGGTAAGTGTCGAGAACCTGTACCATAATTGAAAGTTACTCATAATCGGATCAAAAAGCACTGCTTTAATCAAAGACCTGTCAAATTAAAGGTCAAATAAATTCCTCTTAGCAAAAGAGGAATTTATTTGACTGAAGCACCAAATAGGTAGCTATTCTAAGTAAGAACCTATGAAAAGTGAGTGATAACCGAAAAAAAAGAACAATTTAATTTGGTTTCTATCTGTTCTTTATGATAGATAAACCTTTAGGGGGAAGTACAATACGTATACATAATGATATAATGCAGATTTTTGTGTAGTTGTATGTGGTGAGTGGTCATACTGCATTGTAGGCATTCGTTTGAAATATCAAATGAAATTACCAGTCTCAAAAAAGTTGAATTAGAAAATCGACACATATATTTATAAATAAGTGTGTGTATGTATGTTCCCTATGGACTCCAAAACGGCTCGAGCGATTTTAATAAGAGTTTTAGGTAATCTTCAGCCCAGCGGGTGATCCTGTTTGGTAGCGATCGGATTAATCAATTTTTTTTTTGCTTTTTGCTACATTTGTGTGCTACCCGTGCGAAGCCGGGGCTGATCGCTAGTAATTCATAAAAAATATCGTATCCCAACGTATAGTTCTATTATAAAATCGTATGAATGTTTGTGCCCTTGTAAAATTTAATTACTTTTTAAACGGACTTAGTATTAGTGATAAATAAACGACATCACATTGCACATTATTACATTACAACATCGATAAAGCTATGAACATTTATTAGGCATGACAACATTCAGATAATATTTTCCTAAAGACAGTCCCATTTATGTCTTTGATATGTGTGAGAAATTTATAGGATAAGCGCGACCACCAGAATAACGTTATGATAGTATGTTTGATATTGAGCGTTTCTTTTTATTGGACTTCTTGTGCTTGAAGCTCAGTAACGCGAAATCGATTGCTTGCCACCTCCATTGCGGTTTCATATATACATATTATTTCTATAGAAAAGTCTATCATTTCAAGTCTCGATCGACTTAATTAGGAACTTCTCTTTAGTCGCAGTGAATAGATTCTGTGTGATTGTCGCAACAAGTGAGTTTGCTTGCTGGTATTCGCTCCGTGTGATTGAGATATTAAGCTAGAAAGTAGTTTTGACTGTAAATAGGTTTTATGACGTAAGTTGTAAGAAAGAATTTGACCTCGAAAAGGGCGAAAGGGCGATGAAATCACAGAACATGTGGAGATTTAGAATATTGGCTATTCCTTTCGAGCAAGAAATCTTCGCTAGTCCAGTCCAGTTAGCTTAATTAAACAGATTCAATTCAGTATACAATAAGTTCAATCAAATGACTCACTCAATAATTAAGTAACTATGATGTCGAAATTCTGGTGGATGCGGACTCTTAAACCATAAACGGATATGACGTCACCAATTGTTAGCTTACCCGTTATTATCCAAAAGCAGATTTGTTACACCATATAATGTTATAATTAATACAATTAATGCCAATAATTAATACATAATTTTGAAATCAGTAGGTGTTATGGTTAAACCTGCGTTTGGCGATTAAGTGTTTCTTGTTGTTGGTGCGTTTGGTCACTGCTTGGTGACAACATTTTACGTACCTATAAATTCAAATTTCATATATTCACTAAAAAGCTATTGGATTATAAATGCCTAGAGCTTTTGAACGTCAAACATATTTCAAAGACGGAACTCGTTCGGCCATCTTTGCCTATCTTTAATAAGCTCTTTTGTTTAAATTAATATCTGACTGACGGAATCATAGTTCTACACCCAGGACTGAAAGGTTTATGACTGAATTTTGGACAGCTGGTACTTTACCATAGGCTTTTTGGCTAAGAGATTCACTAAGAAAAGATTGTTTAAATGGGACGCGTTTTTGGAAACTCGTATCGTCCTACTAATATTATAAACTAATCTTACTTCCTACTTAATATTATAAATGCGAAAGTTTTTGAAGATGGATGGATGGATGCATGGATCTTTGTTACTCTTTCATGCCAGAACGACTGAACGGATCTGGATGAAATTTGGCACAGATATGGATATAGGTCTGGAAAAGCACATAGGCTTTTTATCCCGGAAAAATGTATGGGTTCGTAAACTAGGCGGGCGAAGCGCAGCGGAAGCTAGTACTTTATAAAAGGATAATAGAAACTCATATTTACAGGATCTATTCTTATAAATAGTGTGCGTTGAAAATCCAAATATGAACCTCTTAATGTGAGCAAACTTAGCTAATATATTTGTTCATAATTTTTAAATGCATTATAATGGTTGGTGTCTATGTAGATTTACAGGTTATCAATTATTCGAGACTCAACCTTAGTCGTCATTACCGTTAAGACAAAAAATCTATGAAAAATCGGGCGCGCGCATTTGAGTGAACTATCGAAAACGCGCGCACATATTATTTTCATTCATTTTAAGTTTCACTATGGTAGAGATCGAAAAAAACTCACACTAAACAATCAGATAGGCTTACATATACTATCTCACGTGATGCTTAGTAAGCCTGAGGTCAACGATGAACCACGCTACCCAAAAAATAACTATAATATAAACTGCCAACTACTGGAATCTTTACTCCAAAAATATCGATCTACCCACTTTATCTTACCAAACATGTTTTGCCCAGTGACCAAACGCGGCATGTGCGAAGCGGCACACGTGTATACCTGTGTATTTCTTACTTT